>ML685823.1:477418-591239 GCA_007922175.1 Pelusios castaneus
TAAATCTGTTCGTCTTTAAAAGTGCCGCATGACTCTGTTGTTTCTCATCCTCAGAGGACACTTGATCTATTTTATGTCTTGGGATAAAACTAATGGGACTCCTCTGTCTTGCTGACAGTGTGATTTAGGATGAGAGATCTATGTGGGCTCCCGAAACTGACACCTGGGATAGAAAGCAGGAGAGTTCTGTATTCTAGAACCTGATACCCTGTTACAATGACCCATGAAAGAACAAGAAGCACATTGTCTAACCTGTTCTTGAACCTCCAACAAACGCCTGCCAGGGATGATCTAGGTTTACCTAGTCCTGCCTCGGCATGGGCAGGTGGATTGCCTCCATCACCTCTTGATCCATTCCAGCCTTACACATCTGTGACCACTCTTGTGACATACTTATTTTTCTTGAAATCTTTTGAGTGAGTTTTAGTGCCCTTGAAAACAAGGAGCTGATGACTTTGGCTAGAACCAAGTAGAATGTAACCAGGAACTCAGCAAGCTTCCCCACACAGCTTTATTATTGCAATATATCTTGTTTCTGGCCTGCACTAGGCTTTCTTGAATATAAACTCCCAATGGTACCAAATTGTG
Source organism: Pelusios castaneus (assembly GCA_007922175.1). Taxonomy (NCBI): domain Eukaryota; kingdom Metazoa; phylum Chordata; order Testudines; family Pelomedusidae; genus Pelusios; species Pelusios castaneus. The sequence goes on from ML685823.1 coordinate 478,007, forward strand.
AATGGGTTTTGTGATCTCAGCAAAGCCAATGGGGTACTGGATTGATATCTCTTCTGTTGAAGGATTGTATCGCATGGTTAGGGCAAGGGTGAAGTAAACCTAAACCCCTGTTTCTCTCCCACTGTAATCTTAATTAATTCATATAACTGCACTGTGCCTCAGTTTACCTGTCCGTAAAATGGTTGAGATTCATAGTTAAACCCATGTATTTATTACCCTTATGTACAGGTATTGTGAACCTTAATTAATGAATGTTTGTGAAATGGTTTGAGATTCTCAAATAAGGGTAAAGTATTTATCTTATGATTTTTGACCTTTCTGACCCCCATTTATACCATTTTAAAAGGGGTGTGTAAAGATGAGAGCCGTCTCTGTGCTACTGGTGTGCCCCAGCTCAATTTCCCCTGACCGGGGCTGCACTAGGTTTGCTTTAACAGCCTTGGGCAAGGAGAAGCACCACAATCTAACAAAATAGTATGTCCCCTTTTAATAATGTTTCAGGCCAGGAGCATTTACAATGAGCAGTTTGGAAGGTCCTCGCCGCAGGACCCAGATTCTGCACTTCCAGGTAAAATCCACAAAATAAAGTCTCATCTGACTAGAGCTGGTCTGCAGACGCCTTGGGGAGAAACTGCCACCTACTGCAGGCTGCATGGCGTCTACTCTCCTCTTTTGCTCAGTTTCCTGTTTAAATAACTCAGCCCTAGGGCAGGCAGGGCTTTCTTGATTATACGCCAGATTGTCCTGGCTGTAGGCTCCAGCCTGTCTCATAAAGGGGTAAGCACACTCCTTTGCAAGGTACTGTATGTCATTGTGCTCCTTCATGTACCATGCATTTTGCAATACATTTATAAATTCAGTGGAACCCTTCCTCCCATAAACCAGCTCCTCTGCACACCATGACTTGGATCCTCCATTACACCTACTTTGTGTCTTTCCATTATTGACAATGAATTCTGTAATTTCATTATTTGCAAATCCTGATGTCCTGAAAGAGATGAATAAATTCATCTTCAAAGCATCTGACAAAGTGGAATTTTCTCCCATAAAAGCTCATGCAATAAATAAATTTGTTGGACTTTAAAAGTGTCACCAGACTCCTTGTTTGTTTCAGTCCAGAGAGTGATTTGACAGTTATAGAATTGTGAAAAGTTAGGATCGTTAGAATCATACAGCTGACAACCAGCAAAATTGCAGGTGACTGGCTGTCACCGTGACATAAAAATGCTTCAGCATTAACTAAAAGTTAGCTATGAATATTTTTTATCCCGACCACAGAACTCTAAGAGTCCAGTCATGTTAATTAGAAACCATCAAGAACAAAAGTCAAAAGGTTTTAATGAAACTCTTTGCACAATAATCACATTGCTTGATGGCTTTCTTCTCTTTACTAAATGTGGACTGTCAAATCTGTTCACTGCTTCACATCTGTTACCATTTATATTTCTATTCTGATCCACATCAGTTACATTAAAATATTGGATCAGACATTAGGATATAAGGTAGAGAGTCTCCAAAAAGTTAGAAAAAAAATCAGTCAAATCAAGTAAAATTTCACTCAGTGTGGACACAGGCCATTGACTGGTGGTGTTGAGTACATGAAAAGAAAAGAGTTTGCTAATATTCTTGCAAATAAAACTTGAAATCCGGAAATGGCATTTCCAGTTTATAAAATTTAGGTAATTCATTTAGAGAACAGAAACAATACCCTGTGATTTAGGCAACCAGTCATGTGACAGGGATACGAAATAGTCATAGCAGCCAGCTAGTTCAGTAACGAATCAGAGCTTAAAACTTGTCTGCACAGATTACTTGTTGAATACATGCAGGTAAAACACGTTTGTGGTTTTTAAAAATATCTGTTCATGAATAATTCATAAACAGAAGAAAGGGCTAAATTCACTGGGTAAATTGTTCCCAAAGAGTAATTGCACCAGCTCTATCGACCGCCTGATCAGGGTGTAACTCTGTTGTAGTAAATGCTCTTCTTCTTTGTCTGCTGTACAAATCCCCATTTCCAGTTTCAGGGATGCATCCGAACCAGGACCAAGGAGCTGTTCAGCAGAATTTGAAAGGAAACACTAAATGTTCCTTGGCCATACTTTCTGCTAAGTTACCAGTTTCCTACAAAATATCATCCTCTATACGATCAAGCTTCAGGGGTTACCACTGCATCCTGCTGTCTGGTCCAGATATGGAGACCTATTTGGAGCAATGGTCAGATTTTTGAATACTGTTAGTTACAAAGCTAGGATTGCCAGCCATCCTGATGACTGAGTTTATCTGGGCTTTGGGGTTTCTTTTGAGCAGTGTTTCCAATGTTTACCATCCCCAAAATAATATCTGGTGGGCAGAATGTTGTCGTATTGGAACACTGTGGCATTACATTTTTTCAGTGTGATTCAGTCACATTTTCATGGTGTCATCATACACCACTACGTACTTCAGCATTACATGATAATATCATGTTGCATATAGCTTTGACCTGGGAAGTAAACTTTAAAAGGTGTCACTGGAAATTAAGAGAGAACTTGGGGAAATAGGCCCATGTCCTGTAGGCCAAGAAGTCTGGGTTTTGTTAGGGCGGTCAAAGGCAAGGCTCTGAGCTCAGAGTCAGCGAGCCTTTCCTCAAAACACATTGGCACTAGTCTCCTCTCATTTAAATGGAGAAGCTTTAGGTCAGCTCTTCAGCGTATTACATCTGCCACCATATTGTTTCAGAGAGGAGTGGTTTCCAAGGTAGTCATCACACATTCCACTTAAGGTTTTATAGATCAAAATGGGACCTCTAAATTTAATAACAAAATAAAAACTCTTTGTAAACAGGCAGCTACAGTTTGCCCCAGCTGAAGTTTCTGAATTTTCTTGTATAATCTCAAGCAGAGCACACTGCAGTAACTCACTCTCCAGGTGATAAAGACCTCCAGATTTATGGGCTGGTCTACATTTGAAGGGAAATTTACAACGTTCTTAACTTGTGCAGGTGGAAGGGAAAAAACAAAACATAAACCCCATACTCTTGATCGCTGCCAGCTACAGGGATCATCTTTGACACTGGCAAATTAATACAAGGCTATTGACAAATTAATTCTGGGCCACTGTTAAAGCTCCTTAGTGGTATTTAAAATCAGAACTAGGTTACAGAGGAATGGAGGATGTGCCACTCTTATCCACTGACCGATGGAAAGATATTCATGTGAGTGTAAACTGTATTACCCAATTTCTCTGCTCCATCTCGGCTCCTCTTTTTTAGCTTCCCCTTCTGTGATGTAGAAACAATAAAGCATACTGGGAGCTGGAACTCATGCTCTGAAGATTTGCTGGAGGCTGGAAATATTGCAATATAATCAAGGAAGTTAAAATTAAGCTAATGCACAGTCTTGAGGGGAAGCAGTCATTCAGGTTTGGAGGCCCATAGTGTTATCTCCTCTTTTAGATCTGTTTTCACAGCTCCCAAGACTCTCTAGATGTGTTTAAAACACACAAAGCAAATCCATTGCTGGAAGCCCTGCTTTCATTACGAGCAACTTGCCACAACAAGCCAGTGTCCATCTACGTGCAATAAATGAGTTGAAAAAGACTTCTGCTTTCAAGAGATGATTAAAACCACACGGACTGTAAAACGGGTGAAAAATGCTTTGTCACCATCTCTTCCAGCCAACCAGAAGAAGTCCCTTTGATTTTTCACAATCCTGCTGTGGAATATCTTGTATGAATAAACTTCCCTGAAGCTGAGTTACGTAGCTTTTCAATTAAATCCCCATCAAAGCAACAAATAGAAAAATCAATACACTTCAAGCAATATTTCAAAAGTTTCCAGGTCTTACGTAAAAGGAAGATGCTGTCAACGTTTTTCCTGTAGTTCTGTTGGTCTAATTTTTACATCCCCCGCCCCCTTGGAAATTTGAAGCAGCAATCTCTTTTCTTACAAAAGTTGCTTTTCCCCCATTCTTTCCCAGGCAGACACTGGTTTGTTATGGTAGGACTGATTAGGCACTCTTATGTTGTTACAGGGATGCTTATGAGAGCTAGGCTGCTTGGTTTTTATTGTAAATAAATCACATTAAGAGCAAATTGTGTAACCTTTCCTCAAGCAAGTTGTGCCTACGGAACATAACGGGATTACCCACAGAAGTCAGTATTGCAGGGTGGGGCCCTAAAGCATTTGTTTTAGGGAAACAAAAACAAATATAGAGAAATGCTTGAGCATCTTTCCAAACAGATATTACAAAAAGCCAAACTGTACACCTACCAGTCTTGACAGTGTTGTTTTAATGAAATAGCACTTATCTAGAGATACATAGATAACCTCTCAAAATGTAAATATTAAATCCACTGGTACTAAAATATCTTTAATTGGAATAACAGACGCATGCAAAATGAGAGGTTATTTAATGGAAGTGGAGAAATAAAGGACAGTAGTATGTAAGAAAGCTGAGAGAACAACTAAATAAAACAAAGAGAAAAAGACTTGTGTCAGGGATATTCTTGTTTATGGTAAACTTCTTTGGTTGAATTGTACATTTACCCATTTTCTTAACTCATTGTGTGTATGCAAATTGCATTCCATGGTTATTCAGAAACTGTATTCTGTTACCAAAATCACCAGGGTGTTAAGGCAGCATTATTAAAACATTATTAGTATTCAACAAGGTGCCCTGCTTCCTGTTAAATCACTCTGTAAATGGACCTACAAGCTCTCCCTCTTTCTGTTATAACAGCATTAGTCAGTGCATTTCTGATGCAAGACTAATAAGACTTAAAAGTAGCGAGCTAAATTAGGTAGCTAGTATACAGGGGAGTGGGAAATGAACCTAGTAGATGGAAAAAGTAGAGATTGGAGGGGAGATGTGAAGGGGGTAGGAGAGAGAGAGAGAGAGACCCCCAGAGAGATGGACTGTGTAGACAGGCAGTAAGAGGGCCTCCACAGAAAGGGAAATGAGGTTTATTCGGAAGATGGCATGAATTTACAGATGAAAGATGCCTCAAGAAAAAAAGTTAGAGTTAATAAATAATAAAAGGAATGTTTCAAACACTCCGGAGAAAGCATACAGAGGGAAAAGAGGGATCTGAGGAAGAAGCAGATGCTGAAGAACGTAGAAAAATGAGACAAGCGCTTGGGAGATTATGATGTTTCTTGAGGAAGAGCTTTCAACACAATATTTTTAACACTGACCTTATAATTCATTGATTGTATTCTTCCGGGGGCCTGGTGGTCCATGGTATTTTTTAACACTTGCCAAATAGTGTCCTCTGGCTGGTAACAGATGTAAAAGCTTATTTCCAAATCTCCAAGAATTGTCACTTTGCACTTGCAAAGTAGAGACATCTTGACTGAAAGTACGGGGGTGGTGGTTGGGGGGGGGGGCAGAATAAATTATGCATAGAGAATGTTGACTGAATCCAGGTCTAGTCCGAGATATTGTATGTCCTCCTGGTTTCTTCACTTTGGGATGATGGAGTAAAGAGAGATAGGGCAGCTGTACCAATCAATCTGTATCAAACAATATTGCTGTCACACTGATAGGTCAGTCTTACATTAGCTGTCGCTCTGGTTCGCTGACTAAACAGCTGGAAAAGACAGAGCTGTCCTTATAAAACAAAATTCAAAGCTGGGATATCATTTCCATCCATGCTTCACTTGGTGCACTTTCAATTCATTTCCATCTGCACCATGGTGACCATAAAACCTAACATTGAGTCTTACCTACCTTGCCATTTCAGTGCAAAACGGAGGGAGGAAGTATGGTACAAATTGTGGGATAGACTGCAAAGATACAGTCTGCCTGGCGTACGCTCAGGATTCCTAATTCCTCGGTTGCCCCCTCCACATTGTCTTAGCTGTGATGGCAAAGCCATAGGGGGATGAAGCCCTGGCATTACATATTCCTCCCCCCTGAGAGAGGAACAATCAGACCCACGGATGACCTTTGGCCTCCCATGCTGTGACCCTGAGATGTGGCTAGCCCACAAGGGAGCAAGGCTGTGCCTCACAGCAATCCTGCCCAACGTGAACACAGCCCACGTTTTCATTGGCCCCAGGTGCATTATGCCATCCATCGAATGCATCTCATGGTCTTGATTCTGCACCGTGTGGCACATCCTCGTATAGAATGCTCAGCACTTCACAGAATCAGACACTTATGTGTGGAGCTTTATCTAAAATACGATCAGCCGATGATACCAGCTGTACAGCATTTGCTTTAGCAATACGGTGCTTTCTGACCCACTGTTCTCAGGCTTCCCCCATTTTACTCAATAGAAGCCAGTGGCAAACTGCCATTGGGCCCAAATTGTTTTTTGTGTGTGTGTGTGGGGGGGGGTTAATAAAACTGCTTTGCGTTTGGCAATATCCGGGTGTTAAGCTGCATCTTGAGTGCCTCCTTGGAGACACTTGCCACTCTCAGCTCCCATCAAACCACACTCTAAGTCATTAAGTCTCTTAGAAGCAAGAATTAACCAGTGGTACCAGGGAATGAGCACAAAGGTGGGCAAGCTGGGGCCTAGGCCCGTCCATAATCAGGAGGGGTGCAGAATACCAGTGGTGGGGAGATGTTCTTTCCTCATTCACCATCTCCTCAATTTTCAGTTGTCCGACTGGTCTCTGGCGGCAAGCTGCCACTGTGCTTCTACTTCTCCAGCAAGATTAGAGGCCTGATGAAAGACAGGAGTCAGAGCATGACACTCTGTTTTCAGTGTGTGTCAGATATGAGGTGAAGCAATGCACCAAGCAGTAGTGTCAGGAGATCAGGGCAAGCCACCGCGTCGTAATAAGGTTAAAAACTGTTTCCAAAATTCATGTTTTTTAAAAAGATCTCTCTCTCTCTCTCTCTCTCTCTCTCTCTCTCTCTTGTATCTATCTAGCTATCAGTCTATGGGATATTTGACATGGACTTCCTCAGTCTCTCCTGTTAAAGCTATTTCCCTTTGTACTCACATCCTCAATCACTGGGTGAAAAGCTAGGAGGAAACCCTCCTTGTTTCTTGAAAGAAACACCTGAGAGGCATGACTCCCTGAGAGGGTTCCTGTCTGAATCCCAGGCAAAGAAAGGGACCTGCCTGCAGCCTGGACTGGGGCTCTTAAATCCCTGAAAGAGGTAGAATTTCGTGCATAGGTCTCCAATTGCTTAGCTTAAGGGGCACCTTAATATGGCTTTTGGGAATCCTCTTCTTAGACTCATACACACATAGGGCTGGAAGGGACCTCAAGAGGTCATCTAGTCCAGGCCCCCATGATCAGGTGGGACCAATTAAACCTAGTCCAAACCTGATACATTTGTCTAATCAGTTCTTCAAAGTCTCCAGTGACAGGGATTCCACAGCCTCTCTTGGTAATGTTCCAGTACATAACTGTCCTTTATAGGCAGAAAGGTGTGGGGTTTTTTGTTTTTTTGTTTTTCGGGTTGGTTTTTTTTCATAATATCTAACCTAAACCCCCCTTGCTGAAGATTAAACTGATTATTTCTTGTCCTGCCTTCAGTGGGCCTGGAGAACAATTGATCAACATCCTTTTATAACAGCCCTTAACACATTTCAAAAGTCCTGCCTCAGGCTTCTTTTCTAAAGACTAAACATGCCCAGTCTTTTAAACCTTTCCTCTGGGGCCTCTTTTCAAAACCTTTTATCATCTAAGTTGTTCACATCTTTCTCAAAGGGCGGTGTCCAAAACATTGTCACTGGGCTCTCAGTGGGGCCAAACAGAGTAGAACAATTCCCGCCCATGTGTTGCAGAGGGCACTCCCATTAATATGACAGTGACAGGGTGTGCTCCACACATTGGCCCTGGGATGGCTGAATTAGGTCACGTGGGGCCGATCAGCCAGCTAGGCTGCAAAGAGGAAGCAAGCAGAAGCTGACGGCAAGGAAGAACCTGCAGTCCCCCTCTCTGAAGTGAGGGAAAAGGAAGGGGAGAAGAAACCCAGTAGGGAGGCGTCCAACAGTGAGCAGTAATGTGGTGGAGATGTTCACCATAAGTGTTCACTATAGGGTCCTGGCCTGGAACCCTTACCAGCCACTGCAGAGTGGTATTGTTGGGGACAGGGAACAGGAAGACTGCTGGAGCGACCAGATAAGGGGCATGAGGACTGTTTGATGCCACCTGGACAGAAGAAACTATGAAATACTACCCCAGAAGGGGACACCCCTTAGTGACCTGGCCAGAGGGCTGAGTCACAGAAGCTACAACAGCTCCTGGAGTGAGAGAAGGGCTACAGACAAAGAGAGGGAGGAACATGGATTTGGGGAAGGAGAGTCAGCCTCTCAAGCTATTCCCCAGAGTGGCCAATTGGAGGCACCATGGCAGTGGGGAGTAGAGTCACCCTCTCACAACACCCCAGAAAATTAGCCTTTCACAACTGCATTCCATTCCATCTGAGATCCCCCCACAATCCTTTTCAGCGGTGCTACAGCCTCACCAGTTATTCCCCATTCCTCCCTAAGTGTAGTACTTTGCACATCCTTACTGAATTTCATCTTGCTGATTTTAGACCCATTCTCCAATTTATCAAGCTCACCTGGAATTCTAATCCTGTCCTCCAAAGTGCTTGCAACCCCTCCCAGCTTGGTGCTGTTCACATGCTTTATAGCATATGTTTCGCTCTATTATCCAAGTTATTAATGAAAACATTAGTTGGTACCAGACTCCTGAAAGTCTCCTTTCTTCCCCCACTAGATATGTCCTCCCCAGGGAGCCTAGGCATTGAATTCAGGCTTTGTGGATCAGTGATTTGTTGGTACCTAAAAGTTAGCTGTTGTGACCCTGGGCATCCTGGTTCCTGGCTGAGACCCTTTGTGAATCTAGCCCTCAATGAATTGTCCAAGTCAGTAGGTCTGTGGCAGAGCTGGGAAATGAACCCAGATTGTCTTATCACATTAACCAGAAGACGTTCCTTACAGTATATACATATTGTACAGTACTTGCATAATAGACGCAGTTGAGTACAAAATATTTCCATGCAAGTTAACGGGATAGTTTATTGGAAAGCTGCTGACTAACAATGCAATCTTGTAATGAGGTTCAAAAGTTTAAAACCATACTTCAGCATATTCTAATTCAGGAGATCTGAAACAATGAGGGCTCCTTGATTATTTCACAGTGTAAATCTCCTTGGTTTGCAGGTTAATTGGCTGATTGGGTCTAGCCGGACTAATTCAATTCTCCCAGGTTGGTGTGAGAAACACGCCCATCACATACTCCATCTTACCAAGTGGCCTTGTGGAGAAAACTGCAAAGAGGAGACAGGAACAGCAGCTGTGGAAGCAGCCAGAGCTGCGACTTTCAGACATTCGGAGAACTTTTTACAGTTTTAACCGGACTTACTCTGCCCTGTGCAGACTGGCTGTTTGTTCCCACTCTCACACGCTCTCTCTATCACAGTCTCTTCATCTGAGTTTCACTCAGCACCTGCCCTTTGATCCTGCCCCGATCTTTCCTTTCCATTTAGCTGATCCTCCCCTAATTACCGCCTCCCACCCCCCCCACCCCACAAAAAATGGGCGTTGGCATGATGGTTGCTTAGGGTTGCCACCCTTCAGGATTGTCCTGGAGCCTCCAGGAATTAATGGTTAATCTTTAATTAAAGCTTACGTCGGGTAACGAAGCCTCCAGGAATACATCCAACCGAAATTGCTGCCGTCACACTGGACGCTTGCATGTTCTGTCCCTCCTCCCACCCTGTGACTGGCCGGTTGATTTCGGTCATAAATTCTTTGGGGCAGGCACCATTCACTGCTCTGCGTTTGTACAGCATCCAGCAAAACGGGCCCCGTTTCTGGTTGTTCCTTTGGTGCAACCGTAATAAACATGGTTAATAGTAGTTTAGTGTTGGTTCCAGGATACGAGAGAGAGAAGGCCGGTGAGGTTATATTGTATGGGTCCAATGACAGATGTTATCTCACCTACCTTGTGTCTTGTGATCAATACTAATGATTATGTCTTTATTAACACAAAGTGAGTATCTTTCATCCTGAAGGATTCTAAATGACTGACAAACTTCTTGAATAGATAACAGCATGGCAGCTACATATAGGAATTGCTCCCCTTATTGAGCAGCAGTCTTCTCTGAGGTGAAATCCAACACCTGTGTGATAGTAATATTACATAGTAGTTTACTTAGTGAAAACCAATACTGTATCCAGGTGAATCTACTGGGTAAGGAATTTAATTACCTGAGGTATTTTTCCAGTGTCAGGAGATCTTTAGAAATCATAGTGCCCTCCTCATAACCTGATGGAATAGGGCTTCAGTTGTGAGTCTTAAGGAAGCCAGCCATCTACTGAGTCCTAACACCACTTCCTGCAGCACTTAAATATTCCTAGGACGTCTCCTGTGCAAGAACAGATTCTCTTCTCAACTCTTCTTAGCTGAGGAGAACTAACATAAAACCTTCAAAGCTTTCAGATGTATTTAATAAAAAGCCAGGCACACTTATGCCAAATGTATTTCGCAATATAGAGGAATTATAATAAACTAACCAAGTGCTTGATCTTTTGGGTGGAGGTGGACTATTAACAGAAAGAAACTTCCTTTAAAATATTTTTGTTTATTCTGACTTATTTAGCCTACGTGCAGCAAGGTGAAGAGCAATGGGAGAAAAGAAAGAAGCGGGCTAATTGAACGGCAGAATGTATAAAGCATAGGGAACACGGAATAGTTATTGATACCGTGGCAGTTAGATCAGATGAACCTGACCCCTGTAGGAGCAAGATGCAGTTCTCCACTCCACTTCTCATTCAGGTTAATTTTCCCCATCCATTCTCTAGAGGACAACATTGGTGTATCAGGGTTCAACAGCTCTGCTGTAGCTTTCTATAATTGGAATAGACCACTCTACAGAATGTTTTTTGTATCTAGAGTTTCTGTGCAACACTCTTGACACAAAATTAATATCTGTATGATAATTCTGAAACATGTGATTGCTAAAAGTCTAGCTAATTGATTTTGACTACGCTTGCCGTTGAATATTAAAAATGTTTGGAGATCAAATAGCCAAGCTTAGCCAATTTATTGTCTAAAGTCAAAATAGTACAGTAGCCCACGGAAAGAGTTAATACCACACTGGTCTTCCAACGAAATGGTTTTCTCTCTTTCTTAACACAGTTCATCTTACACAGAAGGTCTTTCTCAGAATATGCATTTAGAGCTACCTCTGTTTGCACTAAACCTGTTTACAAGTTACAGGGCTTTTGCTATGTCCCTTAAATTCTAACCAATCTAGTACCTTTCCTTGTCTCTTGTTTTCTCCTAGAGATGATCAGCTTGTGAAGGTTCCAAACTTGTGTCAGGGCAGAACATTCCTGTATTTTGTCTTTTGACGGGTTTTGTATTTCCCAGTGCCAAAGCTAACTCCAGCTTTGGAAGGTCTCGGAGTGTGTGTATGAACACGAGTGAACAGAAGTGAATAGCATTGTGGGAAAAGCACAATAGCATTCTGTTAGCACTACTTTCCACCACTCTGTGTGTAATCAATCATATTAATTCAATGCCCATAATAGCAGTTAATTTGATGTGTCCTACATCTAACACACACATATATGTATGTGCTAACGGTATGGAAAGGTCAGCAATCGCTGCAGCATTTCAAAGGTAGACAGCCCCTTATATCAATGAAGTTAGGCTGTATGTGTTCTGCGCAGACTTCCTTTGGGCCTATTGCTATGGAAGATAAGTTTGCGTGCATGCTGCACATTTGCATTCTGGATCTGTTTGGAATAAGTCATTTTACAATAATGCTCTCCTGGCACTGCCTCTGACTGATAGAGGTAATGGAAAATGTGTTCTGCCTACAGTATCTTCTTTTGGCAGGTGCAAATTGCTGGTGCGACTTTGGCAGCAGTGAGATCCAGACGCCTAGCTCTGATTCATCTATTATATCAGTGGCATGTGGGAGTTAGTTCTTACATGTCCTGGCTTTGCTAGTGCCATTTCTTGAAGTCTGATATAAAGTCATATTTAGCTTGCTACTTCCTTTAGTTGGTCTTTTCTTCACTGGGATCTAAGAGCCCTGGGTAAAAACTTCATTACAATAACTGAAATGTAACAGCAAACATTTCTGTTAGTCATACCTTGAATAGAATATCTAGTTGTATTGCACATTTGCTCCAATGCGTGATCTGCCTTGTATGTTTCCAGCTCATTGCATATAGATGCTTTAGAAATGATTCCCATGATGGTGTCCTGTACCTCACACTCAAGCATGGGCAGTCTTAGTGAGAAATGAGGAAGTTGCATGCAAACACCAATAGGGATTTACTCCCATGAAAGCTCATGCAGTAAATAAATTTGTTAGTCTTTAAAAGTGCCATTAGATTCATTGTTTATTAAATTTGAGTTTTTCAGCCCACCCAAGCAGCATTCTGAGAATAATGAAATCAGAGTCTCACTGCATTCTGAGAAAGTGAGTCATGATGTATTTTCAGAATCCTCTTCCTAGGTCTCCAGATCTTTGGTCTGCTCTGCCTTCAAGGAGCTTTGGGTTGTGGTTTGGTGGTTTTAGTGTATGCTGGATAGGGCTTTCTGGTTTATTCCTTGAGAATATACCTCTGTATATCATGGTTTGGTAAAATTCGATTGGTCATCCTCACATAATTAAATCTTTGTGCTACTTCAAGCGGATATATACACAGTTCCTTAGCTGGCACAAATAAGCAGAAATGCATCAAATTCAGTGGATTTACACTGTTGTACACCAGCTGAGGATTTGGCATTTATATATTGCAAAGTTAAGTTTTCCTGAACCTGCCTGCTGTAAAAAGAACTAACTAAGAACATAATTCTGCTTCCACTGAAATCATTGGAAGTTCTACTCGCAGCTCAGTGGAATCATGAGCAGGCCCTTTTATACTCCGGCTTCGTATTTTAGGGTTTGATCAGGTGTTAACTTTAGCTCTGAGAAGAGATGGCAGGCACTCGGAGGCGCTGCTCTAATTTGTCAAAGTACATTTGTCGGGTAGGCTGTGTTCTTCCAGTGCTTTCCTCACGTGCCATTTTGCCACAGTAAAATGCTCACTAAAAATACTAAAATATTTTTAGTTGTCGAGTACAAATCAGATTGAGCTGCACATTTCCCTGGTGACTAAAAGTGATGAGTTTGTGTTCATTAACTCAGGGCCATCTGGTGCAGACATGCTGCAGTCTGCGAATCAAACATGCATCAAACTCCAGGGATCAGATTAAATGCCAGACCCAGTGTTGAGCCGAGGGGGGCGGGGGGGGGACAAGAGAGTTGACTATATCTCCTCCCCCATTACCTTTGCTATGCCGTATATTGGAGTAGTCAATGTAGCTCTATTACACTCTTGTCAATGTCCATTTGAGTAATATTCAGGGCGCTTGTTTCCCATAGAAGTAATTTTACCTGTTATTGCATCTATTTTGTGAATATGAAGCCTCAATTGTGTTCTGTTTCTGTGAGTTTTTAAATAGTGCAAGTTGGCAATATGGACACACAACATGGCGTCCAAATTCAGAAAGATAAATCTAAACAGCTAGATTTTGCTCTCAATTCCTTCGGATTTACACTGATGTAACTTCACAGAGCGAGTCTTGACATTGGTGTAATGAGATCAGAAAATGGTGCAAAGACTTTAAGGATCCATTGGCATCATTTGGAAAACTTAAAAAAAATTTTTTTTAGAGGACTTGATTCAGCAAACAAATTAACTATATTTGAGCCCCATTGACATCAAAGGGAATTAAACGTCTATGTAGATGGCCCTTCTTAACTTTCCTGAATCAGGGCCAGAAATAATTCTGCCTCTAGATCATAATCTCGCTTCACGGATAATCTCTCCATAAAAATATTTTTGTCTGTATTCACTTGTTTGTGCTGATCCATCCCAAATTTTTTCTCACTCACTAGCCTGGAACGACTATTTGTCTGCTTCTCCCACAAACATCTCCACAGTTTCTTCACACTGCTCTTTCTACAGGGAATACTCTTCCTGAGTTAATTTGTTTGGCTTTTATCTTCAACTCCTCAAGGCCCACTTCTGCTATGATTTCTACAAGAAAGCAGTGATAGCTAGTGTGGCTGCCAAGTATAGCTCATTTTATATATATATATATATGAAGAGGTTTCAGATGATTTAGAACCATCAAGCTGTGCAGTAGCTAACTTGTATAACCATGTGATCTTATTTCCCTCTCGTTTGTCACACTTTTTTGTTGCATCTCATTTCAGACTGGATTGTGAGCTCTACATGCCAGGAACCTGTATGGGTGCGTCTACACTCGCAAGTTAGGTCAACTTAAGTAGGCTTAAGTCGATCTAAACTACTCTGTGTCCACACTGGGCTTTCTTTAAGTTGACTTAAGCATTTCCTTAAGTCGACTTAAGGAAAAGTTAAGTCGACTTAATAGCACCTCAATTTAGGTCGACTTAACGCTTACGTCAACCTTATTAGGTCGATTTAAACTAGTGTGGATGGGGATTAGTGCCTAAATTGACCTTATTAAGTCAATTTAAAGTGTTAAGTTGATTTAATAAGGTTGAAAAGGGGCTTATGTCTACACTAGAAAAGTTAAGTTGACTTTTAAGTCGACTTAAAGTTGACCTTATTAAGTCGATTTAACAAAAGTTGACTTAACTTTTCTAGTGTAGAGATAGCCTATGAGAGTAAAGAGAGAGCTGGATGCTAGGCCTCTGCTGGAGCCCTGGGCCTGTGCCTGATCCACAGGTTGTTAGGGTAATAGGGTCATAGGCAGACAGGCTTTGCTTCCCTGTAATTGGAATTCTAGTTAAAATATTCCAAAGGGGGAGCCGTGTCACTCTAGTTCAGCAAAACAAACAAGGGCTACATCCACACTGGCAAGATAGTTCGAATTAAGGAGGCTTAATTCGAACTAGCTAAAGCCATGGCTACACTAGGCTTTAATTAGTTCGAATTAAGGGCTTCCTTACTTCGAACTAATAAGTTTGAATAGGGCATTAGAAGTAAGGCTTAATTTCTTAGTTTGAACTAACCGGCCCATTGAAATCAATGGGGAGTGCTAATTTGAACTAAGCAAGTGCCATGAATGGCACTTGCGTAGTTCGAACTAACTTTTTCTAGTTCGAATTAAGCTAATTTGAACTAACTAAAATGAGTTCGAATTAGTTAATTCGAACTAATTCAAAGTAATTTTAGTAAGTGTAGACATAGCCTTGGAGTCTAGTGTCACTTTTAAAGACTAATAAATTTAATTACTGCATGGGCTTTCATGGAAGAACATCCCACTTCGTCAGGTGCTTGAAGATGGAGAATTTACAGAATGGGAGGAAAGTAAATGCAGGGAAGTGTAAGTGTAAGTGGGATTTTCTCCCGTAAAAGCTCATGCAATAAATAAATGTGTTAGTATTTAAAAGTGACATGGGACTCCTTGTTTGTTTTAGTTAATCTATATTATCTTTTCTTTCTTTTCCTCCCTTCTCACAGTTTGAGCAAAAAATGTAACTGAGAAAAATGCTTCGTTTCCTCTCCTGTGTATCATCCCTCGCCTTCTCCTTTGCTAAATGCTTGGTCAGTAATTTGAAGGCATTGCTGTAACAAAAACCAACATGTTGTAAAGTTAAACGCCTCTGTGCTATTGGCCAAGCCTGTAAACAACAAACAAAGGCGTCTATAGTTATATTCACCGTATAGATATTAATATTCATTGCTTGGATGTTAATGTAACCAAAAAACGGTCTTGAGGAGTTGTTATGTATGTAAGCTTTTACATATTTTCAGCCATAAAAGCACTGTAGTTCCCTCTCTTTTGCTCACTAGGGATGTCGAGAGGAACGAGCAGGCAATAAAGGGTAACGTTTGACCCAATCTGCCTCTGGGACTCCCTGTTTTCATCTTCTAACAGAACCATGTCTGCCTGTGTGTTTAAACAGCACAAGAACAGTTTGAGACTATCCTGACTGGGGCATCTGGGCCATTACTTTAGTAGTATTGTTATTAATAATAATAATTAATAGCAAATATCAGTGGAGACCCAGGAGTAACTCCACTGAACTAAGCGTGAGGAGAATCAGGCCCATATCAGGGCCAATCATTTCTCCTGCAGTCAATTGTGAGACCACGAACAGAAGTCTGTGATAATACATGTAGGGATTAAGAAGCAGGGGCAGATAAACTCTGAGGAGCAAAGACCATTTCCATGCCAATATCTTTATTACTATAGAATCCATTTAGCATAGCTTTTTCTGTTGTGCTGGTTGTTTTGACAGTTATGAGAAGAGAATCAGAAAATTCAGACAGAATTCTGTCTAACAAAATCTTTTAAAAACATTCCCAGTAGTTTCGCTGCGCTTTAGAACATCTCTTTCTCTTAACAGGGCCCAGTCAAAGCAGCCAGCAATGGTGGCTCTTCTAACTCCTTATTTCTTTTTCTCCCCTCTGAGCCTTCTCTTCAAATTGACTGAGTCCCTGCGCTGTCTCTCTCAATTTCCTGCATGGCTTCAGTTGTTCTACTCCCTTATTAAGTGCGGTTTTGTGAAGGGCATCTCTGAAAGCTCACCACTGCCTTGATTCTGCCTGTGGAGGGAAAATAACTGCTCACTTATCCCACTCATGCGTAACCAAGTTTGCCTCTTCAGGGCTGTGCGCTGATATCTTAACAGAGTCCTCCATAGACGTAGTGATCCTTCCTTTCAGCTGCTCATAGAATTCTTTTTACTTCCTGTCCAAGGAAGAGGAATATACTTTCACAGCCCTGGTCTATACGGTGGTGCAATTTTGGCAGTAATCGAAGGGAGATACAAGATACTTAAACTGCCTTGCATATTTACCTCCGATTGCCTGTGTACCACAGGGTTCCCACAGTGCTGATTCTTTGGGAAATGCCTTCCCGTCGAGTCAGCGGTATGCTGCTTGCCAGGTGGGCCTCTGACGATTTCTGCGTTCGATGCAGAGCATCTTTACGGACGCTCAGTCAAACTTGTATAATCTATGCTACGCTGTTCGCGCTGCCGCTGACAGGGTAGCCTTGCCCACATCACCTGGTCAGGGTGGGCATGTTAGCCGCAGGCTCTAATTCTTCATTCCCATCCTATGTTGTTAGAAGCGAGTTCAGAGTTGCGCTTGTTTTGATATCTGTGGTGGGTGTTTTCCCTTCAACCTTGTGAGACGTCCGAGCTGTGGTTCTCCACAAATTGGATGTTAATAGATTTTCAGGGCTTCAGGCCAGGTCTATACTGGCAGTGGACTTTGGTGGCAGTCGTAGAGAGATACACAAGTTACATAAAATAACTTCCGTATCTCCCTTCAACTTCCTAACGCCTACTTACTGCAGCATCTCTACTTCCTGAGTCGAAAGGAAATGCCCTCCCAATGACTCAGCGCTACTCAATTGAGTGGGTGGATATACTGCATCAGCTTCTGGATCAATTGAGGAGGTCTTCACTGACCACTCAATCAAACTGGAAAGATCAAATTTGAATTTTCTACCATCCGTGAATTTTCTACCATCTACTCAGACTTGGCCTGAGTCTCATTTACACTAATTCCTTTTTCCATAAATTATATTTACACCCACCCTAACACCTCTTTACAGGTCAACTTTAGGCGTTCTGCCACCCAGGGTGGAAATATTTTTAATGTGTCCCCGTACAGAAAAGGCACAAGCAAAAAATCAAAACAAACTTTTCAACCAAACCCCCCCAAATAGTGGGGATTTCTTGCCCTGAAGATCAATAATTTGGTGCCCCAAAATGCTGGTACTCAGGGCGGTTGTCTTGATCACTTGACCCTTAAACCCAGCCTTGCCTCTTTACCCAGGATGGACTAAAGAAGCCTTAATGTAAATGAAAATTAGGCTCCTTGTTTTTATAAAGCGAGAACTAAGGGCTGGTCCAGATGGTGAGATAATGAACTGTATGGGGGTGTGATTTCTAAAGTGTCCTAATATGCTTGGCATTAATTGGCCCCTGCTAGTGTGCTCTAACGTAGCACTCTTTCAAACCAAACTATGTTACCGTGTACCAGCAAGATCAGCATGGATCAATTAACGTGCGGTACGTTAGTGCACTTGTGAAATCGCACTCCCCCATATAGATAAACTCCATGGAGGAGTTGTACGTCTTGACATTTTAATTGCCTTAAGGAGAAAGTCTAAAGTTCCCCAAATCGTCAAATGATAACAGATCACAGTGAAAATTGGCAGCACAGCTTTCCACATCAGAAAGTTCAAGGCTTCAGCTATCAGGGTTTGAAAGTTTGCTAGCCACAGTTCCTGTAACTGATGCTCACAAGGCAACTACCAGCAGTTTCATGCCGATTATTTGGTTAGATGGAAGTCTAGGTCAGAGAGCCGGTCTTCGGCAACATGGTTTGGCAGTTTATTTTTAGTTAGATTTTTCAGCCTTGCTCTTTCAGAAAGAGTGCTTACTTATTGCTAGTCTTCAGAACCACCGTTCTCTGGGGGTATAGTTGTGCATGATGAATAAAAACCGGTTATTTCCACAGAGCCACGCTGCTTTTCTCCACCATCCTTCAGAAATCTTATTCTATACAAGAGAACAAAGACAAGGAACTTTATTCTGTGCTAAGTTGCCCTATTATTATTCAAGATCCAAAGGGGTAGCCATGGTAGTTCTCTGCATTTCATTTCCTCCCATTCTGTAAGTTTCTCATCTTCAAAGCGTCTGACGAAGTGGGATTTTCTCCCACGAAAGCTCATGCGATAAATAAATCTGTTCGTCTTTAAAAGTGCCAGAGAGCTCTGTTCGTTTTCTATTATTGTTACCCTTTCTTTACACCTTCTCTTGTTAGTCTCATCTGCCTGTTACGGCATGTCTTTTAAATGTGGTGCGTGTGTTTTAATCTGCAAAAACACTTCCGTCATTTAGGATCCTAAATCCCACTGAAAATCAGTGGACGCTACCACTTAATAAGAACAGACGGAGTAGAGCCAGCATGGCTCCCTTTACACACACGTTTATCCACATGGCTGCAACACTGTTGTTTGCTCTCACCGAGGCATGTGGGCACAGCACTCTTTTGAAATCCTTGTAACCCATCTGGGTCTGCCTGGCACTCGCATGTGACCCCAACAGTAAGCATTTTTGAAGGCACTATATTTGGAGAATTCCAGCTGCATTGGGCAAGTAATCATTTTTTTTTCTCAGCTAGAATAGGGTTGCAAGGAAGTCCTAATTAGTCAGACAGGTTCCTATTTAGCTAAGGTAAGGAGATTTCCACGTACACGCAGGCCTAAAGTGGAGAAACGTTTGGCTGTGCATCAATATGACAGGGGCTGTTTTAAAAACCATTGCATGGTATTTGTTTGGGTTTCCATTCAGGAGGCTGTAGCAGGCTGTCAAGTGGATTCATCTTTCTTTTTTGTTCATCCTATCTGACAGCGTCATCCCAGTGTTTCAAGCCAGCACCGCAGCTTTGCCCAGGATTCCAGCATATTTAGATCTGAATTTTGAATAGCTCTGATGGGGCTTGTGTGAACCAATTCTGTGCACATTTGCAGAGACTGAAAGCATGTCTGGATGAAGGGCAGCAGGCTGGACTCTAATAAGGTGTAACGAAGGCTGATGTTTACAGTTCTTTGGTGAACTTTATGTTCCTTGAGCTTAAGAAGCCAGACAGAAAAGTCAGCAGGTTACGAAACCGCTACCTCCTTAACACTGACAAATGAACAACTGGGTATTTAAAACAGCTGAAGGAATTATGTGTACTTTTAAAATAAATGTCACATGCCCCTTCATGTATCTGTGATATTACCCTCCTTGAACGCACCGATACAGCAAAAGGGGTTGTTAAAGAAACCAGGTGGCCTAGATAAGGAGTCATTCCAATACAATAGCCAAGTTTATAGCCACGAAGGGGGGATCCTTAGTTCCGCTGCTGATTCACCAAAGCTGAGAAGAGGGAGATAAAATACATGGGTCTATCAAAAGATTTGCTCTACTGAGTGGCTACTGTAGGCTGACACAGAGGAGTGGCTGAAAGTCAGGGGTCTGCAGCAAGCATGCTGTAAATTGCACCCCAGAGAACAGGGACACCAAGGGTGAGTTCTATACACCGCTGGGTTTGAGAGGAAAGCCAAGCAGAGGTAAGATGGTGTTCACATAGGCCTCTGTTAGTTTACCTTA
Source organism: Pelusios castaneus (assembly GCA_007922175.1). Classification (NCBI taxonomy): domain Eukaryota; kingdom Metazoa; phylum Chordata; order Testudines; family Pelomedusidae; genus Pelusios; species Pelusios castaneus. The sequence continues at coordinate 498,079 of ML685823.1, forward strand.
ATTTCTCTGAGTGCTGTGCACCTTTTAGCAAAATAAATCATACTCTGAGAAGCTGATTCTGCCGCACTGCAGATTCTTACTCCCAAAGGGAATCTCTGGCACATGCCAAACCCAACAGGCCTGCTGGGTAACTCGGCAACTTTGGCTGGATTGAGGGATCCCACACGGGGCTGTCACTTCAAAGGGTGCCCAGCACTTAGGGATCGGAAAAGGGTCTCAGAAGGGGCAGCCAACCATGGGACTGTGACAGTTTCGTTCCTCTTCTGGGAATTAAGACAACAGGTAATAACTGACATGCACACTGGATCCCATTTCTGCCAGCTATTTAACAAGACTGGCATCCTGAAGGAAGGGCTATTTCCATATGATTGAGGAGAATTATATTATTGACTGAACGGACTGTCATTCATGAAAAAAGACATATAGTCTTTAGTATTGGCTTTGTTGGCATCCATTCAGATAGCCTGTTTACACAAAGCCCGTTTGGATTGTTTGTAAAGGAAGAATGCAGCCAAAAGGGATCCCAACTACTCCATGTCCAGGCAATGGGACCTGTGGTGCACATGTTTCTGTTGGATGCTCTCTTCATGAGTATATTTTTAGACCACTGCGGTGACCTGGTGAGGAGTAGTGCAGAACTGACATGCCAGATGGGATTTAGCTGTTGGCTATTTATGATCAATGAGGAAATACAGGTACAGAAGGAGAGACACTCCTGCTCACGCCACTCAGGACGTCAAAAATCACTTCTGAAAGGTTACGTGACGCTCGTGCTACTCGCATTCCTGTGTGATTGGCATTTGATAAGCATATGCATCACCTGGTATCTCTGCCCATCAGCTGGGCAAATCTTCTGCCCATTAGCTGGGTGTTGGCCAGATGTGTGGGAGGTGAGAAGAACCGCACCTGCCTATGCTGCAAATCCAGTCCAGAGTGCCTATTCCAGTCCACTGACTGATGTGGGCTCTGTGGTATGTCTACACTTGTGAATTTAAGTCGACTTAGCATGTCCACACTTAAATTTTAAGTCGACTTAGGGGGACCCTACAAAGTCGACCTAGAGCGTCCACACTGGACACCTAGCTTGACTTGTAGGGATTAGGGGGACCTTGGACAGGTCCACACTGGCGGGGGGGGGCACCCCTTGCCCACTGCCAGGGGGCTCAGCCTTTGCCCCCTTGTACCTGGGTACAAGGGGGCAAAGGGGGACAGGGACCCTGGCAGGGCATAGGGGCTTGGTGGGCAGGGCTCTGCCCTGCCCTGTGGGGGGCATTCCAGGCTCTCCCTGTGCCACCCCCCCCCCGGCAGGGAGGTCAGGGGGGGGTCCTGGAGAGCCCTAAGTTGACTTAGAGTCGACTTAGGGCTACTCCACATCTACACTGGCTTAAGTCGACTTTAGAAAGTCAGTTTAAGCCTAAAATCGACTTTAAACGAGGTTTAACAAAGTCGACTTAATTTTCCTTAAGTTGACTTACGCAGCTTGCTTAAATCAACTTAAGGAAAGTGTAGTGTAGACGCAGAGTAAATTAAGTCAACTTAAACAAGTGTAGATGCACCCTGTGAGCCTTTACACACCCACTGCCCCTTATTTCTCTCCAGCCCTGCTGTGTCTGTGCCCTGCCCCTCCCCACTTCCTCCCCACATCTCTCATGGAGCTCAGCTCTCCATGATGGGCAGCACGCCGTGCTCAGTCTCTGTGTATGTGGCTCTTGCCTCCCATGGCAAACCTGCTCTAGTTCTGCACAAAGGGAGCCCTGCGTTGGTGGAAATATTGCCAGGTTAGAATATCATCCATGTAGGCTGCCGCTGATGTTCAATTTTACCTGCTAATATTTTAAATGAAAGGTAAATGAAATGATTGGTGACCAGACTCATTTCTTACCTAGTCCGTAATAAAGAAGGCAACAGATGTAGAAGCAAAGAGAGTGCAGCAGTGTTTACAAAGTAGAGACTATAGATTCCAATCAGCATGCACAGTATTACTGGAAAAGTTCTAGCTATTAATTGTTGGTCTCATTTGCTTCATCTCTCCCCAATATGCTAATAGTAAATCTCCATTTTCCTTCATTCCTTTATCCTTGTGAACCACATTCATACAGTGGTTGGTAACCATAGCAGTGAAATAATTTACCATCTTCATTCACAAGGTGTCCAAGTATTTGTCTCTGTTTAATTTCAGTTACTCAGGACACTTCCTTAACACTGTAATAATGGGGTTATTATGGGCTATAGATTGTTGAAATAACTCTTACTTTGATTTCCTGACACCAGACCAAAAGGCTTTGAACTTGGGACATGGCTTTCCCTCCAGGATTTGATTATGAATTTTGTGTTTACTTTGTTTTGCAAGACTAGTGTGCAGAAATATCTAATCAAAATTTTCCATTGATTTGAATTTTCCATTGTACTATTCACAGTGATTAGCATTATATCTATCCAGTTCTCTGGAGAGATTTATTAGTTAATTTCCTTTTCCCAGTCTAGCCTCTCGTTGTCAATATTACCCTGTAGTCTATAGAAAAATGTGTGTACAATATAGAGATTTGGTTTTCTTTCCTACCCAGAGATCTGATTAGCTTTATCATTTCCTTTGATAGTGTTCTACTGAGGATAGATACAGTTTATATTTTTCCAGTTCTTATGATTTTGCAAATATTGTTTTAACCATTAGAAGCTACAAATTTCCTATTTTTTAAACTTGTTTTTCTTGCAGTTGTGTGACAGTTTTTAGTTCATTTGTATCAAATGATAAAAATGTGATGCTCTTTTGCATGGTTGTTTCTTGCAAGTTCATCCTGCTTATTATAGATTTATGCTGACATAATCTTGCCGTTTTCTGCAAATCAGAATGTGATCCCCATGCAATTTTATTATGTTCACTTCATGTCATCTCAGCACCACCTTGAGCCCCTTACTAGATCTGGGTCGACCAGCGATTTCATTCTGCTTAGTTTGTATAGTACAATACGAAACAGTCGCTGCAAATTTACGTTGAAAATGGTGCATTTCTTTCCCATATTATGCTATCTCTGTGGCTTGCAAGGGAAGTGGAATGAAATGGTGGCACTGCTGTGAATGGAGATTTGAAGTTGCTAAAAACATCGTTATGAATGAGAGCAGCTTCTAGACACAGTGATGACATAGCTACTGAAAAGCAAGTCAGGTATATAAACTTATACCTTTCAGCTGTTTTAGATGCATGCTTTTTAAAAACATTCTTATTATTTTCATCCGTCTGACCTTAACTTCTGCTGAAAAGGGGACTGGAAAAGGGGACTCCATTAGCTTGTAGTGAATGTGAGAGCTCTTTACTAAAGCCAAAGTGAAATATTTTCACTGAAAAGCTGTTTTTATGAAAAAAAGCTGCTTTTTTGACTAAATGGAAAATTTCTTAAAATCTTTCATTTATTGACACCTGGAAACAATTTTTTTTCTTCTGTAAATCAATTTTTAATTTTTTAAAGCTTTTTGATGAAAAATCAGGGAAAAAATTAAATTAAAAACACATTTCCATTTTAGTTGATTTTTTGGGGGGTGGAAATAAAAATATATTTCTCTACTAGTGCTGGTTTTAGCTGTGGACCATGATCTGAATGTTGCAAGTGCCAGTTTGCAAAAACCAGCGGCTGACTTTTGAATTTTAAACATCTGCAACAGAGGGGAAAAAAGGGAAGTACCTGGGAGGGCTCGCAGCATAAGGGCTGAACTAGGCATCCCCTAGGAATTGGGAAGAGTCTAAAAATTGAAAATGGGGCTAAGACCTGTGGGCTAATAATGCTGCTTCTGTAGCATATGGCCATATGGTGATATAATAATGTGCATCACTGGGGGTTGAGCCTCTGCAGCTTGAAATAGAGCGATGGACCACTCCGGATTGGGGACTGAGAGGGACCCACCATATACACGGAACTGTGGGTTACATTATAGCTCCATGAAGAAAGCGGCCAGTTGCTCTCTCCCACACTGAGGAGGAAAATATTTTTATGGTAAAACAAAACAATCCCCCCCCCCACACACACACACACAATGCCTCCCCACCACCACTTCCTAAGTGCAATTTCTTTCTAGTTTTTGTATTTCTGGCATATCTAACAGTATTGTTAATTCCTTCCAGCAGGGGTAGTCAGTTTGGCATTCTTACTTTCCTGACTGCAGGGTAATGACCCTTATGCTTCACCTCTGGATGGTATTTGGGGGTAAGGCACAATGAGGGTACAAGCCCCTCAACTCTAAGAAAAATCCCTGGCCTGCTATTAGTCAGTCCTTGCTCTATAAAAGTCTCAACAGGGACTGGACTAATGGAAGTTGCGGGACACTAAGGGCATTGGTCCATCCTCAGCAGAGAATGCCTTAGCCCATCTTTCATGCAAGGTCAGTGGAGTCAGGACCTGATGATCTTCTTTCTCAGAGGCGTAGATACGGGTGGGCCAGGGCTCACCCACTTTGAGAGCAGACCCACCCACCTGGCTACTTGCTTCTGCCTATCAAGTAAAGATGCCCACATTCCACTTAACTTTTTACCCGGCAACAGGAGTGTCAACAGGCAGCATTCGGCCTATCACGCTGCTTGCCTGAAACAGGACATTCAGGCAAGTGACATAATAGGCCAAATGCTGATGATGCTCCAGTTGCCAGGTAGAAAAAGTTACACTTAACTGGCAACTGGAGCGTCATCAGCTTTCAGCCTATCATGTCACTTGCCTGAACGTCCTACCTCTGATCACGTGATGGAAGCAGGAAGTGGCCCAGGCTCACCCAAGTTAGTTATATGCCCTGCCAGAAAATCATTGCTGGTTATGCCCCTGTTCTTTCCCCAACTCCTTTCCTAGCAAACAAGTGAAGCGAGGCAGGTGTAAATACCCCGGAGCAATCCACGCTTTCTGCCATACAAGACCTTGAGGGTATATTCTCTGTGGTCCTCAAGTGATTTTTTTGGCATTTGGGAAAGAAGCTGGACATTTGGGAAAGAAACAGGATGCCTTTGCTGCCCCCTTTGGAGTGTTGAAATCTGCAACAAGATTATAATTTTTTAAAAATACCTTCCCTTTATGCTGACTCCAGGTTGAATAGAGTTTCATAGGTCATAGTTAGACCATGAAAACATACTTGAAGAGATAGCTCCTCTGTCTCTGAATTCTCCTTCCTGTCGTTTCCAAGTAGGGAGTGAAAGAGCATGTGACATAAGGAGCCTTAGGCCCGGTCTGTACTGCTGGGAAAATTGGGCAGCAATCAACAGGCAAGCAGAGTACCTTGCAAAACTCCCGTCGACTTCCTAACTTCCCTTCAATGTGACATCTTTACTGTGTTCCCACTGATGCAGCACTGCACCACTTGAGGAGGCGATTTTACTAAGTCAATTTCTGGATTGACTTAGTGTGTCTTAACTGACCGGTAAGTTGATCCAGAAAGATCGATCTGACCACAGCAACTTTGCCACCATCACTGCAGATGCCTTAGAACTCAGCTCTTTGGTTTGTAGGTGGAGGATTCAAACTAACACTTCTGAGTCCTAACAAACTGTTTTGAAGCACAGTTTTTTGAGTAGGTAGATAAAAGCCTGTAGAAATCTTGACAGATCAAGCAGAAACTTCCAGGGTTCTCAGAAAGTGTTTTTATATTCAACAGGACTTACTGAGAAACATGAAAATAGGCAAAACCGTCCTTTCTGACAAATAGCTTTCGAAGATTTTCACAGCTAATGTAATAGGGAATCATAGAGTCCTATCTGGGTGATGTTTGGTGAGCCAGCTTAGACGAGCATCCTTTCCCACAGCCTCTGCTCCAACTTAGACTAACTAAAAATAGTTCGACAACAGAATCCTGTGGCACTTTTAAAGACTAACAGATTTATTTATCGCCTGAGCTTTCGTGGGAGAAAATCCCACTTCGTCAGACGCTTTGAAGATAGGAAAGTTACAGATCCAGAGACCTGATGCTATGTCATACACTCCCCTGCATTTAATTTCCTCCCACTCTGTAACTTTCCTATCTTCAAAGTGTCTGATGAAGTGGGATTTTCTCCGACGAAAGCTCATGCGATAAATAAATCTGTTAGTCTTTAAAAGTGCCACAGGACTCTGTTGTCTTTCTACAATAGACTAACACGGCTACCCCTTTGGAATAAAAATAGTTCCTTAGCCTTCACTGTATTAAGGACATAAGAGATCAAACCATTGTTTGATTGTAGATAATGTGAGAATATGTGACTCAGGGCACTTCAGCCACTCAGAGATTCTAACGATTGACACAAGCATGCTAGAATTAAGGACCTCATTGGGGAGGAAAGATTATGCAGTCTGGTCTGCACCAGAAAGAAGCCAAATCATCACATTGCAGGAACTCCATATGGAATAATTAAACCTTTGGCATCTTTATAGCCACATTCAGGAGTCTGTATGGTTGAGAGGTCTGATAACAGTTCCACAACCACATTGTTTAACATAATGAAGCAATGTATCAGGACTTGATTAATGAATAACTACCGCAGAGTAATATAATTAATGCCAATCAGCATGAGTTTATGGGGAATAGATACTGTCAAACTAACTTGATCTTTTTTTAATGAGATTTTACAAGTTTGGTTGATAAAAGGAGCTGTGTTGATGTAATATATTTAGACTTTTGTAAGGTCTTTGACTTGGTACTGTATGACATTTTGATGTAAAAAAAATATAAAATTAACCTGGCACTAATTAAATTGATTAAAATGACTAACTGGTAGGTCTCAAAATGTAATTGTAAATGGGGAATCATCATTGAATGTTTCTAGAGGGGTTCTGTAGGGATCAGTTCTTGGTCCTTACACTATTTAACATTTTTATTAGTGACCTGAAGGAAACAAAATCATCAGTGATAAAGTTTGCAGATTACACAGAAGTTGAGGGAATGCTAACTGATAATATTGTGAGTTGGCTTGGTATCCTGTCTGTAAACAAACACTATGTTTTTTACTATGACTAAATGTAAATATATACATCTAGGAATAAAGAATATAGGCCATACATACAAGACGGGGTATTCTATCTGGGGAAGCAGTGACTCTGAAAAAGATTTTGGAGGTCATAATGGATAATCAGCTGAATGTGATCATCCAGTGTGATGCTGTGGCCAGAAAGGCTAATGAATCAATGGGAATCTTGAATAGGAGTAGAGAGGTTATTTTACCTGTGTATTTGGCACATGATGGCTGCTGAAATATGAAGTCCAGTTCTGGTGCCCACAACTTAAGAACAATGAAAGTCCTGTGGTACCATAAAGACTAACATTTCTTTGGGCATAAGCTTTCATGGGCTGCAATCTGCTTTGTCAGGTAGGTCTGATGATGTGGGTTGCAGCCCACAAAAACTTATGCCCAAAGAAATTTCTTTTTCTTTAAGGTGCCACAGGACTTTCGTTGTTTTTGCTATATACAGGCTAATACAGCTACCCCTCTGGAACAATTCAAAAAGGATGCTGAAAAACGGAAGAGGATTCAAACAAGAGCCATGAGAATGATTAAAGGATTAGAAAAGAAAGAGCTCAATCTATTAAATTTAAGAAAGAGATGGTTAATGGGTGATTCATCATAGTCTGTAGGTACCTACATGGGAAGACATAGTAGATAATGAACACTTCAGTTTAGCAGAGAAAGGGTAATCTTAAAACAATTCAATGGCTGGACATTGAAGCTAGACAAATTCAGATTGAAAGTAAGGTGTACATTTTTAAAAGAGCAGGTAATTAACCAGTGGAATAATTTACTAAGTGTTGTGGGTATTCTCTAGCACTGGCCATTTTTAAATCAAGGTTGTATGTTTTTCTAAAAGATACATTAGAAATTACTATGGAGAAGTTCTATTGTCAGGAGATCAGACTGGGAGGACACAGTGGCCCTTTGGCTTTGGAATCTATGAACATGCATGAGGAGGAACCTTCATTCCAACTCTTTACCAAGAAGTTAGCAATCTGTTTTCTTTGGCAGAAGCTAACCTAGTCTAGTAGCCCTCTGTACTGTTCACCCAAAAGGTACAATGAATGTAAAAACAGGTTGTCATAGCAGGAAAATGTTGAACCAGGGCAAATTATTATTAATAGAAAATGTTTTCCAAAAAATTGTGACCAGCTTCAGATGTCCCCTTGTTTGCAGTAACACCAATGCAGATATTTTTGGGACTGGGAAATTGTAGTCCCAACCCTCCTCCCACCAGCAGGGTCCACATTCTAGTTCTTGCTTGTTCACCACCCCCCAGGGACACTGTCTCCCCTTTGGCCAGAGCGTCTTTTCTCTTATCCATGCCGTGCATAAGCTGGGGCTACCAGAGTTGAGTTCATGATGGTCTTCCTTGCACTCTGCTACACAGAAGCAGAATCCCCATGCACCAGATTGCAACTCTCTGTACAGAGGGGCATCTGGGCCAAATTTCAGTTGCAATCCGTTGTGCTAGGTCACAATGCCGCTCACTAAAATTTGGCCCTGCCAACATTCCCTCTGTACGGAGGAGCAGTTTAGTCAAATTTGAGTGACATTATGACCATGAAGCTGGAGCGACATTCTGGACCACTCCAGAAGTAGTCGTTCTGATTTAGTACAGGATTGCTGCTAAAAAGTTGTCAGGCTTTTCAACTCAACAGACACCTAGAGTGGAGCACCTCTACAGGGACACACATCTCAAAGAACATTGGTTACTGCTCAGGTGAGCAGCCTTCATTTTCCAGACACTAAATAATGAAATATTTTCCTAGTATTACTTTTCCAGGAATAAGAGAGAAGGTTGTCTACATGGAGATTAATGGGAAGGGATATGGCCTATGATTCAATCTTACTGTTAAGATGAGATCCATGTAATAATGTTGGAGAACACCAACCCTATATTATATTCATTTTACCCTTTTAACTGGAATAATTATTCCTACATTGGTTGGCATATTTGAATTACATCGAATCATAGGGTTAGCAGGGACCACAAGAGTCATCTAGTCTCACCTCCTGCCAAGATGCAGGATTTGTTATGTGTAAACCATCCAAGACAGATGGCTGTCCAGCTTCCTTTTGAAAACCTCCAGTGAAGAAGCTTCCAGAATCTCCCAAGACAGTCTGTTCCACTGTCCTATTGCTCTTGCAGTTAGTAAGTTTATACTGGAGATTTAATCTAAATTTCCCAGGCTGTAGTTTGAACCAATTTCCTCTTGTTCTGTCCTCAGTGGCAAGAGAACAACTTTTCTTCATCTTTTTTTATGGCATCTTTTCAAGTATTTGAAGTCCAAGAGCACGTTCCCCCTTAATCTCCTCCAAACTAAACATACCTAGATTCCTAGTTCCTTTAGTCTTTGCTCACATGGCTTCCTTTCCATCCATTTGATCATCTTTGTTGCTCAGCTCTGGATCCTTGCAAGTTTCTCTACATCCTTTCTATAGATTGGTGACCAAAATGAACATGGTCCTTCAGCTGAGGCCTAAGCAGCGCCGAGTAGAGCCGTACCAGTTGAAGCCTAACCAGCGCCGAGTAAAGTGGTTTTAGAAATGCACAACTCCTATTCCAGAGAGGTAACCATATTAGTCTCTTTCAGCGTAACAAACAAAGAGTCCTGTGGCACTTTCAAACACTAGCAAGTTTTTTTCTCGCATGATCTTTTGGAGATTTCAGTCACACCAATCTGTAAACATCAGTCCTCCTAGGCATTCTTTTTGTGGCTAGCTGGAAAGTGTTGCCTTTTTAAGACAATGTTGCTGAGCTGTGACTATTGGGCATGTTTTCCTTCAACCATTTTTCAGTTGCAGCTTGTTTCCATTGGCTTCTAAAGAAGGAGATGGTACAAAAAGCCTGAGATTTCACTGATTAAGGTCTTTCTAAAGATGCATGATGTTGCTAGCTGGATTTTTAGAGGATAATGGTAAGGCAGAGAACTAGGCATAGGCTATATTTTTGAGATTTTTCTAAGGGCAAAAAACCAATGCTGTTGTGCAGTTTTTCTAGGAGGGAACAAACCGAAAGCTTAGAAGTTAATAGCCCAATGGGCTATTAAAATGGGATCTTGGGGCCTGGATGATTCCTGAGGTTGGTAAAAGAGATGAAACCTTTTACCTCTAGGTCAGTCGTTCCAGTCGGGATCGGATCTATAATGGTCAAAAGTCATTGCCCTCTAAAATCTGTCTGGTGGACTATGTGAAATGAGTCGGTGATCTCCGGACCAGTTCCTCGTATAACATAATCCGAGGTCACTTGCTGCTTGAGAATACCTTTGTATGACATATTGGTAAGGAAACAATCTCTTCTCTCCCCTTCTCAAACATCTCTGTACCTATCATGCCAATGCCTAAATGCATTATGGATTGTTTTTTCCTCTGTAATGTGTTGCCGTGACAGAGGTACCATATGGGTCTTGATAAACAATACTGTGATGCAGTTTGGCAAATCCTATATTCCAATGACCACATACAAAAATATCCCTACTGTTGACACTAATTGGTATCCCGGTTCGTGGTGCCAAGAGATGCCAGGAACCAATGCATTGTAGAGACTGAGGCATCTTCACATTTCTAGGAGGGGGGTGGTCTCTCCAACCAGGGGTGAAATACATTGGCTGCCAATGTAGAGAAGATTGCACAACTGCTCTCCATGGTGCATTTTTTGGGCAAGAGAGGGAAATAAATAGACAGCATTGATTTTGGGATTATCAATCTGGCACATTTACCACCAGTAAAAATCATAAAGTAGGGCAGAGGGAAGATACCTTCTGGTGGTCCACCAATCTTTTTTCAGACCTCCTACGTATCAGATTAATTATCTGCAACAGTAGTATATCATATTTCTTTAATCAGTACTTGTTTTAAAGTTAATAGCCCCATGAACTTTATAATATCATAAGGCAGTTTGCAACCTAAAGTCTGTTCCTCCAGCTAATGGACTACTCGTATATTGTTTTATTCACCCTGCCGTTTCTGATATACTGCATGAAAGCCTCATACTTGGCCTTCAACCCAAGAGCTCCCATGTGGTTATCAATTGAGATGTTTAATGAAAGGCTGTCTTTCCCAGATTCATAGTTATTAAGGCCAGATCCTCTAGGTTGATCTTCTGTGTATCATAGTCCATTCAATTTTGCCCACTTATCCTTGTATTGAGCCCTATGACTTGTATTTGGTTTTGGCTAAAGCATATCTTCCAGAAGGACATCAAGTCTTGATTTGAAGACATCAAGAGATGGAGAATCCATCACTTCCCTTGGTACTTTGTTCCAATAGTTCATCACTCTCACTCGTACAAATATGTGCCTAACTTCTAACATGAACTGTCAGCTTCCAGCCACTGGTTCTTGTTATGTCTTTCTCCATTCAATTAAAAATCTCTTTAGTACCTGGTATTTTCTCTCCACGAAGGCACTTATACTGTAATCAAGTCACCTCCCAATCTTCTTTTTGATCAACTAAACAGATTAAGCTTTTTGTCACCTAACATAAGGCATTTTCTCCAGCCTTTGAATTATCTCTTTTGCTCTTTTCTGCACTCTCTCCAATTTTTTTGATATCCTTTAAAAAATACAAGCATCAGAGCAGTACACAGCCTTGCAGTATATAGCCTTGTCTACACTTGCCGCCGTTTTCGTCAGCAGTCAAAAGGAGATACGCAAGCTACATAAAATAACTTGCATATCTTCCTTTGACTCTAACACTTACTTCTCTGTTGTGCTGAGCTGAAGGGAAATGCTATCCCTTCGATTCAGTGCTACTCTTTTTACGGGACTGGGGTTACTAAATTGAACTTCAGATCGATTGAACAGATCTCGACTGACTGAACCCAGAAGATCGAACTGATGGCAGCAAATTTGTCGCCGTCAGTGTAGACTTAGCTTAAGTCTCACCAATGTTATATACAGAGATAAAATTTACTCCTCCTGCCAACTACTCTGCAGTTTATACATCTAAGCATTATATTAGCCCTTTTTGCTACAACTTCTTGCAGGAAGGTCATGTTGAGCAGGTTCTCCACTATGACTCATAGCTCCTTTTAAGAGGCAGTGCTACCCAGGACACAGTTCCTGTTACTGTAGGTGTGGCCTGCATTCCTTGTTTTTAGATATATAACTGCATTTGGCTGTATTCAAACCCATTTTATTTGTATACACTCAGTTTACTAAGCTATCCAGATCATTGTGTAACTGTCCCGTCATCCTCATTAGTTAATAGTCTGCCAATATTTGTGTCATCTGTGAATTTTATCAGATCATTAATGAAAATATTGAAAGGTGTTAGGCATATGACAAGACCTTTTAGAGATTTAATTTGCAAGTGATTGCATAAATAGTTCCTTTCTAAGACTCTAACTTTAAAACAATGCATGTTTGGAAATATTTCTCAGAGCAAGATTTTTGGTATAGATCCTTGATCGTTGACAATCATTGCCATTATTAAGCACCGATAAGATTTTTTGTGTCCTATTTTGAGAGAGTGTTGAACATCTGCTGGAGGTGGAGTTGACTGGACTTCAAGGTTCTCAGTGCCTTGTAGGATTGGATCTTTTGTTACTCACTGCCCTTCTCCACTTAGAAAACTATATGCACTCAGTAAATAAATTTTTCTACCTGCTCATATGGTTTTCTACCTGAAGTCATCAGTGCTTGCTTCCATCTATCTAGGACACAGAGGGTTTCCCATGCATATAGTTGGTAGGCAGGGTTCAGTCACCTTGCACTTTGTAGGGTAAAGCTGGGAAGAGCCTAACGCAAGGAGAGGCACCCCTTTATTTGAACCTTGTAAGGTGCATGGGATGTGATAGTCTAGTGGTGACACGTATTTCTATTTTGATAATTTTTACCTTTAAAACAAATAAAGTGTCTATGAAATTCCATTAAAGAATAAATAAAGTACAAGAATGTTAAATTTGCATTGGTCAGGCATTCAAAAGTCAGGAAAATTGAGATTTCATAAACAATCTTCACTCTGCCCCCTTCTCTATAGTCATTATGATAATCATTAATATTGGATTACTTATTGTTTTTCAAATACAATAACCTTTTTTACATCATTCAACACATGTATGCAGCATGTTCTGTGCTCAACAGTGTCCATGAAAGCATTCCAGGTGAAACATGTATAGAAAGCTGTTCTCTCAGTGTGTACTACAGATTAAGTATCACAAATAGAAGTATCTATTTGCTGGTATACACAGTCCTCCCATGTTTTTCAGCCATATTATCTTTTCAGGCAATTGCCTCATCTGCTAGGGTATGCTTTACATGTATCTACAGGTATATTTGCAGCGTAACTGATTCAATCACATATGCTTCAGGAGAAGAAGGATGATGAGGGGTATTGTTGGGGGCAATATAGTACATAACGGCAGTCTAAATGATTAATTTCGCTAAGGTTAAACAAAAATTATATAATATTATCCTGTGTCATTTGAGAAATAATGGATAACAACGTGACTAGAAATGGATCTGCTTTTGATCTTGCATACTGAAAATTAGGAGTAATTTCATTACATTCAGTAGAGTCAGATCAGTGTAAAACCTATGAAATTAAGATCAGAATCACAGCCTGTATGTATGTACATACGTGAGGACAAAGATGAGTGAGTGCGCACAACATAATTATAACTGCAGCAGTGTGTGTGTTAGTTAAAAAGGAATTTCCTAGACGAAAATCATTTACCCAGTTCCCATCCAGGTAGGCAACACCCTGAGATAATTAACCAGCCAGTATTATCTTCATTAATAAAATGCCAACTATTTCATTAATATTGAAGGAGAGAAACTTCAGGCTGGAGATGGGAATGAGTGGGAAAACTTGAACACATATCCAAGGTCTGAAGTGTTTTGAGTCTGGTGATTTCATTGCTGCATTAAAGAGATAGAAATAAACCACAAAATCCAGATTTAATTCCAACGTCCATAAAATTTTTTGTGTCCACAGTTTTTGTTGGGGCACATTTTACTCTAGGTCTTTCCCCACTTAATGACTGAGGATGAAATTCATCCCTCAAAATGGGACTGAAGAGGTGTATTGGCTCTGAGCGAGCCCTCTGCACAAGGGTATATTTCAACCTCCGTCTAGCTGTTACACCTTTGAAATGTAGGTCCAGTGCAGGCCACGTGGAAAGTTGCACCATCCAAGGAGTAGTTTCAAAGGCAAGCTAATTGTTTCAAGTTAAGTCGCTTTTAATGGGTTTTCTAACTTCTCTGGTAAGTTGCATCCAAAAAGCGCTGATTGGAAGAAAACTTTTCAGCTAATTACCATCTTTTTTTCCCTGTGAGCTCTGACTACTGTTCTTAATTTCCTGACCAGCTTGTGCCCCTCCCCCGCTCCTCTCCTAGCATCTGTGGTCGTTTCAAATTGAGCTGTACTACCTGCTGCTCTGACTTTCTAACATACCATACCAGTTGGTTTTCCAAACAGTGAACTGCCAGCCATCTGCCATCCAAATCAGAATTTACATTGTTTCATCTTAAAATAACGCCTTCAGAATATCAAGTAACTCTATGCATCAGGTTTTTAGAACTGAACGTTGGCCAGTTAAAAACAAATACCAAATGTGCTTAGAAGAGAAACAGTGAGAGGAAAAGTTTGAGAGGTAAAGTTGTTTTTTTCTTCTTTGCTCTCTCTCTGATCTTGTATTAAAACAGTCACATAGTTATTTTAGTCCTGCAAATGGAATCGACTTAACATGTGTAGGATTTTGGTTGAAAGATTAAAGTAGGGACAGGGAATCAGATGCTTTGAGTCATTTAAACTCTGAGGCTCAGTTTATCTAAATATGTCCTGTGGGTGATGTGAGATTTAATTAATGCATCTGAAGTGCTTTGAACATCTTGAGTTTGGTAAACCCTGCGTCTCATGACGGTAGCAGTTACCTGGATGAAATATGAGTGAATGTTAGGTGTTGGAGCACATTGAGTTATCTGAATGTAATTTGTATGACTCACCTACTAGTCAAGAGATAAATAGACTTACAAAAATCAAGACGCACCTTCTGTTTGCTATCAAATATGTATCCTAATAATGATAATTTGGCTATAATTAACATCAGATTGCTGGCAGTTCTTTGAACTTAATACCACCCAACCAGCCATACACAAGGTGCACTAGAGAATTTGTCTGCAGCACCACGGTCCACATGAAGAATTCTTTAGGTTTATACACCAGCATGCCACACGCTAACTCATCATAGAGACATGTCCTTCGTCTTGCTCCAAAACCTCCATTCATGCTCCCTGTTGGCACCATTTCCAGATCTCTTCTCACAGAGAGAAGGTTAGATCCTCTGAAGTCCCTTCGCCTGACGGCTTTATTGCTGCAATTTTAGCAGGGAAACCTATCCAGTGAGTGAGTCAATCAGATTTTTCTTGACGATTGATACCTACCTATTCTTATACTCCTGTAGAAATCATTACATAATTATTCCTTTTAGAATATCCAATCATGTAGCATTCGACTTGGCTCTGTGGTTTGCAGTTACCGTAACAGGTGCAACTCTTCTAATCTGTTGTCATTATCTAATAATTAATTAATCTTTGCCAAAGCCTCAGGTGAGCAGAGAGAATCTGGGTATTCCAGACATTATGTAACGTACTACAGAGGCAGGAGGAACAGTACAGAATGTCGCACATCCCAAGCTACACTCTTTTATCATGTAAAAGATCTAGACTTTCTGTAGTTTCTTCTTTCTCAAGTTCTGCATTCAGGTTCTGTAGGTCCCCAGATCTCTTGGTATTTGTGTAAAATGAGATAAACCCAAATGTGTGCTTTTTGTTCAAAGTGTTCTAATTTTCTTGCTTTAGAGAACAATTTATGGGGTTGAAATAATGTAAGATGCAGTGGGGTTTTTTCAGCCCCATAACTGGTTCTGAGGGATAGGCCCTGTGGACAGTGGGATTGCATGAATTTCCCTCCAGATGTTCATAACACCTACAGCAATGCACTATAATCCAGTCTCATGATTGAGGGCTTCAGCTGGTGACAGCAGGGGTTCCCCCCACGGCGCCATTGGCTAGCTATGTTCTGAGAGATTTGGGGTTTGTGGTGTTTTTATTTCCTCTGAAGCGTCAATGATTGCGACAGCTGGATCCAGGAGAAAGGATGAGGCAGAACAGTGCTGTGAGGTGCTAGAGTAAATCCTTTTTTGAGATCTCGGGCTGATGTGTCTTGCCCCCATGCTCAGTGTCATAGTGATCACCAGATTTCGTGATGCGGAGGATTCCTCCTCCCCCCAAGTCAGATTTGCAGGGACCTAGGCAGATTTTTGGTTTCCTCTGGGGCACGAGGTGTTGTGTATCTGTTGGTGTCACCTGGGTATAGGGGCCTTGGGTGTTCGTGGCATTTGGCCTCTCCTGAGGTGCACAGTTCAGCCTCCTGAGGACTGAAATACTTTAGTCTAACTTAAGTAACTGGGTTCCAAAGGGGGAGCCATGTTAGTCTATTGTAGAAAAACAACAGAGTCCTGTGGCACTTTTAAAAACTAACAGATGGGATTTTCTCCCACGAAAGCTCATGCGATAAATAAATCTGTTGGTCTTTAAAAGTGCCATAGGACTCTGTTGTTTAAGTAACTGGGTTTAGCTTAGGTGGTACCTGGGTAAAATATAATGGCCTCGGATGTACAAGAGGTCGAATTAGATGATCTGATAGTTTCTTCTGGCCTTAAATACTACAGAAAAACTCCTATTCTTTTCTGCCGATTTAATAAGCCCAGTTCCCTCAGCCTCTCCTCATAAGTCATGTGCTCCAGTCCCATTGAAAGCATAGCAAGGGGCAGCTTCACATTGCTGAATCATTCTTTGGCTTGACAGAGACCTTCAGTCTGCAATGCTATTAACCCGTCATCTTTCGCATACGTGAAATTCCCTTCTCATTTTTAAAAAGAAAACTGACATGGAGTAGCATTAATATCATAAATAATACTCTCAGCTAGTCTTTTCATAAATTGTGCCTTTGATTTATGCTCTTGCATCAGCGTAGACAATCCATACCGTCACAATGAATCTCATGTAGCTAAAAAGTTGACTGTGTCTTTGTTTTGATCTGGGTGACTTCTGAGGAGAGGCTGAAGGAACTGGACTTATTTAGTCTGCAGAAAAGAAGAGTGAGGGGGATTTGATAGCAGCCTTCAACTAATGGAAGGGGGGTTCCAGAGAGGGGGGAGGTAGGCTGTTCTCAGTGATGGCAGAGAGCAGAACAAAGAGCAATGCTTTCAAGTGGCAGTGGGGGAGGTCTAGGTTGGATATTAGGAAAAGCTGTTTTACTAGGAGGGGGGTGAAGCACTGGAATGGGTTATCTAGGGAGGTGGTGGAATCTCCATCCTTAGAAGTTTTAAGGCCCAGCTTTACAAGGACCTGGCTGGGATGATTTAGTTGGTGTTGGCCCTTCTTTGAGAAGCGTGTTATAC
This sequence comes from Pelusios castaneus, assembly GCA_007922175.1. NCBI lineage: Eukaryota > Metazoa > Chordata > Testudines > Pelomedusidae > Pelusios > Pelusios castaneus. The sequence goes on from ML685823.1 coordinate 515,439, forward strand.
TAGATGACCTCCTGAGGTCCCTTACAACTCCAATATTCTATGAGTCCATTATTTTAAGTCGATGCTAACCAGGTATCATCAAAGCTGATAGCAATGCGCTGATAGGCAATCAACTCTCAAGTGGCCATTTTTTGGCCAGGAGGGCAGCAGGATCAAGCAACTCTGCATGTTAATAAACAACACCATGGAAGCTCTGCCACCACCAAACTCCTTGTCTCCGTTCTCACAGGAGGAATAAATTTTATTTAGAGGCAATCCCGAGGAAAAATGCATTCCAAAGGATGACTGAACTACAAAAGTGAGGGACCCAACCTGCCAAGTTCTCTCTACCTACCCATTTCTTTCTCTTTCACCTAAGAAGACAAAAGAAACAGTTGCTGGACTTTGGGAGCAAATCCTGGCCTCACAGTTTGCTCAGCAAGGTTACCAGAAACACGTGGTAAGGGATTTCACCTTGAACCAAGGCCAGTTTGTTAACTTGTAGTACTAAGAAATGTTTTATCTCTATTTCTCTTGTAGCCATTTCTGAGTTTAAGTGAATATAAGTAATATCTTGTGGTAGTTAAATAAACTAGTTTTGTTCTTTAATCAAAACCAATCCAGTGTGGTGAACTGTGTTCATAACCCTACTGAGGGTAGCAAACTCGTATATAGATCCTCTTAGAGGGGTTATAAATCTAGTATATTTGGACTGTTCAGGAGACGGCTGATCAATGCAGAACACACTTTTGGAGGGACAGTTCTGAACTGGGAGTGCATTGTGTTCACACTGCAAGTGGTAAGCAAGGTTGATGGAAGCCAGAGACTGATGTGTATCAGGCAAGTATACAGAGACTCTCTGGCTGTGACCTGAATGCTGGAAGACGTTTGTGCGTGGCTCAGTTTGGGAACTACAGCAGTCAACCATTGTGAGGCACCCCAGTTTGCAGGGCAGGTGGAGACACAACCCCTCGCTGATCTGGATTGCACTGGGGAATGTGATAGTTGTGCAAGTAAGGAGAAGTAGGTATTGACTGGGAGCTCTGTGAAGCTATGCATTCTTCACGTATGGAGAGGATAGTGTGAAACCAGGCCGAGAGGCATGTAGGGAAAGACACAATTGCTTTAGGAATAATACAGTTCAACTTAAGCAAATAAATTCCTTGTTTAGTGTTAGAAGAAGGTGACACTATGATTCTTTGTTGTTATGTAACACCTTACCTCATTGAGTATAGTGTTACAGCCTTCTCGGCATATATTTTCAAAGCTGGTGGAAAAACTGCTTCCCTTTTTACTCCTAGACAGCATTTCAGACTGGATATCCCTGCCATGTCTACATAACATGTTCATGTATTGAGAGGGATGTATGTAGAGGCAGAAGGATTGCATCTTTAGCCCACTCTTGAGAGGCGTTGTACATGATGCAATCGGTAGAGGGGACTGAGTTTAGAAATACATAATTCTTGTTCCAAAAGTGAAGACTGTGAGCTAAAATACACTCAGACTTGCATTCCCATTGATGTCAGTAAGGTGCCACATGGTATGTTTCATGACAAATAGATTCCAAGGCCAGAAGGGATCATTTTGATCCTTTAGACTGACTTCTGATATAACACAGGCCATAGAGCTTCCCTAAAATAAATTCCGAGAAAACATCCTTTAGAAAAACATCCAATCATGATTTTAAAATTGCCAGTGAGGGAGAATCCACCATGACCCTTGGTAAATTGTTCCAGTTGTTAATTACCCTCTCTGTTAAAAATGTAGGCCTTACTTCAGATCTGAATTTGTCTAGATTTAAGTTACAGCCATTAGATAGTTATACTTTTCTCTGCTAGATATGGGCTGTTCTGTACCCTATGTAGATATTTATAGATTGTAAACAAGTCACCCCTTAATCTTTTCTTGGTTCAAATGGATAAATTGAGGTCCTTGAGTCTATCAGTAGAAGGCATGTTTTTTAACCCTTCAGTCATTCTTGTGGCTCTTTTCTGAAGCCTCTCTGATCTTTCAACATCCTTCTTGAATTGTTGGCACCAGAACAGGACTCAGGACGCCAGCAGCAGTTGCACCAGTGCCAAATACAAAGGTGAAATATCCTCTCTGCTCCTTTTCAGATTCCCCTGTTTATGCATCCCAAGATCACATTGGCTCTTTTAGCCACAGCATCAAATTGAAAGTTCATATTCAGCTGGTTATCTACACCAGTATTTCTCAATGACTAGTCCGTGTACTGGCACCAGTCCCCAAGATAGAAAGACAGTCCCTGGTATCGAAAAGGTTGAAAAACACTGATCTACGTGACCTCCAAATCTTTTTCAGTCATAGAACTGTAGGACTGGAAGGGAGGTCAACTAGTCCAGCCCCATGCACTTTCAGCAGGACCCACCATTATCTAGACTATCCCTGGCAGGTGTTTGTCTAACCTGCTCTTAAAAGTTTTCAGTGATGGAAATTATGCAACCTCCCTAGGGGTGCGTCTACACTTACAAATTAAGTCGACTTAAGCTTGCTTAAGTCGACTTAATTTACTCTGCGTCTACACTACACTTTCCTTAAGTCGACTTAAGCAGCTGCTTAAGTCGACTTAAGGAAAAATTAAGTCGACTTTATAAAACCTCCTTTTAAGTTGACTTTGCTGGCTAAGTTGACTTTAGAAAGTTGAGTTAGCCATTGTGGACTTAAGTCGACTTAGGGAGCTCCAGGGCTTCCCCACTGCCCTCCCTGCCAGGGTGGCTGGCACAGCCACAGCCTGGCGTGCCCCCCCAAAGGGCAGGACAGAGCCCTGCCCACCCTGCTCCTATGCCCTGCCAGGGTCCCTGTTCCGCTTTGCCCCATTGTACCAAGGTACAATGGGGTAAAGGCTGAGCCCCCTGGCACTTGGCAAGGGGTGCCCCCCCTGCCACCGTGGACCTGTCCCAGGTCCACCTAGCCCCTACAAGTCGACCTAGGCGTCCAGTGTGGACACTGTAAGTCGACTTTATAGGGTCCCCTCTAAGTCGACTTAAAATTTGAGTGTGGAAATGCTAAGTCAACTTAACAAAGTCTACTTAGCTAAGTTGACTTAAATTAACAAGTGTAGACATAGCCTAGGCAACTTATTCCAGTGGTTAATCACCCTGATCATTAGGAATCTTTTTCCAATGTCCAACCTAAATCACCCTTGCTGCAATGTAAGCCCATTTCTGTTTGTCCTATTCTCAGAGGTTAAGATGAACAATTTTTCTCCCACCTCCTTGTAACAACCTCTTAGGTACTTGAAATCTGTTATCATGTCCCCCCTCAGTCTTCTCTTCTCCCACCTAATCAAACCCAGTATTTTTTTTTAATCTTCCCTCACAGGTCACATTTTCTAGACCTTTAATTTTTTTTACTCTTCTCTGGACTTTCTCCAGTTTATTCACATCTTTCCTGAAATGTGGTGCCCACAAGTGGACACAGTACGCCAGCTGAGTCCTAATAAGTTTGAAGTAGAGTGGAATAATTTCTACTTCTTTGAAGAGTGTCTCTGTGGGTGCTGTGTTTCAGGTATTTGAGCGCCCTGCATGAGAGATCAGAGATTTATGGTACCAATGCCCGATTGGGTCACACTTGCACTGTTGGCATATTATGCTGTTTTCAGCGGTTTACATAGCTCTGTGCAACCAATTGTCCCTCAGTTCCTTCTGTACTGCCTTTGGCTTGAGTCGGAGCCCTTAGCAGCACCCTTCTTCTTAATTAATTAATACTTAGTTAGACTTTGGGACTTCAGTGCCACCAGCTATTGCAAGTACCCATGGAGCTACAGACCCTGATAGGACAAGCTCATACAAAGGTACTAAGGCCAAAGAAAAGCACTCATCCCCAGTATCCACAGAGCTGAGAGTATAGTCAGCACCAACTATTTCCACTGTATGCCAGCTTATGCCACCACCTACAATACTGCCGAAAACCTTAGCAGTAATGACAACAAACCTGCACCAGCCTCATCATTGGCAGTACTGACTTTCCTGGTACTGCAGCAGTTCTTGTGGCATCAGTATCTGGTAGTATCAGCAGCTCCCCCCTTTTCAATACCAATGCTACACCAACATGCTCAATACCGAGTCAGATCATTACAACACCTCTGGAGGGCCAGTTACTCTCTAGGGATGGTGATGATGATGGTGAAACAGAGGAAGGCGAAATATATTCACTGCATCACTCCTCTCCTGCACAAACCCACAGAGCAGGTACATCCCATCACCCAACCTGTTGGCCACCCAGCTGGTGTGGGTACCCATGGATGACACCTCCTGGGCCATTTCCAACACAGTAACAATACTGGAATCTTTGGGCCATGTACAGGCCACAGCACTCGAAGGCACTATGTCCATCAAGATCAAGAGTACCGCAATCTCCCTCAGTGACATAGCTCCACCTCCCTCTGACTAACAGAAGCAATCAGGAGTGGACTAAGGTATACCATCTGGTCCTGAGGGCACCTCTTCTCCTGAGTTGTCATCATCTTCTCTAGATGAAACTATCATGCCTCTGCCACTCACAACGGGAGATGATTTCAGGCAGTTCAAGGAGCTCTTCAAAAGGGTGATGGAGGCTCTTGAAGTATTTCAAGTTGTGCAACCTATTACAAACTGCTGCATCCTCTAAGATTGTGTTGCTCATCAATGATGCAATTATGGACCCCGCAAAGACTACATGACAGACACCTCCCACGATATCACCTTTGTGTAAATGTTTAGACAAGAAGCACTATGTCACTCCCAAGGCCAATGGGTTTTTGTTTTCCCACCCTGTACCAAATTCTTTAGTAGTACATGCTGTAAATCAGAAAGGGAAAAAAACACTACAGCAAATTAATGCCCTACAATAAAGACTGGAAGAGATTAGAGCTCTTCGACCGCAAAGCTTATTCATCTGCTTCGCTGCCAACTACAAGACATTACTGTTGAAGTACACTCACACATTTTTTTTCTAAATTTGGAACCTTTATTGAGTTTATCTGAAGAAAAAAGAGAACAATATAAATATAACATCAATGAAGGCCATCTCATTGAAGTCCATTTCATTCCATGCAGAGGATTACAGGACTCACTTGATTCTACCAATACAGTAGCTCATTCCATGGCCACACCATTAGTCATGCATTGAACATCATAGCTGCATCTTTCAGGGTTCCTGAAAGAAATTCAGGCAACAGTAAAAGAGATGCCCTTTGAAGGTCCAAAGCTGTTTGCAGAAAAAACCAATGAGTCTCTCCACTCTCTCAAAGACTCCCTGACAACTCTAAAGTCCTGGGGAATGTATACACCTGCAACCAGAAAGGAACAGGGCAAATTTTACACCCAAAAATTCAGACCATCTTATGTCCAACCTCATTGACACTTTGACCAGAGGCGTAAACAGGCTCAAACCATCAAACCAGAAGATGCCAACACCTAATCAACTATCAACCAGCCAGGAAATAACATCCAGATAACAGTTTTGAAGGTCTGGTTGAGATCATGAGAATACCTGAAATGCTAATGTAGAAAGCACTTACCACCTTCACTCCATTCGGAGACCAACTTGCACCATTTCAGAACATCTGGAGGACCATCATATCAGGCAGGTGGGTTTCCCATTCATATCTGTCCCATCCACCTACCCCTGTTCCCTATCCCTCTTCAGGTACCGCTCTCATGACAACCTATTACATCATGAGGTACAGCTTCCTGACTGCCTCTACTATAGCTTTTCTATGTAAAAGCAGAGCAGCGATTATGGGCACATTCAGCTAGACCCCTCTCATGGTTACTACATTTTCTTAAAGAGAGACAAACAACCAGAAACAGGGAGGATTGTGATATGTGGGTCAATTCAGTAAAGAAAATTATGAAATGCAAACATCTTTGTCGCATCAATGCCTTGTGGAGCTGCTTGGAAAAAGGAAAAACAGTTTTGTTGAAATATTGAAATTTGGGGGCTTTTTCTTTTTTCTCCCTCCCTCTCCCCATAGTCTCTTTTTATCCTTTTTGCCACTGAAAAGCAAGAGTGAGTGATGGTGGCTAGGGTTTTGTCCACATTTTCATTTTTTTTCCTTTACTACTTTCTAATTTTTCAAAACATCCTCAACTTTCAAAAACTTATAAAGGGACAAGGTCAGCATCATGTTTCTTTTTTCCTCCTCTGTCACTTTTCAAAATGCACGGACATTTTGAAAAGATGGAATAGCAAAAAGAACTGGTGGGTTGTTTTACTTGTTTGTTTTTTGTATTAAAGAAAGGAAAATCAAAAAAAGGGAGAAAAACAATAGAACAATGCTGGACATCATTCAGTTTATTGTATGCTATTCAGAGAAGTGGGGGAGAAACCAATCCCGCCCCAGAAAACGGAATTTCAAATGCCTGTGTTTTTGTATTTGTCTGGAAAATTTCTGTAGAACTTAAACTTTTTCACAAAAGTTTCAGTTTTTTTTAAAAGTACCATTTTTGTAATTTAACAAATAGTTTTAAACAAATATTTCAACCAGTTCTAACGCTTAAATGATATGGTGATGGTCACTATAGACTGAGAGCTATTTGATAAGCCAATGCATATACATACAGTAAGTAGCTTTTTCTGAATAATCCAACGTGTTCCATTTCTGTGTGACCATGTGAGAACAAAAATACAGTGGGCCTGATTCTGATCTCACTTTAATCATCATGAATCAGGAGTAACTCCATTAAAAAAAGCAGTGTTATACTGGTGTAAAACTAACGTGAAACGTGAATCTGATCCAGTGTAATTATTCTGCACGTCTAGTAAATAAAGAATGGGCAGTTTTCTGTATCCCAAATCTGAAGGTGATTTGAAACCTACTTTGAAATGTATTTCCATTACAGTCCAGTTAGCACCTAATGCTAGAAATGTTTGACTCAGTGAACATAACTTCTCTTTTTTCCCCTCTCATGATGTCTACCCATCAAAGAATCACAAGTTCTGAGAAACTTTCATGAGAATTAATACATTATTAATAAACTGATTAGAGGACAACAATTTCATGAATAATTTTTTGTTGGCAGTTTTATGCAGGTGCACATTCTGTAATTAACATCTTTTTCTTTAATTTCTATTTAAAAATGATTAGGCACCAAATTAGGTAAAGTAAAGAAAGGGGATGCCTAAGAATATCAGCACCAGAGAAATGCAGGTTCTGTGTATTGTGTGTTCTGATATTTCTAAGGCAAACATGATTTTTACATACACAAGAGCAAATATAGATTTTTTAGTTGGATTGACTTCTGTTAAGGAAATAAGAAGGAACAAAAATAAAGTCTCAACATGCTCTGTTTGTATGTTGGAGCATGCTGTCTCAACTTTGCCTCAGAAATATCAGCTGCCCCAATTGGCGGACAAATGCTATGGGGACATAAAGATTCAATATGAAGAAAACAAAGTCATCATGCTACATATATCATCAGATATTTTCAGGGTGCTTTTTCCGCATGACAGCAGAGTGTGAAAGAACGCTGCTTTGCACACAGGGGCTTTAATTAAATTTAACATAGTCACCACATGCTGGTAAACCACTTTCAGAAAAATGGTCCTGAATATCAAAGAGCTAGACGGAGGGCTGGGAAGTATGACTGAGTGACTTCCAGCTGAGAAAACCTTAGCACAAATTCCTTCTAGTTCAGCCAAAGAGAGGCTTCCTTGGTAGAACTGAGGCTTGCAGACCACAAAGATCCCAGCTGGAGCTTTGACTGCAGCCGCGTGCATGTAGGTGACACACAGCAAGTCCAGCCGCAGGATGGAGGAATTGTGCAAATCAGCGGAGTCTGTTTTACCGTCTGGCCACTCTGCTTGGCAGACAGGATAGAAGCAGGTGGGTAGATGACTATGCTATTTCAAGGGGTTGGTGGACCACATAAACACCAGGAAGACAAGGTGCTTTTGATGTTCTGGTGTAGTCCCTAGCTTACCCTATGCTTGATTTGCATGCATGCATTAATCTCTATATATCACATAGGTATCCTTTGTAGGTTTCAGGAATCTTGTGATTATAGACAATAGGTCTTATATACTTAGCATAATTTAGCATAGCCCTTTTCATATTGATAGCTGAAACGCAAGGTACTGTGTAGGAAATTATACAGCTTGTATGAAACAGGTAAGGGCATAGTCATAAGTTGCCGGGAAATTTAGAAGATAAGTTAATATTGGATAAATATTAGACACAGATGGCTCTGTTTGTTCAATGAACAGTGGCATGAAGATCCAGAGAGCTATATTTTGATCATCATCAAAAAAAGATTTCTTAAACATTTCTCATTTATGTGTATGAGTGGGGTGGCTCAAGTCATTCTCTGCTATCATTCGGATCCTGCATTCTAACTCCATCACATTGTCACCGACTTAAGTGCAGTTACATCAGCATTGAAATACATATGCGCAAGTGTGAAAAATAACCTTGACTTAGTCTTCAATCCAAACCTGAACACCGTTTTAATCCTAATTAGGATCCAAATCCTTCATTGGATCACTCCTAGTTTCCATATGATGCCATCTTACATAGACAACTTTTGTATCAGTGAGCTATTGAGGCATCTTCTCGTGGCAATAACCACCATCATCGTAAAACCCCATCATTTTATTATCATCACCAGCCAAAAATGCACCAGGTGATTCAAAGAAGACATAGAAGGATATGATCCCTACCTCAAACCTTTTACACTCTGCATTTTATATGTGCAGGGGCAGAGGAAGAATGGGGATTACAACACAATCGCCTAGTTGCTTGCTTTGGTTGAATTAACTCCTGTTTAGGAGGTCGACACAAACATTGTGTCACTTAAGTAAGTCCAGTGATGGCAACCTAGAACCCAAGCCCTTAAGACAATCCAGAACCATAAGCCAATGTTCTTCGTTGCATGATGTCCCTCTGGGTGCTCCACTCTAGGTGATCTTCGCATCCTCGCGCTGAGCTCGGAGATTTCCGCTGCAGCGTCCACTCAGGCTGTGCATGCGTGGGTCGTCTTGTAGTGCCGTTGGTGCCTTGAACCGTGCAAATGGCCCAAGCCCCCTCACGTTTCTGGATTTTCTCTTTGTTTGTTTTTTGGTTGTTGTTGTTTGTAAAAGCCCCTCTGGATGCGTTTCCATGAAAGGCACAATACATTTTTTTTATCTTACGTTGAAAAATCTTCTTGTTTAGCAATATTAGCTTGAAATGTTGCTTCAGTTCGATGCAATCCAAGCCCTTCACATTTGCTGTCCCATCACAAGCCTGCTCAGGACAACCTGAGAAGAGGAGCGTGGTAATACAGACATTTACAAATTCCTGCAGTCAGCATTTTCTACATCACCAAGGGGCTTTTTATTTCCTTGCAATATGGCAAGCTGTTTCTTCCTGCTTAAATCTAGTTTAATCAGCAGTTATGGCACAGTGTGTGACTTTTCATAGTTCTACCGATGTGCCTAAAAACGATTCCTTAGCACAATGAATTATTATTACTGCATGGGCAGTCTCTTCAGTCATCCATTTTTTCTGTTGCTTGTAGGTTTTCAGCATTGGTTGTCATTATCTGTCCCAAATCAGCATTTTTCTTTTTGTGATCTCCAATAATGAGGCTTTGTCGTGTACACTGATTACATCTTATTTCTTTACCTCTTTATCATAAGATCATCTGTTAGGGATATTCTGAGAAAAATTCAGTAAGCTACAATAAATCGCCCTATCAAGCTATACAATAATTCAGAGTGTTGTTAAAGTTACAGATCAAATCCACCAAGCGGCCTGGGAGAGAGTAGTGGGGGAAGGAATTCTGTTCTACTGAGCATGCATCTCTCTTCTATCTATAATGAATCTCTGAGTGGGAGGAGATGTGGGGAATGCGTCAAACTTGTTGTTGTTGAATCAAGAAGCTATTTTGAAACTTCATATTCCGAGGCTTTTTCTCAGGAGCTGTTGCCATGCTGTATCACTGGATATGTGTTTTGAATCACCCTGTTTTTTCAGATTACACCTGCAGTGCAGTAAAATATATTAAGTTCAATGCAGCCAGGGCTGGAAGCTTTAAGAGTTGTGCAGATCTGATTGTAACCTTTGCAAAGCTCACTGTAGTGTGGGGTTTTTAAATGGTTATGAAAAGTTAAGAAGGGGATGGAAAGTTTTAATCAATTTTGTTTTCATAAATGCCAACTCTGGCTTCTGGAGAACATTGTTTTGTTGTTTTCATTAATTAAAAAGATCAGCAAAGAAACCAAGTGATCCCTAGATTTGAAGGTCAGAAGGGAACTTTATAGTTAGACTGTCCTAATATACAACACGAGGTCTACAATTTCTCTATGTGATTCCTGAATCAAGCCCATAACTTCTGGCTGAACACTTGCCATAGCTTTAGGATGACCAGATGTCCCGATTTTATAGGGACAGTCTTGATATTCAAGGCTTTTTCTTATATGGGCACCTGGCTGTTACCCCCTCACCTGTCCGGATTTTTCACTCTTACTATCCGATCATCCTACATAGTTGTTATGTCTGTCCATAATGTAAAGCTTGAAGGGTTCCTCTAACAGGACCAGGCAGGCACAGACAAGACTGAAGAGGTTTTATTCAAGGTACCAAGAAGGAAGACTGACTGGATTCAGATTCAATTGGTGATGTTACAATGGTCAAATATATATGTTTCTTTATCAATTACATAATCCATTTGGGATTCTTTACCTATTTACTTACATGTACAGACATTGTTCTACCCGGAGAGAACAGAAGTGCTGATGACCAATACAGAAATTAATTACATTAAAGACCCTATGACTACATTTATGGTGGGGAGGGGGCATGGGGTGGAGAGGAAAGTCCTTACAGATAAGCAAGTGGAGGGACCAGAGAGTCTACAGAATGTGTTGTCCTCATGGGAGTATTTACAATAGCTATTGTTCTGGAAGCCCTGGCATGTCTGTTTGGGGCTTTTACAATTTGATGGCTGGGAAGGTAGCTATGACCCGACAGAGAAGGGCGGGCAGAAAAGTATCTAAAAAGTGACGAAAATTTCTAAAAATACAGAAGAATATCTAAAACCTAACAATAAACAGACAGCAACTTTCATTATGAAGGACATTCATTTTAGATTAAAGGAAAAGAACTCAACAGGGAAGGGCAAATATTAAGTCTCCATGGGAGAGCGCAATGAAAGCAGCCATTTTGAACTGAAAGTGGTGTCCAAAATGGAGGGCCTCACAGCTGGCAAGCAGGGAGACGTCGTAGAAACTGAAAGGTGAAGCACTCAGAAATGAGAGCGACATGCATAGCAATAGCCAAGACTTTACGCTGCTTTACACCGACCTTTCTCCTTTCTGGTCGTAACTTTTCATTAATCTTAAGATATTACAGGAGACCCTTGGACTAAGAACACCTGGAAAGACAGAGATAACATCCTAGATGTTCCATGCATTAGCATACCAGAAAAACCCAGAATAAACTAGGGCCCAGACTATATTGGACCCCTCCATGTTTGCATTGAATGGGGTGTTGGTGAAGATGAAGGCTATGGTTGCCCCTAGTATGAGATGGTCTTGTAAAAATCCCTTGCTCTAAATTTATCATTAGAAAAATTGCCTTTGTGGTGAGAATTAGGTTGAACTTTATTGGGGTTATCAGTGCCTTGCTTTGTACTCTGAATAAATGGGGAAAGAAATGTTCTTTATGAAATGGAAATACAAAGCAAACCTTTGCATGGTTGTTTGAGACAGTACTCTGAGGTGTAATGCCAGATGTAAAAATACTCCTTTGTCGGACAGGGTACACTGGGTACGTTCAAAAATCTCTGCTGCTATTACATATTGATTAGCAAAATGGCCTCGGACTTGCCTATTCAAGAGATCGCCGTTCTATCTGTCCCACGCTGCTACAGGGGAGGACAATGGACGGTCTGGAACTTAAAGGTCCTTCATTTAAAAGGAAGGTTGTTTCTGGCAGGGCATGCTGCAAAGCTCACCTTTTTCTGATGGATTTTGGAGAGAGAGAGAGAGTTTGCTTAAGGAATTTTGTCTTGATGGGGTAGGGTGGGCTTTTTTCCCCCATCAGGTCTTGTAAGATCTCACATTGCTATTGTACATGGCATTTTCATTTGGCTGAGTTTTTAAAATATTTATCGGGATTGCTTGATGACTCAAGCACGATTTCCCACATTCTCTCATACCCCTTTCACCAGCCTTTGTGATTTCCACCCTTTGCTGCATTATGCCTCGTTTAGACTGTAGGCTCCCTGGAACAGGGACGTTCTTCCCCTGTAAAGGACATGCATGCCCATGAGGCTGTACAAATAATAATCCTGTATTAGGGATGTAAAACCCTACATGTTCAAATGGTAATCAAGTGTTTAAATGTTTTAAATGGCTGATTTGCTTTTAAACTGGGGCAGGGGGAGAGGCAGCTGGGCTCAGCTGGCTTCGGCTTCCTGCAAGTGACAGCAAGCAAGCTTTCCTCTCCTCACCCTGCATACTTCATGTGCGGCAGGTGCACCAGAAAATCCCCAGGGCACAGGAGGAGGAAAATGGCATGGGGCAGACCCCTCTCTGCCCAGGCAAGCTGTCTGGTGGGAGCCGGGGACCACTCCTGCCCTTTGCGGGGGTCAGGGGGTGCCAGAGGCCCACTATAAACCACTGCCATGAGCAAGAGCTGCCCACCTATGGCTCTGCACTCTTAGCAGGGAGCCACAGCTAAGCAGCTCTCCCTTGGCTGTGAGGAACCAAGCCCAGCATGCTCCCTCCACACCCCGCATTTAACTGTGCTATTTTTATAATGTTTAACCGACTCCTTTATTAAATGACTTTTTACATCCATGTCCTGCATATGAGAAATTGTGTTGTCAAGGTGATTTGAAACTCACTGAAAGCTCCCCCAAATGGAGTTCTTGTTCTGCATGTATCTGCACTTCTTTCAAATCAGGCATATGAGTAAAAAATGTGCCATCGCCTTTTTTGCTGAATAGTATTCAGAATTTCAAACTGCTTTTGACCTCACCTGGTGCTCCGGATGTGTCAGACATTCCTAGCACCAGTCGAACAGTCTTGTTTATTTATAATTTACAGGCAAAAACCTCCATCGCTTTTTGTCAAGGGCTGGTGCTTAAGAGAAGGGAGTGATCAGGAGCTGGAGTGGAAATAATGCGTGATGACATTTTCAAGTTCAGTGTGAGTTGGTAAGGCAGGTGTTTTCTTGGCCTACTATGTTGTGAAGGCCAGAAATAGAACTGGATTTTTAAAAGAAAGAATAAGATGAGTTTATGGAGGATAGGTCAATCAAATAACTATTAGCCAAGATAGTCAGAGATGCCACCCCATGCTCTGGTGTTCCTAAACCTCCAAATGCCAGAAGCTGGGACCGGGTATGGGTCACCTGAGATTGCCCTTTTCCGTTGAAACATCTGGCAATGGTCAGTATCAGAAGATGAGATATTGGTCTAATTGGACCACTGGTCTGACCCAATATGTGTGTCCTACTCTTTCCCTTTCTCACTTCTCCTTCACTCTCTTCCACTTCTTCCTCATCCTTCTTCACTCATCTCCTCTGTTCTTTGCTTGATCCTTGTTACCACACATTACTGTGACAAAGTTAGTTTCAGTAACCCAAAACAACTATCAGAGCCCCCTTGCTACGGCCTTTCACAACTGTATATACTATATTTTGGAGCTGAACAGGTTTATAAAGTACCTGCATTTTATTACTAGCTAAGTGCTTTACATTCTTACTTAGTACTGCGTCTGATAGACACATCTCTCTGTCTTATTAATCTGCTAGGGTGAGGCATGTTATGAGTGTGTGCTATTATTGAAAGGAAAAGTGCTTACTAACAAATGCAGTTCTCTGACAGTTGTCCTTTCTGTGGATTGAGATTCACCACCCTACATGTTCCTCAGAGCTAGGAGTTGTTCATGCTAGTAGGTCTGGACCCTATTAGACTGAAAAGGAACAGGTGATGAGCGGGTCTCTATATGCCCTTGGAGGCACATCTGCAGAGGGTCTCATGGATTTGTCTCAAAGGAAAGGACTAATTGAACTTATCTGTGCAGGCAACCCAGTTGCCTCATCCTGGCAGTGATATAACACACCTGTAGAAGGGAGTCACACAGAGAACTCTGTTGGACCTCAGAGAAGAAAGTCTGAGGGCATACAGCACTTAGATCAAAGAGAACATGGAGATACCTTCAGAGAACTCCAATTACTAGTTGTCATGCTGGTAGCAACTGCTGTAGGTGAAAGCTGAAAAATAGCTTAAATGTTAACTCTCTATTTTGATGTGTGTGATACTGAGATAATTGACAATTGCTTTCATTTTCTGGAGGGATAACTCGAAAATAGCTGCATTCCGAGATCTCCCAGTCGGCAAAGTAAGTAGCTCTAGTTTGCAGATAATTCTTTGCACTATAATGTGGACAAATGACCTTTCTGCTCCCAAAGGCTTATTGAATATCCAGCAGCAATGCCATGGATTTGCTGTAAAAGATTCTGGTAACACACTTTAGGGACTGAGGGCTTGTCTACACTTAAAAGACTGCTGCAGTACACTGCCATAATACTTCAGCAAAGATGCTTTGTACACTGTGGGAAGGATTCTCCTGCCAGCATACGCACTTCACCTCCCCGAGAGTTCATAGGTAGGCTGATAGGAGAATTCTCCCACCTACCAAGCACTGTCTGCACCGGGGGAGAGGTTGGTTTAACTGTCACTCAGGGGAGTGGATTTTCCATGCCCTTGAGCAATATATATCAACTTAATTTCCTAGTTTAAACCAGGTGTGACGTAGTGCACATGGGTGCAATTCTTGGTATGTGTGCAGTAAAACCATAATTACCTGAAGGACACAGAACACCTGAAACTCTTAGGGCTCATCTACATGGGATGTGCAGGAAAATTCACTGTGAATTAGCTTTAAATTCAGACCTCTGGTTGACTAATTAAACTGCATCAAAACCCTGTGTGAACACAGTCATTCAGCATTAGAGTGGCCTTAATTTTGGTTTATTTGAAAGTTAATTGAACTAAACTGCATTCAATAATGCAGCAATGTCCTGTCAACCTTCCAATAATGACACATCCTGAAAGAACTGGCAGTGTAGCAGATTTTAGAGGTCTGAGTGAGTATATATCTCTGAAGGACATATAATGATTCTGTTCTTCATCAGCTAGCATAAAAACAGAATCATGGTAGTGTTGGGTAGCATCTCATAGAGAGCACTAGAACATTTGTGTATTGTGCAAAAATCTAGCGTCTAGTAGGCGCATGCAAAATGATTTTAGTATCAGCCTCCTCCTGGGAACTATGAAGAAATACCACTGGAGAGTATAAAGCAGCAGTTTCATTGCATTGTGTGGCCACAAAATTCTTTGAGCAATTCTTCATATGCGGGAGCATTTCCCTGCAAAGCATGCAATTAACTTGTCTTTCGTACGAGTATGGGACTTAAGGAGGCTTAAGTCGATTTAAATTAAGCCGTGTCCACACTAGGCTTTCATTAAGTCGACTTAAAAAATTCCTTAAATCGACTTAATGAAAGCTTAAGTCAACTTAATAAGAACCACCCATTAAATTGACTTAAGCCAGCTTAGGTCGACCTAACCCTCCTTTAGGTCAACCTAAGCCCAGTGTAGACGTTTAAGTCCACTTTGTTAAGTCGACTTAAGGGTGGTTAGGTTGACTTAACGAAGTGGACTAAATAGACTTAAAGTGGACATAGTCTACTTTGTTAAGTCGACTTAATAAGGTCGATTTTAAGTAGACTTAAAGTCATAAAATCATAGAATAATAGGGATGGAAGGGACCTCATGAGGTCATCTAGTCCAACCCCCTGCTAAAAAGCAAGACCACTCCCACTAAATCACCCCAGCCAGGGTTTTGTCTAACCGGGCCTTAAATCTCCAAAGATAGAGATTCCACCACCTCCCTAGGTAACCCATTCCAATGCTTCACCACCCTCCTAGTGAGAAAGATTTTCCTAATATCCAACCTTGACCTCCCCAGCTGTAACTTGAAACCATTGCCCTTTGTTCTGTCCTCTGTTACCATCGAGAACAGCCTAGCTCCCTCCTCTTTGGATCACCCCTTCAAGTAGTTGAAGGTTGCTATCAAATCTCCCTTCAGTCTTCTCTTCTGTAGACTAAATAAGCCTAGTTCCTTCAGTCTCTCCTCATAAGTCATGTTCCCCAGCCCCCTAATCATTTTTGTTGCCCTCTCCTGGACTCTTTCTAATTTGTCCACATCCTTTCTGTAGTGGGGAGCCCAAAACTGGACACAGTATTCCAGATGCGGCCTGACCAGTGTCCAATAGAGGGGAATTATCTGAGGCAGCCTAATAAGCCATTGGCCTTTTTCGCAACAAGGGCACACTCTTGGTTCATATTCATCCTCCTGTCCACCATAACCCCCAGGTCCTTTTCTACAGCGCTGCTACTTAGCCGATCGGTCCCCAGCCTGTAGCAGTGCATGGGATTTTTCCGTCCTAAGTGCAGGACTTTGCACTTGTCTTTGTTGAACCTCATGAAATTTCTTTCGGCCCAGTGTTCCAATTTGTCCAAGTCTCCCTGGATTCTGTCCCTGCCCTCCAGAGTATCTACCATTCCCCCCAGCTTGGTGTCATCCGCGAACTTACTAAGCATACAGTCTATCCCATCATCAAGATCATTAATGAAGATGTTGAAGAGAACCAGCCCGAGGACCAACCCCTGTGTCGCTCCACTTGTTACCGGTTGCCAACTAGCCATCGAGCCACTGATTCCTACCCGGTGAGCCTGTTGATCTAGCCAGTTTTCGATCCACCTTATGGTCCACTCATCCAACCCATACTTCCTTAACTTGCCGACGACCTTATTAAGTCGACTTAATAAAGTCGACCTAACTTTTCCTAGTGTAGACATAGCCAATGATTTTGTATTGGACAGGTGTAATACCATGGAGTCTCTTCTTTCTGATTCTTCTGCATATGTGTTAAATGCAAGGTGGACATGGTCATAGCTCAGTATTTTCTCTCTAGCTGAAGTGATCACCAAATCTGGGACGGTGTTAACAGTTTCTGATCTATTGAGAACTTGTATCTCAGCCATTCCGCCTATGATAGCTAGTCTGAAAGGGCCCTGCGGGCATAAAGAACCTTTGTCCTTGATGCTGGTTTAGAAACACCATACAAGATTTACATTAATTTGCCTTTCATCTTGCATGTATTCATTGTTCTGTTGTATTTGAATATCTCATATTTGCCACGGAGAACTCATGCTTTCCCAATGTCTCACATAGGGCGGCATCATGCTGAAATCTGGACAAGGCCGGGAGATGAGCAAGCAATGAACCGTCTCTATTCTTATCATTGTTACCCTCACTCAGACTTTCTTCTTTGCATTTGAGCACAGGAATACTCTGTTCTAATGGACTCTAGTCCATGATACGTGAATGCTTGTCAGTGCAAGTAAGCTCATCCTGTAGCTTTCAAATTGCCCCTTCTTGGTGTGTAACAGCATCTAATGAGACTAGATGGTACTTGATTATTTCTGGGGAATTTATCCCAGCCATCCTTCATGTTTTCTTTGAAATTTGATGGAGTTCTGGGGTTGTCAGGAAAAACCAGGAAAGAGCATTTGCATGCTGTATTACATTCACCAGCCCCCAACTTTCATTGCTCAGTTTTGTGTTCTAGGGATTCATCTGAAACAAGTACACAGAAGGAACCTGTGACGACCTTTTAACAGCTCAATTTCCTTTTCAAAATTCCACCCATATATCAGGGTCAGCCTTCTCTGCACCTCTTATATAGTGAGGTACCAGAAAGTCATTGCACATTAGTTGTTTAAATCTAAAGCAAAAAAAGAATTTTGCAAAGTCATTCAGTGCTGCGAAGTGCAAATTCCAATTAGCTGCCCTGATAGATCAAAAAAAGAGCAGCAGAGACTCAATCAGTTTAATACATCACTGCACCATCCTGAAAGTTGGCTTTGTCGTCAATTCAGCCTCATGCAATTGCCTAATCCTTTCTGTGATATTGCAGCATTCCATCATGAATAATAAATCGTTGCAGGCAGAATATACACGCGGAAGTATGGGTTGGACGAGTGGACCGTAAGGTGGATCGAAAACTGGTTAGATCAACAGGCTCAGCGGGGAATCAATGGCTCGATGTCTGGTTGGCAACTGGTAACGAGTGGAGTGCCCCAGGGGTCGGTCCTGGGGCCGGTTCTATTCAACATCTTCATTAATGATCTTGATGATGGAATAGACTGCGTGCTTAATAAGTTCGCGGATGACACCAACTTGGGGGGAATGATAGATACTCTGGAGGGCAGGGACAGGATCCAGGAAGACTTGGACAAATTGGAACACTGGGCCAAAAGAAACCTCATGAGGTTCAACAAAGACAAATGCAAAGTCCTGCACTTAGGACGGAAAAATCCCATGCACTGCTACAGGCTGGGGACCGATCGGCTAAGTAGCAGCGCTGTAGAAAAGGACCTGGGGGTTATGGTGGACAGGAAGATGAATATGAAGCAAGAGTGTGCCCTTGCTGCGAAAAAGGCCAATGGCATATTAGGCTGCATCAGTAGGAGTATTGCCAGCAGATCGAGGGATGTGATAATTCCCCTCTATTGGACACTGGTCAGGCCGCATCTGGAATACTGTGTCCAGTTTTGGGCTCCCCACTACAGAAAGGATGTGGACAAATTAGAAAGAGTCCAGCGGCGGGCAACAAAAATGATTAGGGGGCGGGGGCACGTGACTTATGAGGAGAGACTGAAGGAACTAGGCTTATTTAGTCTACAGAAGAGAAGACTGAGGGGAGATTTGATAGCAACCTTCAACTACTTGAAGGGGTGCTCCAAAGAGGAGGGAGCTAGGCTGTTCTCGGGGGTAACAGAGGACAGAACAAGGAGCAATGGTTTCAAATTACAGCTGGGGAGGTCAAGGTTGGATATTAGGAAAAACTTTCTCACTAAGAGGGTGGTGAAGCATTGGAATGGGCTATCTAGGCAGGTGGTAGAATCTCCATCTTTGGAGATTTTTAAGGCTCGGTTAGACAAAACCCTGGCTGTGGTGATTTAGGGGGAGTGGTCCTGCTTTTTAGCAGGGGGTTGGACTAGATGACCTCGTGAGGTCCCTTCCAACCCTATGATTCTATGATTCTATGAAAACAGGGAGACTAGGGTCCTGCCACTGAATCATCCTGCATCCTTCTACAAGTTACAGGGGAATGGATTTTCCCCTTGCATCTATTTTACATTAGCGTAATTCAATTCACTTCAAAGGAGTTGTTTTTGATTTACACTGGTGTATGAATGAGTTGTATAAGCATTGGTTGTATGAGCATTGATGTATGAGCTGGGTTGTACTGTGCTAGACTCTCATTTACATTGAACTCCCCATTAATTGCAATATAGAGGTCTGCTTAAATAAAATATGGGCCTCTGTGACTCCATTTACCCATCTGTAAAATGAGGATGAGTCTTCATTACCTGCAAGGGTATTGAGTCTAAATTCATATAAGATTCTGATATTAAAGTTAAAGATGAAGAATAACATGGGGACAACTAGAGCCAAATGCAATCTTGGTAAGTTAAAAGATAGCTCTTTGATGCAGGCATACCCAGATGTGTCTTAGAGTAGTAGTTCTCAGCCACTGTGTCGGGACATGTTACTGTGTCACCACACAGTGGAAAGTGTGTTGTGGAGAGCCAGGGAGATGGCTGGATTCGGCTTGGGGTTGGGTGGGGGCTGGTGTGCCCTGTAGGGTTGTGATATGCCAACAAGCATGTTGCAACCAACAGAAGGTTGAGAACCACTGTCTTAGAGGGCTTTTCTGGTCATTAATTTGTGATGCTGAAGAAATCTACTACAATCCAGGTGGGAAATATTCAGGGAAGTAAAACAAAACACAGTGGAGGAAGTTAGAAGGTGCAAGTGAACAAGAAAAAGCTGGACAAGCAATGAAAGAAGAACATTATTGGAAAAGCAAAAGCAAGCTAAAACTACTCAGAAAGTGGAAGAAGGAAAAGCATTCTGCACAGTGGCGAACAAATCACAAAGCTTATTGTATGAAAACATGGTCAGGCTAACGACACAAATGAGAAGAGAGGCAACTGGGGAACTGATAATAAATGCTGTAAAAGTTTTGGTAGTATGTGAGGAGCATCATTAGAGAGGTCTGCAACCATCCAGATGTATGCATCCTAGACATGCTAAGTGCACAGGACAGCCAGAAGGGCAGAATGGAAATCAGCACCAAGCCACCACCAGAAGAAGAACTAGAAAGAGCCGAGAAGCCGTTAAAAATGGGAAATCTGCAGGAATAAAAAATATAACAGCTAAGCTGCTGAAAGCTGGTGAGACAAGTGTTATCAAAGTATCAGAAAAAATAGCTAAGAAGATATGGAAGCAAGAGGAGGCACCAGGTGACTAGCTAAAGACAATAGTACCAATCTTGGAGAAAGGAGATCCTGCCGATCTCAATAATTATAGCAGTATACGGTCACTGTCAGTACTGAGAAAAATTACAATGAGTAATTGTTAACAGATTATGGCCAATTTTAGAGGAAGTTATAGGTGAAGGAACAGGCAGCTTTAGATGAGGCTGAAGTTGCATGGAACAGATATTCATGCTTCAATAGATGGTTGGGGGGAGTCACAATGGGGATTCAAGAAACTGCTGTTTTTTCATTGACTGCATGAATGCCTTTGATATGGTTTGGAGGGAAGCATTATGGAAAGTAGCCAAATCATATGGAGTTCCAGAGAAGATAATTACAATTATAAAAGCTACCTACAAAGACTTCTGTGGTGCCATAAGGATTGGTGGAAAATTAAGCAACTGGTCCAAGCAAAAGTTTGGGGTAAGACAAAAGCGGACGGAATCACCGTTGCTTTTCCTCATGTTGTTAAACTGAACATTAAGAATGTTAGATGAGTTTGGTTAGGAAGGTTGATGTAGTCTACTTGGGTTTGCAACAACTTTGTCTTCTTGGCTATGTCTACACTACAAAAAGTTAGGTCGACTTTATTAAGTTGACTTAATAAAGTCAACTTTAAATTGACCTTATTAAGTTGACTTAACAAAGTGGCGTCCATGGATGTGGACTAAGTCCACTTTGTTAAGTCGACCTAACTGCCCTTAGGTCGACTTAACAAAGCGGACTTGAACGTCCACAATGGGCTTAGGTCAACCTAAAGAAGGGTTAGGTTGACCTAACGAGGCTTAAGTCGACCCAATGTGTGATTCTGATTAAATTGACTTAAGCTTTCATTAAGTCAATTTAGGGAATTTCTTAAGTCGACTTAAAGAAAGTCTGGTGTAGATGCAGCTTTGTTTAAGTCTACTTAAGCCTCCTTAAGTCAACTTAATTTGCCAGTGTAGACATAGCCCTTGGTATTTATTGTGTCATGGGAAAGGGACAATAGAGAAAGTGTTGAAATGCAGCAGCAGTGAAGTTGTAGAACAAGTAAAAGTCATGCGTACCTCAAGGATGAAGTTAAAATGAGATATTCCTTAACTAAAAGTGCTGCTCAGAAATAGACAACATTACGGCCTGATAAAAATGTTATGTTTGATGCCAAAGTGAAAATGTATCAAACAAGTGTCCTACATGATATTATTATATGGTCTGGAAGCAGTTGCATTAAATTAAATAAACCTCAGAAGGCTGGAGGCAGTAGAGATGAGAGTTGTTCAAAAGATGGCAGATGTAAAATGGAATGAATCTGAAATAAATGAAGACGCTAGAAGGAGAATAGGATGTGAACTCAGGGAACAGGACTGGCTATATGAAAAAGATGATGATGGTGGGGAAACAGCAAATCTCAGACAGACAATAGAATGCCACAGGGATTAATGCAAACCCAACCAAAGTCAGATTGACGTAGAGCAGTGGTTCCCAAACTGTAGGGTGCATCTCCCTATGGGGGCATGGAGGAACGTTCAGGAGGAGGTGAGAGGTCCAGGCCAGCCCCCACTCACACTTCTGTCCCCCAGCTTCGCACGTGGCTGCAGGCCCTGTCCATGGCTCCCAGCCCCTGCTCTGCCCCCAGTCCAGCTCTGCCTTTATTCCCTCTCTGCCCCTAGGCCAGCTCCACCTCTAGTCCAAGCTCCTCTGCTGAGCCAACTGTGTAGTAATTGGGGGTGGGGGGATGAGCACAGACAAATTTCATTACTGGTAAAGGTGGGGGGTGCAACAGGAAAGCTATGGGCACCACTGATCTAGGGGCCAATTACTGATTTAATGGCAGGATATTTTACTCAGAGCTATGACCAGGTTGGGTTTAATGGAGGGACAAGCCATGGAGAGGAACGAACGGTGATGCTCTGCTGCTCTCCCTGGGTTTGCAAAGATTCTCTGGGACAAGAGAGAGAGAGAGATTAAAGATGCTCCCATTCTGACTGGTGCCTAGACACCATGGTGATAAGAGTCCGAGAGCCATGCAAGAAACCTTTACTCAGAAGAGTATTTTCATTAGCTTTAATGGGACTGTTCACATGAGTAAAGATTACAGACCTTTGCAGAATGTTCTGTTCTGAATCCTCATTCAGATTTTAAAGATCTTGTACTTTGGCAAAATGCGTATTGGACCAGGGTTTTACACAGGGTTTATCCATTAAAACAATGTGTGTTTGCCTGAGTAAGCACTGAATAAATATTAAGTAAAAGCTGTGTAAGACCCTCAAAATTTAGCCCATTGATTTCAAAGGCAGTGTAAGGACAAAGGATTCAGTATTTGCCTCCTTATTATTTGTTTGTCTGAATACATCACAGTACTCCTATTATAAACTTTGTCTCTGCCTTTTACCTGAAAAAGAAATTCAGAAACCCCCTTAGTGGTCTCAAAGCTGAACACCTGCTATTCACTAAGTATAAATTCAAGGAATCACTGGTATGTTTAATAACTGGTGTCCTGCTATATTATCATTTGATACATGGGTTTGTTGTTCATCAAACATCTAAATTGTGATGGAAGCAAAATTTTTCTCATTGCTAAGAAAGGAGGTGCCTAGAATGTCTTGCTGACGTTTGCCAATGTCCCAAAATACATCCAGAACCCAGTCTCCAGGTCATTACAGGTGAGTAGGCCACGTGCCTTCAACAATGCCGTTCCATTAAATAGTCTCCATCGCTCTCTTAGAAGTATGAATGTTTTATTGATGCAGAATTAGATCAAATACCTGCCACTACATTATCTTCTCCCATCCTCAGCTGGCATTTCATGCAAGACATCTTTCAGGTTTCCTTTTGAATAGCAATCTTTTCATCTGCTGGAAGGCAGAAACAAACCAAAGGTGATGTAGTTTAGTGCAGCATTTACGACATTGATTAAGGAGCTCTCTGAATGGCTGCATATGGGAAAAAAGTATCTTATGCATGTCAGAGGTACAGCAAAATATGTCTTATTTTACCAGCGAGTGCTGTATTTTTCTTACCCACAGAGCAGCAGGAAAAGAGAGGACAATCAGCTTGACCACCTAAGGGAAATGCCCATTTGTTGCTAACGTTGGTTCAACTTCACTGGCGATAGCAACTGATGTAGGCATACCAGATATAGACTCCCTGTTCCAAGCAACGTGCAAAGCAAGAGGCCAAGCACCTTCCCGCCAGGGATGGAGTGCCAAGGAAATCAGTGGGCCAAACCTAGAAGACTTTGCTCCATTTTTACTCAGCATAACTGTCACAGATGGTGTAAAAACCAAGGATAAACTTCAGGGAGTTGCAGGAATTCAGCTTGTTGGAAGAGATACATGTAGGCATAGTCCTTAAATAAGGAACATGCAATTTAAATACTAATCTGGCAAACTGTGAGGTCCTTTTTCAGTTTTCACTCAATTTTAACAAGGCAAATGCCTGATGAAGCCAAAGAACATTCGAGTGGGGACTTCGGGGTCAGCACCCTGAAATTTCAGAATTTTTGGGTAAGCCACTGAAATTCCACTTTCAGATACAGGATAAAATCTATTCTTTGGGCCGCTCTAGTTACTTATGGTGAGTGGATGGTGCACTGGGTTGGGATTCAGGCGACCACACTTCTATTCCCAGTTTGGCTTGCTGGTGACCAGGAGCAGGTCATTTTAGCTCCTACTGCTTCAGTTTCCCAAAATGTAAGATGGGGATAACGCTTACCGCCTTTGTAAAAAGCTTTGGCATCTACTGATGAAGAGCGCTGGGTTTTATTATTATCAATTCTGCATGTATACCATGATGAGATTTCCACTGATATCTCCGTGGAAACACTGAAGGTCTTGCCAGCGCTGAATATAGATTAGAAAGAAAAATTGTGACTAAGATAGTCACACTGAGTCCAAGAGAAGAACTGTATGTACAGAATCTACAACACAGTCCCACAGGTGTTAGGCCCTCTGTTACAGTTCATTGGACAAACACAGTAAAAACTGGGCACTGTCGGTTACAATATCTGTCTTCCTCTTTCTTTCTTTTCCTTCCTTCTTGGAGAAGGTGGGGGGACGGGGTTATACCCACCCAAGGCATTTCTTTCCATATTATTTTTAGTGAACCGTCTTTAATGGAACCCTTTAACGTGATGATTATGTTACTATAAGTCATGCCAAGAAACAAACTTCTCCAGGGACTTTTCTGACCATTCAGAAACGAGCATTTTGCTGGTCTGGGCCCGGGGATATTTTATTGCATGGAAAGTGCAGCAGTTAAATGCCTAGCACGTACACATGCATTATGCATTGTGGCAACCAGAGGGAGTTTTGTTGGCATGTGGGAGAGACCTGAAGGAGTCAAGTGCAGCATTAGTGCGAATTTCCAGTGGCTTAGAGGGAAGCTCATTACTGACCTGGTGTGCGCATCTTATTCATTTACAGTAACACTTTAAATATTTAATCAGTCTCTTCTTCTTTCTTGTCATGGCCATTTTCCCTCAATTGATCTTTTTCTGAGGGGCGGGGCTGGGAGGTGGGGCAGCTGAAATTGGTTCATGATAGCAGACTTCCATCAGATAGAGTAGGCCAATGTGAAATTAAATAAGGCTTTTATACAGTATCTTTCATTCCAGGCAGTGAATTTCAAAAGCACGAACTAGGTAAAGGTTAACAGTTTTTGCTAAAAATTAACAACTCTTTTAAGAGCTGGAGGGAAAGTGGAGAGTCTGTGCTTGCTGCTTAAAAATTATTGCTATAGATTAAATGGTTTTACCCCCTTCTGAAAATCCTAAAAAAACTGAATTGCAGACCACCTGGGTTCTCTGCCAGATTGAGTGGCATAACACAGTGGTTTTCAACCGGTGTGCCGTGAGAACTATCCACATGTGCCGTGAAATTTTGTACAAAGATAACAAAAATCAATGTAAAACAAACGTTGTTTCATCTTAAACAATATTCTATCCAGCCAAAATTATAACTCATAAAACTCATAAAAATTAATCAGCAAATTAAAAGCGAGGTATTGGGCTTTCGATTCTAAAACGTGAACATTCTAAACACAGGTGGCCAGAGGGCAAAATTGAGATGATGTGAATTTTTTTCCAGTGGATTTGAAACATGAATACATTTGGATCCTTCTTCAGCTTGTGGTATGCACTATGTCATAACCCTCTCTATCAAAAATGTAGCCATAGTAAATATAAGTAAATGTAACGTTTATGAGCAATCAATTCTGCTGAGAAAAGTGGGTGTGCTGTGGAATTGTTCGTCTCATTGAAGTGTACTAAGTTACTGAAAAGGTTGGGAACCATTGGCATAATGAGACTCATAAATGGAGTAAATAGGAATTTAGCATGGACAAAGTCTCTCAATTCGGCAAAGAAACTGGGAAGTCCTCATTTCAGATGGTTCAAGAATCTAAGGAGATATTCCCAAAGGGCTGTATGCTAACTCACTCATATTGAACAATGTCTATATATTACATCTCTATCAGCTAGTAAGTAGCATTGTCCCCATTTTACAGATGGATTAACTGAGGCACAAAGGAAATATATGTCTGAGCCAAACTTCCACTGAAGTCAATTGACAAACTCCCATTGACTTCAGTAGGGTTTGGATCAGATATAAGTGCAGTTTTCCATAGCAAGCCAATGGCAGAGGCCATCTTGACATGTGGTCCTAGGCTCTAAGTATTGGACAATACTTCCTTATAAAGAGCACTGTAACTGATAGCCTTCTGGTGCCGGCTGACTAATCCAAATTCGACTTTGATTTTGTGTGCTATGCAATTATTACTTTTGGGGTAATTTAAATCACCTGTTCGACCTATGTGCACACCCTGAGGGTTGAAAATGATTCGAACTCGGTAATCAATGACATTTTGTGGTAGTAGAAACAGGGCAGGAAAGGGATTTTGGTTCCGTAGATGATATTTCCCCTCTGTCAGAACCAGAAAATTCCTGAATCAACCCCACCAAGAAAACCTGCCCAAATATCCAATTAAGCAGATGTGTCAAATTCAACAAATATGATAGTTCTTAGAGTAAAGATTAGAAATAAAAACTTGGGTTTGCATGGCCCCTGTTAGACTCAAGATATCTTTGAGCTCTTTGCAAGAGAAGTGCTAGCTGTACCTTGTGTGGAGAAGAAAAGCAGTGAACACTGATCTTTTTATTTTAATTATCAAAATCGTGTGTCCATAGCTCGCCATGGATTTCTGTGCAGAATTTCCCACCGCTTTCAGTGAAAGCCATGGCTCAGTATAGCCTGTGGTTAGGACAAGGTCTTATATGTTGGATAGTTAATAACTATGGACCAGATACCAAGGTTGAGCTATGGAAGAGGAAACCTTTATGAAGCATAGGGTCCCACTATGAAACAAGTCACAGGGTTAGTCCTCAAATTTCATGGATTGCATAGAATCCACATGAGACGAGGGCCATTCATGCACAGGCTGCAGACTCCCGGTGGTCCACTTCCTCCATCTTTCATTGGGCACTGCTAACCTTTGGGCTGCATTTAAAGATAGGGGGGTTTTCCACAACAGAAGAACTTCTGTGCAAAAAGGTATGCAGCTTCAGAGAGTACTACCTTTCCTGGGGAATCTACACAGTGCCAATAAAGAAATGGTGTGCATTTCCCCAAACCCAGCCCTCAATCAATGCAAGATAAATTACTCTTTGCCTAATCTCCATTATGTCCAATCCCCACCACTTCCTCTTGCATGGATTCTGGATCACCCTCAATTGGATCTTGAGAAATGGGGTGAGGGGGATTCTGCTGCGGAGGTAACTAAGTCCCCCCTTTCTCTGCAGGAGAATCTAGAATCATAGGGATGGAAGGGACCTCATGAGATCATCCAGTCCAACCCCCTGCTAAAAGCAGGACCACTCCCACTAAATCATCCCAGCCAGGGATTTGTCTAACCGGACCTTAAAAGTCTCCAAAGATGGAGATTCTACCACCTCCCTAGGTAACCCATTCCAATGCTTCACCACCCTCCTAGTGAGAAAGTTTTTCCTAATGTACAACAGCATGTAATGTATGTATAGTCTTGAGTACCAACTATTAAGAAGGATTTTAACCAGGATATTAATTAAGAGCTTTCAGTTCTCTTCAGGGAAAAAAATGGGGTATTTGACTTTCACCTAGACAGGGTGAGGGAGAGAAGAGACAACTTCTCAGCTAACTAAAGGACAGAACTGCTAAAAGAGATGCCTCCTGATAGACACACTAGATTTGCTTTGATAAATAACACACACTAGGGTAGGGTGAAGCAACTGATGCCTCAGTGTGTCGTTCAGTAAGATTTGTCTCGGTCTAGTGAATATCATGGTGACCTTGGAAATGATAATGAATGTGGCAATCACCCTAAAAACACACATTCCCTAAATCAAACAAAGCCAACTTCACATTCCCCTGAATTTTTACTGTTTTTGCTTTTTTGTTATTCACTGAGAAATGTTTAAGTAGTTGAGAACAGATGTAAAATGAAAGTCTTCCCATGTCATCTGTTGCTACGCTGTTTATTTTAAAGACAAGTGTAATCGATTATCTGAAATGACAAGTAAAAAAACCCAAACCCGTCCTTTTCCCGAGTAACTTGTTGTGAAGTGGCGTCTCACAAGTGTTTTTGTTCAAGTCAAACTGATGTAGTATACGGGAGTGAGAAAGCCGGGTTCAAGCTCTGTGTGTATGTGTGACCATGGTTTGTATAGGGATATTTACTTTTCAATAGGTAATGCTATTGTTGATTATACAGTGTAATCCTCAGCCTCTGATCTCAGAGGCTGGTAATCTCCTAACTACCACTAGTATCTCTCAACCTTCATTTATGTTATTACCATTTAAGTAACAGCCCCTGAATCCAGTTAAGTTGCAGAAGCATATGGTGTTGTCATTACTGATGATACAGGCACTTGTATCAAGGACATATATCTCAAGGAGAGAACTATTCATCTAATCATCCAATGCTGACATTCTTTGCACCTTTCATTTTATTTTTGTGTGTTAAGTGGTGGAATCTCTGAATGAAGATGTAACATTTCAATTACTTTCTTTTTTTTCCTGTGGAAGCTATCGAGCAATAAGAGCTTTGATTATAGACAAAAATTCCGCCTCAAAGGCTCAAAATTATTAGAGATGAAATTAAAATCTTATTTTTTTATTACTGTTAAGGATTTGACTTCAGAATTCATGGATGACTTCTGCCAAGGAGTTTCATGGCTGTTAAAAATCTTTTAGAGGACTGCAGATCTTGACGGTTTATTCAATTTTAAGGGGACAAGGTTTACATTGACAACATTTTCCTGGTGCAGATCATCCTCTGTGCATTACCACTGGCCATAGTCAGGGCTAGATTAAGTTCTCTGGGGGTCTGGGGCTTGCGCACAGTGGGGCCAACCAGTGCTTGATGCTGGGGGGGGCTGGAGCCCTGAGGCCAGAGACCATGGTGTTCTCACCTCTGCCCTAGCAGGTCTGGGATGCTCCAGGGATGGGGGCGGACTTGCTGGTGTGTGGAGCGGCCTCTGGCAGCAGCTTCAGGACCAGGAGTGGTGGAGGGCCATCCAGCCACCACACTGGAGTCCCGGGAGGCCTGGCAAAGCCAGCCTGATCCATGGGGCCCTGACACGGTGGCCTGACAGTGCTCTGCCGTTCCTGACCCTGCAGTCCCCACCAGAGGCCTCACCGCATGCCAGTCTGCTGCGCCCCGCCGCGCAAGTGCTGTGTGCTAGCCAGCTGGTCTGAGTAGGGCCAGATCAGTGCAGGGGCGTTAGGGGCTGCAGCCGCAAGGTCCCCTTTAGTGCAGGGCCCGGGACTGTGGCCCCTAATGCCCCTGCATTGATCTGGCCCTGGTTATAATGGGCGATCTTTTCTCTACACCATCCGTTTTTACCAAAATGGCAGACTTGCTTACCAGAGCTTTCCCATTCTTTCCTCCTTGCTTGAGTTCAGGACTGCTAGCTTAGTAGTCTGAGTTCTGTAGAGCTGGGCTCTGAGATGCCCTGCTGGGGTTTTAAAACACAGGGCAAACCTACGCGCGGGCACTTTGCTGTGTTTGGTGTGGGTGTTTCACACAGCAGTGCGGGAGTGAAAAGCATTTTAAGAAGTAAGAATGTGATTGTGAAGCTATAAAGCCTGGAGGATGAACTTGGGCAGGTGAAGTACCTGGGGTTATGTCTACACTGCAATTAAATGCCTGGGGCTGGCCTGTGTCAGCTGACTCAGGTTTGTGGGGCTCAGGCTGGGAGGCTGTAAAATGGTGATGTTCAACGTTGGGGCATGAACTGGGAGTTGGATTTGAAATGAGGAAGAAGAGACTGATAGTCATTGGGCAAAGAGACTGGGAAAGGGAGCTGGGGATAGAATGGGGACTGGGAGGCAGAGAGGAAAATGGGAGGCAGGACTGGGAGGAAGTGTGCTGTGAGGGAGGGTAACACTGAGATCACATGAGGTGGGGAGACTGAGACTGGGCGGACAAGTGGGACTGAGAACTGGCATGGGAATCAGGGAGAAAGACCTGAGGAGGAGCTGGGATGTGGGTAGAGAACTGGTATGGGCAAGGTGAAGAGGCTGAGACAATAGCCAAGGAAAGGGGACACAAGGAGAAGGAGTGAACGGAGAGGGAGGTATAGGTGGGGATGTCATCTCGGTCTCTCTCTCTGAACCAGTCTCATCAGGACATCTCTTTGCAGTAGGACAAAGAACATCTAAAGGTCCCAGGAGATGGTAAGGGGTGTCAGCTGTGATGATGACACTTGCTATATTAACTAATTTTTCTCCTTAAAGTCTTTTTCTATGAGGATCACCGAAGAGAGTGATGGATGGAACAGTCCATCCCTCATTATTTTGTCCACCAATTAGCTCTGATATCCGACACAACCATTTTTGTTAATTGATTTTCAGTCTCACATTGTTCTTGTTTACCAGGCATGATCTTTGAATTATATCAGGAAGCCTTTCTGTTTGGACTCATTCAACCTTCTGTCTCCTTTCTGTACCTTTTCTCACCAGCATTTGTTTTTCTGGATTATTGTGACATATTATGAACTCTCACTCGCTTTTTACATTTGAACTCCCAGTTAGGGTAACCTGTACACTCAATTATCACAAGAGTAGGCAGGGAGAAATGAGTCTGGAATGATGAGTGAGTGCTGGAGAAGAGAGAGGACTGAAAGGGATGGGACACAAGGGGTCAAGCTTGTGGAGAGAAGGTAGATGATATGAGCATTGGAGCATGGTCTCTTCCAAAGCCTGGAATTAAACCCAAGATTCCTGAGTCTTACCAGTCCTCTCCTGTCCGCAAATATCTGTGAAAGACACTCACACAGTGTGTGTCTCATCTGCCTCTAGTGCAGGCAACGTGTAAAGGATGAAAACCTACTATTACTGACAATTGTCCTATTAGTTCAAGTGGCAGAGGTCAACACAGTGGACCTAAAAGTTCCAACCGCACTCACAATTCATGTTAGTGTCAACATGATGCCGTGTGATGGACTATCTGGAAATTACACACGAACATACATTAAAAGAAGTTTGGAAAGTCAAGTACTCAAATGATGCAATTAAGTTTGTCTGTGCAAAGTTAATTCAGCCCCTTGTGTAGATGCATCATGCCACAATCCCTAATGACATGATCACATACAATTTTTCCCACTATTAACAGTGTCCCCTTAGGGATTACAAAGAGCTTGACTCTGGTGTAGGAGTTGAACCGGAGAGCCATACCACTTCTCAGAGATGACCCAGTGGTATTGTGCTTGGATTAGTGGTTTTCAACTTATTTCCCGTTGGAAAGCAGCAGCTTAAGTCGATTTAAGGAAATTGTAGTGTAGACGCAGAGTAAATTAAGTCGACTTAATTTGTAAGTGTAAACGCCCCCTCTGTGTTATGTGGGCTGTAGTTGAAAACCACTATTCTGGACACACAGTCCCACCTGGGGCTGCTCAGCACTCACAGGCAGTTGGCACTTTCCATCAGCCATAAGGACTGCACAGATTGGTGCCCTCAGTGTGCTGAGCCTGCCCGATGCATTGGTGTGAACTCTGGGCTGGAGGATGGTCCCTCCTCCTTCTCCCTTTCCAGGTGACTTGCTCCCCAGCAGGAAAAAGGCACAAGCAGTCTGCTGTTCTTTATAGGCCAGACAAGGCCGTGGACGGGACTTTTTTATGCCTTACACATAGGCCAGATGTTGATGCCTTTTCTCATGCCAAGTACCCTATTCTGAGAGTTGCCCTATTGAAATGATGGGACGCCACATGAAGTAAAATATTACCCAGTCTGAGAAAGGCTCTCACAATCTGGTCCCTTTTCTGTTAATAGGCGAATGATGCCGGTATGATATATAGAGCTGGGGTCCTTTTTCTCTTCTCCTGCATTTCATTTTTAATATCAAGTGAAAGCATCTGGTGTACACTGAATCCCTGTGAATAAATAGCTCTAGCAGGAAAATGACACTGGTAAACTCTCTAACACAATGTGCCTGCTCTTAGATTTTTATCTAACAAACCTAGCGAGTGTTAATTTTTTTCCACTGCTAGCTAGCAGAAATGAACAAGATACATACACTATTTTTAAAATCAAACCGCTTTCCTGTACTCTTTGTAATTATTTTTCCCCTGTTGTTAGAATTCAAGGGGTTTTTTTTGTTTTGTTTTGTGGTTTTGTTATTTTTTTTTTTCAAACTATAACATTTAGTGTCAGTAATCATTCCGCCATCTGCTCAGGCACGCCGCTTCCAACAAGCGGGTTCTCAGCTGCTGAGCGTTCAGCTTACTGTTCTTCTTCCTCGCCGAGTAAAGATGCCAGCAGTCCCTAAACTGTAACAGCATGTGAGAGGATTTTTCAATTCAGCTGGAATGTAAAAAAAAAGGCACAGGCATTAGTTAGGATTTTTCACTGTATTGTATCAGACTGATCTGTTCCCAGTAGTAAAAATGCTTTCTGCTCTGTGTGGTGGGGTGGAGGGGTTGGGGGGAGGGTGGTGTTAAAATGAAATATTAAAATGTATTTTAATATTTTAGGACCCATCAGGCAGAATTCATCCTTGATTTAATGCCACTGACTTTCTGGGCTTCCATCAAGGATGAATTTGGCCTGTATTTCTGGTCTCTGTAGTAGTGCTCTCAGGGTTGTGGTTTCTGCTGTTGGGCGTGGTGTACTCCCAGGACCGGCTCTCTGATGCTCTGAGAATGGTACATTAGGTTCCTATCCTGATGAATAGATCCCTGCACTGGTACATATATGTCCGTCAGCATCCAATCTGCATCCGCAGGAATAAACTTTTACCTGACCACAGTCTGCCCTCCCTCTTTTACACTTATCCCAGCCAGCCATCAGCTGAGCCCCTGCTACGCCAAACAGCTGATGAGCCCTCCCACCTGCCTCTCCCACCTAACAGCTAATCCGCTGTTTGCTGCACCCTGGCTGGCTGCTCCAGTCCTGCCCACGAAGTCTCAGAAGTCCTGACCTCTGTGACCATCCCACCACCAACCGCAAGAAATGATCTGCAGATATCCACATCCCCATCTGCAGGTATAAAGGGGAAGTCCACAGATTTGCAGGGTTCTACTGATGAAGTGCCACCCCGGTCCTTGGTACACCTCTGCTACCTGCAGCCTCTCATTCACAGGCCCTGGCTGATCCAGAAGGGAGGATGGACTATCCCAAGAGTTCCCAAACTTTTCACTGACTCACCCGACTGCATTTTATCTTTTTGGGGGGCCCTTCATTACCTATATGCAGATGTATACTCGTGAGTACATCATAGGCACTACAGTAAGAAAGAGCCTTTAAAGAAGATATGTTGCTGGCTAGAAGCTATCATATGGAGCTGTGAAGTGCCAGTTAAAGTGGAGTCCTCCAGACCCCTTCTTTCCCTTCCCTGTCTTCTCCCCTCTCTGGTCTGGCCTGGTTCCAAGTCCCCTGCTTGACTCCTCTCCCAGCTCCCTCGCTCTCCCGTGGATAGAGAACTCTAACAGGATTCCTGCTACACCCCGTTCTTTGAGCTCATCACTCCTTGAAGTGGGA
The DNA here is from genome assembly GCA_007922175.1 of Pelusios castaneus. Taxonomy (NCBI): domain Eukaryota; kingdom Metazoa; phylum Chordata; order Testudines; family Pelomedusidae; genus Pelusios; species Pelusios castaneus. The sequence continues at coordinate 548,797 of ML685823.1, forward strand.
GTGGGTACAAGCTATCAGGTAAGGAACGGAGGCACTGAACAGCCCTCCAGGCTGTCTTTTCTGGAAGAGAATTGGTCTCTCAGAGATCATTTTATGCCTTGGGGTTCTAACTGAAACAGACCCTAAACAACACAGATCCACCTGCCAGCAAGGGGACCCTACAATCCCCATCTTCCCCTCTATCAAGGTGAGGAGAGCACCCCGCTAGCTCCTCCCCTCACCCCCCCAGTCTGGCGCCTGATTGGCTCCCCCCAGCCCCTTGCTGTATCTCCTGCAGCCCCAGCTGGCCCCTCTTTCCCAGTGGCTTAGTCACGGTAGCTTCCAGGAGGTGACTCCAGCCACTCCTCTGCGCTGCTGCAGCCCAGACCTTGCTCCCCACATGGCTGCCTGCTGCCCCAGCCTGGTGGAAGTGAGAGTGCAGTGTGTGTGTGGGGGGGGGGGGGGGGGCTTGGCCGGGAAAGTGTGGAACGACCAAAAAAAAACTCCCTAGACTGACAGGCCAGGCTCCCCTGTGGGGGGAATAGAATAGGATGAGAGGCAGAGGGCATCGCCCAGCCTCCGCCTGGCAAACAGACTTTGTTACCCAAAAAGGAGATCCTGGGGCCGCTGTTTCAGCTGTGTGTGCATCTGCCTTGATGCCTCTCTAACAGCTCTGCCTCACCCTCCACCTTGGAGTAGGGAGGTAAATATATGGCTAATTTAGAGGGCAAACAGTAATGTTAAGCTGTGAATACTGGTTGTGAATGCTTTTGCCTCTCCAAATCTGCAGTCCATTGCTCTTTTCTCGGCTGATGTTGTTTCTCATGGGAATATAACCCATCGGCTCAGTTTATGCATTTAAATTCCAAATGAAAAAGCATTCAGCATTGATGGACCCCATTCAGTTCCACATATTACAGCCAAGCCTCTACAAAGAAACTAGCCAGAGTGAATTCAAAGCTCATTGGGTATATCCCAGGAGGCCGAAATCTATATGCTTATGGAGACAACACTGCGTTTAAAAAAATGTTGCTTGACATTTAAAGATATGTTATAAAATAGCTGGGGGACAGTGCTGTTCTGCTCTGAGACGTGACTCAGCGGCAATGGCTTTTGAGGGTTTCCACATTTGTCTCACAGACTCCAGATCAAATTTACTCACCTTACAAGCCAAAGAGATGTTATTTTTCTGTTGTTCCTGAATTTTCAGCTTGAGATCTATGATTCAAGCTGTGTTCTTTCATGTTCATGCATTACCACCCATGACCCTGATCCAGCTGAGGTGTATTGTAAATGTAGTTAAGGTGCAATTGAGGTTTAACCTTCTCCACCTCAGTTGGTTTTGGATATATGCCTCAGGTCTTGATACAACAGGAGTACGTGCATATTTACTGACGCATGTTCATTGGATGCGATTGCACTCCGAGCAATTTTTTTCCCATAAACTTTGAGGGAAAACACCAGACTGTAAGATGTATATGAATGGCATGCTATTTTAAAAGTACACGGTGTGATACAAATCATCTTGGTTTAATTATTCTCACAGTGAAAGATTTGCTCCTTATTTCCAGTCTGAATTTGTTTAGCTTCAACTTCCAGCCATTGGATCGTGTTATGCCTTTCTCTGCTGGTTTAGAGAGCCCATTTTCAAATATGTGTTCCCCATGTTGGTACCTACAAATGTGATTAATCACCCCTTAACCTTGTCTTTCATAAGGTAGATAGATTGATCTCATAGGCTATGTCTACACTTGCCAAGTTAAGTTGACGCTGTTAAGTCGACTTAACGGAGCATCTACACTTAAAGGCAACTTAAGTCGACCTTGTTAAGTCAACTTAACAGAGCCTGTAGTGTAGACATACCCGTCAATACTGGCTTTAAGTCAACTTAAGTAGAGTTAATAACGTCGACTTTAGCCTTAAGTCGACCTTCAGAGGTTGTGTTATTAAATCGACTTAAAGAAGCTCTTAAGTCGACTTAACAAGCATCCGGTGTGGATGCAAAGTTCTGTAGGTCAATTTAAGCGTCCTTAGGTCGACCTAAGGTGCCAGTGTAGACACACCCTTTAGAGTCTATCACTATAAGGCATGTCTTCTAACCCTTTAAAATTCTAGTTGCTCTTCTCTGAACCCTCTCCAATTTCTCAACACCATTCCTGAACTCCAGAACTGAACACTGCCTTCCAACAGCAGTTGTACCAGTGCCAAGTTCAGCAGTGAATAACGTCTCTGCTCCTGCTTGAGATCTCCTTATTTAATGCATCTAAGGTTTGCATTAGCACTTGGGGCTGCAGGCTCACACTGGGAGCTCATGTTCAGCCGCCTATCCACCGTGACCCCCAAATCTTTTTCAGATTCACGGCTTCCTGGGCTAGTCTTCCATTATTAGGTATTGTATTGTAAAGGTGATTATAAAAAAAACAGTTGTGGATTTGTCAATTTTTAAACCCCGAATTCCAATTGTCCTTATAGAAAAAGGCTCCAACTCAGAGTACAGTTGCCTGAATACTCTGAAGAAGGTAACTATCTCAGTTATGGCAGTTGTGACGTGTGAGACAGTAGGGTTGGCTTAGGAAGCAAAAATACAACTGAAGAAAACCATGTGAAAACTCTCCATGACCATGAGATTCAAGAAGATGACAGAGGGAAAAAAAGGAACTAATAGGGTAACTAATCTGCTGTCCCCTTAGAAACTGAGGCCATATCTACACTGATGGTGGCAAATTCGCCGCCATTAGTTCAGTCTTTTCCAGGGATCTTTACGACATTCTAACTCAATCTGGAAATCAACTTTAGATCTGGAACTTGCCGCTAAGTGGACCTAGAAATTGACTTTAGAGCGATCTTTTCCAGAGATCTTTAAGATCTGTTAAGTTGATCTGGAAATTGACTTAATAAAACCATCCCCTCAAGTGGCATAGAGTTGTGTCAACAGGAATGCATTTCCCATCAGCACAGCGCAGTGAAGATACTGCGCAGAAGAGGAATTAGGAAGTTGATGGGAGTTAGGCAAGCTACTCTGAATAGCTTGTGTAACTCCTGTCGAATGCAGCCGGATTTTGCCACCAGTATAGATCTGGCCTGAGAAGCCATGGTGATGGACTTGATAAAAGAACCCGAACAATCATACTTTCTTGTCAATTCCATTTCCTAACAGATGCCGTGTTCGGAGAGGCAGCACGGGCTACTGGATTGAATATTGGACTGGGACTTGGGAAATTTTGGTTCTGTTCCTGGTAGCCTCTGCTCTGACTTATTCTGTGATCTTGGGTAAATTTCTTCATTTCTCTGTTTCCCTTCCCATTCTGTGTCTGTTTTGGGGCACCTACGTGGTGGTATAATAAAAGGACAATATATTCTTTACTGCTTTTCTCCAGCCCGGTTTTAAAATACCCTGACAGCCACCTCTTCCTTGAGGAAATTATTGCGCAGCATGAAATACCAGTGGTATTTTTGCAGTGGTGCACATGGCTGTAGTGACGATGAGCAAACACATTCTGTGCAGAACTAGTTGTCCATTTGTTTTCCCAGTAGGAGCCACAGATAAGCCGTGGCGAACAGAACCTACAAAGGCAGTAAAATTGAAACAGTTGCTTTGTGAAGGAAAGTCTAGAGAGGGGGTTGTTTACACGGCTATTCCTCAGGAGGACAGCACAGATGAATTCTGCTGGGGAGAGGTGCACTGTGACGTGTGAACGGGTTTTCAATGCGCTGTTAGCTTTCCCTGAACTCTTGCGTTAAAAAAAGAGACAACTGAAAGTGACGCTGGGGAGCTGTGTGAAGAGGAGGGAGCCACTGTCTTTTTGCTCTAAACTTCCTGTAGTCACCAGAATGAGCAGTTTTGAGATTTGATAACCCTCTCCGTTTCCTAATTAGGACAAGCTTAAAAAGGAACAGTTGGCATTCCTATTGGTGTGAGCTGTGTCCTACCTGCAGTTTGTGAACGAAACTGATTTTTCTCTTACCTCCATTCTGCATTCAGCAGCTGCTCCTAACAGGTGCTTGTTCTCTTTCGAACAGATGGTGAGAAAAATAGGATTGTTGGCAGGCAGGTTCCTTCTTATCACACATATTGATGTGTGTACAAACATGCACGCACTCTATCAGGGTTTTGGTTACAAAGTAATTCTACTTCTGATAGAAGGTCAGTCACACAGGGTCCTAAACAGAATGATTTTGGCGTCGTTGTTGCCTGGGTCTAAAGGCATTTGTGACTTAGCTGCCACATCGAAAACTTGATGAACATTTGCCTGTGAATTCAGCTCCTTTACTTAATCTAAAGAAACATCCGGCTGTAGGATGCATTATGTTGAGTATATACCCCCAGATGTACCAGTGCATCCTGAATAACTTGAAGTCGTTTTTAATAACAATGAACTAGAAATACAGCCCCATTCTGCACAGCAATTTTGATATCTACTGGTGCAATGATTGACTCGATGCTTTTCTCCTTGCCATCCGTTTCATATAGCATGACACTTAGTTAATGAAAACAGTGGAAGCAAGAAGTAGCAACGTGATTGACCAAATAAATTACAAATACAACTGCAACCTTATATAACCGAGACATTTATTCAGCATTCCAAAGAGCTAGCTATGTTCAAAGCTGCAGCGGTGGTATGTGCTGGCGGTCCTCTTACTCCACACTCATCACATGAAAAGAGACAGCTGTCAAACAAATCCTTATTTCCTTTTTAAACTCTTACCCTGTTAACCCCGGTTGCATTTTCTGGGCTCTGCCTGGTGAGTCTCAAACCTCAGGAAAACAATGCAAACTGCAGCAAGTTTCAGGAAAAGAAGACATTGACCGAAAGATCTTCGCTGGCTTTATTTCTTGTCATGTGAGTAGCACCAAGAAGACCCCATGCTCTCTCTGTGGTGCCGTTCATTTCTAACAACAACCAGAGCCAAGACAACCAGATGAGGATGACATCTGGCTCTCTAAATGCTGCCAAGTCACTGCTGTTCCATAGCTGGCAGGAGGGAGATACATTGCAAATGCCAGGTGCTTTCTAAAATTTAAAGTGCATTGCTCACCGTTTCTCTGCTTTTTCTGTCTTGCATCTATGTTGACCACGTTCAGTTTGCCTTTTTCTTTTGCTAAGGGTCAGAATCAGCTCTCATGTATACCAGCATAAACCCAGTGTAACTCTGTTGACGCCAGTGGATTTAGACTGTGGGAGTGGAATTTGATTCCTAAAGTCTAAAATGGTCTTGAAGATTGCTACAAGATTAACTTGTCGACAGCTGAACACTATTATCTACCTTCACTCAAAGCATTTAAACTAATTATATGGGATGTGCTCGTAATGGGAGTTACTAACTGAAGTAGTGAGAACATTTTGCGTCTAGGTTCTATGATGGCTGCTGTCTTAGAAACCTCCTAAATAAAACATGGTTATGGCTTGTGAAAGAAATATACAAATAGTACAAGGGTGTCTGGATGTAGCACAAAGGGTTATCTACCCTTTTGCAGTCCTGACTGATGTGGGTAGTGTTCAGAAACCATTTGACCACTGCTAAAACAAGGTCATCGAGTTCTAAGATTTGAACACTTAGGACTGAGTCTACAGGACTTCCACCGTTTCCCTACTCTGCATTTTTATTTGCATTCCTCCCCACATGGTACTTGAGGCTTTTCCCTGCATTTACGGCAGCAGAAAGAGGATACGAACGAATAACTAGGGCTATGTCTACACTTACCAAAGTTAGTTCGAATTAACTTAATTCGAACTAGCACGGCCCCACTAGAATGCTAGTTCTAACTAGCCATGGCCAGGGAGGGCACTTGCTTAGTTCGAATTAGTCAGTTGCATTAAGCTCAATGTGTCGGTTAGTTCGAACTAAGCAGTTAAGTTGGATGAACTTACGCCAGTGGTGAATTTCTCCCATAGGGACAGAGCTGGATCTCAGATACACCAGTGTCATTTCAGAACAAATCCGTTGACTTCATTGGCAACTACAGACTATCTGTGCTGGCATATCTGATATCAGGATTCAGCACCTGCTCTGTAAAACGTTGTGAGATCCTTTGAGGTGAAGAGTTCTCCACTAAGGGTGAGGTGTTAGGCATTCCTGGCTTTAACACCTGGTTAGTCCCATTGAAATCAATTCAACTGCTCCGATGCTTAAAGTCAGGCATATGTTTAAGAACCTTGAGTTGGTTCACTTTACACCAGGGGTCTCAAACACACGGCCCACAAACCATCTGTGGCCCACGGAGTTAATTCCTGCGGCCCACAATGACACCCGGAATTTGTAAAATAATTATATTTTTTTCATTTTTGACTATATTTTTGTATTGTTGTATGAAATGGTTTGAGTGACGCAGCCCTCAGGCCAATATCCTAGTTCTCATGTGCCCCTCGTGGTGATTTCAGTTTGAGACCCCTGCTTTCCACACTGCCCTGCTGTATCTTCATGCAAAAATCAGTCTTGGTTGTTTCTTTGTTAGAGAGAGATGGGTTTCTGTCATCCAGCTTTGCAGTGCACCTGAGCAGTTAAAGTAAGGATTAGCAATGTCTAAATTCAGGTTTCCAAGATCCCGTTGTGACTGCTTCTCTTTCCTAAGGAGCCAAACCAACCTGAAAGAAACCTCTACAACAGTCCAGAGCTCTCGATCTTACTGAGCTCTTGTGTTTTCTGCCATTTGAAAGTGTACCAAAAACCTGAAGATCTGTGTGAGGCAGCTTCTGGAAGGCAGGCTTAAAAGTTTAGCCTCTTTTTTCCTAAAACTAGAAAGCAAAGCATCTCTTTACCAGGCAGTTTCTGGAACTCACACTGAGAGGGTATAGTACTGACATAGCGTCTCATGAAACATCCTTTGTTTATTCACACTGTGCTGCTTTTAAACTTCAGATGTAAACAAAAAAAGCTTCTTTTTATTTCACACTATCTTGTACTCACTACCTTATGAAGCCAGAAGCCAAAATACTGTGGAATGTCACTCTTCTAACACATTTTCTGCTTGCTGGATACTTTATTGTAGCCATTTCTACTTGTAGTCACTGGAATCTTGCGGTACTCTGATTTTGAAAAGTTGTCTAGCCATTTTCTGTTGACTTTTCAACACTTGGGAGAGTGCAACGTTATAATTTCTAGCTACTGCTTTAAACAGTATTCCAACTAACTTTGCTATACTATATGAATATATTATTGATCCTCATCAAGGATCCAGAAGGGCTTTTAAGCTATGGACTTCTGATCTCTGTTGCACTGGTGTAATTCCAGACGTCAATGAAGTTACACGACATATTTAAACTGCTGCAGATGAAGGCAGAATTTGGCCGAAACCTGCACAGAAATCACTTTACCCACCACTGAAACAGTCGCCTCTAGTATGAAATGCAGCAACAATGCGTCACGATGCTGCTCGGTGGTTTAGAAAGCGAAGAAGAATTTTGTATTGGTTTCAAGCTCCATGGGGAATTTCAGTAAGCAGTACATAAGTAGTAGACTATAGGACACAAGGGCGTCACGCTTGTGACAAATGTTGTGGGATCTTCTCATGGCCACAAAAGCTAAGGACCTGGGTATTACACCTCATCCGAAATCGAGTGAGCTAGATTGTGGGTCGCAGCTGTCCCTGAGTAGGTACAATGCATAGCTGGGAGTCAAAACATCTTCCTTGTTTTGCCCCCTGGTTGAGTGCAGGCTATGCCCATCTGCCTGAGAGAGGAGGAGGTGATCGCAGGTCACCTGTCCTTTCCTTTTCTCCACCCACACTCAGACTGGAGATGCAGTTCCCTTCCTGCTGCTCTGTGTAGGCAGGGGGCAAGTTACATCTCACCCTTACATGGAGAGCATGGCTGCATATAGAATCAGAGACTCTTAGGGCTGGATGGGATCTCATGAGGTCATCTAGTCCAACCCCCTGCTAAAAGCAGGACCACTCCCACTAAATCATCCCAGCCAGGGTTATACTCACATACTATATATACTCATGTTTTCATTGGCTTTGTATACAACTGCAGGCACTATAGGAAAGGAGCGTTTTTCTTACCCCAGGTACCCATACTTTTCGGCTGCTCCAGAGCAGAAGAGGGACAGATCAAAAACAACCCTCTTCAGAATACAACGTTCAACACCTGATGAATAGGGATTTACCTCTTCACCCCGGACAGTTTCAGGGGAAAATGGTTTACGCCATTTCAAAACAAGAGGTTAGAGGAAAATACATTGTTTCGACCATGTTTTAAAAAAATCTTACTGCTGTTTCGATGAGACACTGTCACTCCTCCCTGCTTTGGAGCAGCACCTGTCAGTTTGGCAGGGGAGTCACCTCGGGGTCAAAGATGGGCCATCCCCAGGAAAACCTGCCTCCCTTTCTCATGAGTTCTGAGCCCCTGAAAAATCTCAGTGCACACTTATTGCTCAAAATGTCACTGGTGAAACCACAACTGCCATGAGACACCATGACCAGAAACACCCTTGACCTCACAAAGGAGAGAAAGTGGTGCGTCATGAGAGGGGTAGCCTGCTTAGACAGCCTGGCCCACAGAAAAGGATGTGATCCTCAGGCACCCAAGCAGCAACTCGCATAGGACACCATTTAGAATCCAACACCTTCTGCGGAAAAATCAGTATTTTTCCAAGGTGGAGGAGGGGGAACGGGAGAAGGCCATTTTCCAATGAGCGGTTTGTGGCAGTTAAATTCACTTTAGATGCTGTCTGCCTTGAGCGTCATGTAGCCCAGTGCTCACGGGCCTTAGCAGAACTGTTCATTGAAATCGCTGGGCACAGGAATTGGGAGCAGGGAGAGTCTCTCTTGATGCTCTCATACAAATATAAGAGCTGCCACCTGGGTCAGACCATAGACCATCTTGGCCAGTGTCCTGTCTCCAACAGTGGTCCCTACTGGAGCTTTAGGGGAGTGTATGGAACAGGGCAGTTACCAAGTGATCCACCCGTCTTCCATTCCCAGCTTCTGGTAGACAGAGGTTTAGGGTCACCCTCAGCATGAGCTTCTGTCCCAGCTGGTGCCAACGCAGCATGGAGAAGGAGCCCTAACTGGAATGCAGCCGGGTCTGTGGCAAAGAGGAAGACCAGACTGAGGAGCTGGGGGGGAGGGACTGGGCTGGGGTGAGCAGCCTGGCAGGGGTGGGAGGGCTGGACTAGGATGGAGTGCCAAGAAGTGGCTGGGGTCCCAGACTGGGAGTAGGACATGGATGAGGAACCAGGGTGGGGAAAGGTGACTGGGACAAGAGCCCGAGAGAGGCCGGTGTCCTGAGGAAAAATAATATGTGATCATATAATTAAAGATTGTGTCGTAATTAAGGCTACAGCTTTGTCATGCAAATGTTAGCCCATTTCCTAGTCCCAGAAAGGTCACACTGCAGGGGTACTGGAGAGTGACCCCACTCCAGCAAAGAGGGGGTGGACGCTGGGGAGTGAGCTCACCCTGCAATAGTGGCTTCTGCCTGGCTCTCTGCTCCAAACTTGGCATCGCTGCGTATTGGTACCACTCAGCTTCAGCACTTCCACCCTCCTGTCTCCATCTACAGAGGAGAGGATGTGCCAAACCTGAGTGAGCCAGGTTGCAGTGAAACTAACTGAGTATAGAACTGGCATAAGAACCAAGTCTTGTAGGTGTGTAACAGACATGAATAAATCTATCCTCCCAGTACCCCTAGGAGAGGTAAACACTGTCCTCTCCGTCTTACTGATGAAGAAGCTGATACACGGAGTGGTTATGTGGCTTACCTAAATTCACACAGTAAATGAGTGGCCAGATCTCAGATGTGAGCAGCTCGCAGCTGCCAGCTGCTTTTCTAGACCTTCATTTCAGGAATATTAGTGTAATGGCAGAGTGATCTGCAAAGAGGAGTCTACTGCTTAAAACCACTGAATAGATTTTAGCTTTAGATTGCTGAAAGTCAGAACTGGCCGTCTCTTTTCTCCGCCGTCATAAATTATCCATGCAGGGTGTACAGTAAAAGGCTGTTTGGCTGGGTTCAAGCTGGCTAGACAAACAGAATTTCCATCTCTCTTGATAGCTCCTTCAACACCTAATTAGTTCCCAGACTCTGGTCGAGCAAGATGTTGTTTATCTTTGCTAATGCTATCGCTGAATAACTTCTAAACGACCCCTCGTGTCATCCCTCACTTTCATCCACTTTCCCTCACGGAGAAGGCAGGATGGAGTGTGCAGGAATCTGTTCCAGAGGTCCAGTTTATAAAGACTTGGTCAGATTCTGTTCTGCTACCGCAGGCTACATCACGAGTGACAGGATGGAAGACAGTGAAATTACTCCAGAATTAGATTGGTGTGACTGAGACCAGAATCTGGATTGTAATGCAGCGCCGGGGAGAACAAATGATTGCTGTTTTTCTCCCAGTGCTCTGCTGCGCAGTCTGCCTGATATATATGCTCTGTCATTTCAGTCTGAGCTGACCGGGTGGGGTGTTGCTAGCAGGCACGAAGAAGGGATCTTGGAGATACAGCTAGCGTCATGGCTACCAGGCTAGGTGCACCTCTGGTCTCTCCAAGAGCACCTTCTCTAGCTCCTAGGCCTGGAGCCACCACCTTGCTTCCAGGTGGAATCGCACCATTCTCTCACTCTCAGACCAGGCCCTGGGTTTCAGTCCCCTATATTTCAACAGGGATTTCCCTCAGCTGGGCCGACTTATATGTCCAGAGTGAGCAAATCTGGTCCCTTCAGGGCCAAGTCCGGTGGTAATCAGGGAGAAGGACTCCTGAATATTCTTTTAATCTCCAGGCTCCCCACTTTGCAAAGTAAGACTTGCAACTTGTGAGAGACTGGAGACAGGATTTCTGAAGCTAACAGCTTGCCCAATTGTCTTTCAGGTGTGTGCTGGGATGTCCTTCTTGAGATCCAGTGTGTTGCTTTCCTGTTTGATCTTCCCACAGTTCTAATAGCCATAACTTTCCCTTGCTGATCCGGTCATATACAGTGTTCATAAAATGGTTACATCTCCCTATTCATAACATTGTTAAATAGCAGCTCCAGGTCTTCACAGCAAGAATCAAAGTCAGTCATAAAATCGGTGGACGAAATTCTGCCCTCAGAGAGAAATGGGTAGGCACTGTGCTGGATTTAGAATAATAGAATAATAGGGTTGGAAGGGACCTCACAAGGTCATCTAGTCCAACCCCCTGCTAAAAAGCAGGACCACTCCCACTAAATCACCCCAGCCAGGGTTTGTCTAACAGGGCCTTAAAAATCTCCAAAGATGGAGATTCTATCACCTCCCTAGGTAACCCATTCCAATGCTTCACCACCCTGATGTCTGATGAAGTCTTCCCAGTCTCCTTCTGTCTGCCTTCTCTCATAGGAGACATACTGCAAAGTAGGCAATGAGAAGGCATAGTTTGCCTGGAAGGATGGTCAGTAACGTTGTGACATGCTGCACCCCACATATACCCTTGTGTTGTGATCAGTGTATCATTCATGTTCATCCTTACAGCGTAACTGCATATGGTTTGATGCAAAGTACGTTGGGTTAGGTGTTTTTGGAACTCTCATGACATACTGAACATTGCTGTTATGGTACCGTGTTTCCTGCAATGTCGTACATGTACATAGATAGGAAACTGCCATGCCATGTCCCCAAATGTGTGTCACACACGGCTTGGATAGACGCAGACAAACACAGAGCTGTGTTTCCACACATGTATATAGGAACAATGGACTGGCCTAAGCACCTGTGAGCACTTTGGCTCAAGTGGAAGGAATCACGCCCATTGCTGGACATGGACAAGCACCTGATCCCAGGGGGTGTTGAGGAAACTTGTTAAAAGAAAAAGGCAACTTTGTCTGGGGCTCTCCCCTGGAATCTTGCTCCCAGGCAATGTCAGGGACTGGCACCTACTCACAGGCAGAGAGAATTTGGCTGCATGACGTCGCAGCCAACCAGTGTGGTAAGCTAAATACAGACTGAAACAGTGATCTTAGTTTGAATGAGAGTTATTTTTATTTGGTTGTGACTAACTCTTTAACGAAATAATCTTTCGATTTATATCACTCTGACTTAGAATCACTTAAAATTTTGCTATAGTCAATAACTGTGTTTTATCTGAAAAGTGGATGTGAATTGAGTGAGTGCAGAGACCTCATATGGAGTGACAGAGCTGGTGCATATAAATTTCTTTGATGAATTGACAGACAAGTGTAAATGAGCTTGTGGGGTGTAGTGGGCAGCATAAACTCTGCAAAATGGTAGTTCCAAGAGTTGCATCTGGGATTGGGTGTGTTTGCTGAGAGTGGCTGGCCAGAACACTCCCTCACTGGGCGAGGGACTGATTGCATGCAGGAGGCTGGATATGAGCTGACCCAGAAATGGATGTTCACACAGCAAAGCAGGATAAGTCGGGGCCAGGAGTGGAGAATTGGGGTGACATAGCTGCACACCAGTCCAGAGTGCAGGAGGGGAATGTCCCAGCCTAGTATAATGAAGCTTTGCCAGCCTCCATCTGTCCTGTCTACTCTGGCAGGAGGCATATTGCAAAGTAGGCTGTGAAAAAAGACAGCTTGTCTGGAAGGAGGAACAGTTATGCAGGACTCCAAAGACCTGTGAAGTAGGTCACTCTTATCCAGAAGGGTGAACAGACAGAGTCTAAGTGACTTGTCCAAGGTCAGCCAGTGATTCAGCATGCAATCTGGGCTTAAAATTCTGCAGTGGCAGGTCATCGTTTCCATGATTTAATTTTCAGTCTTCGTGCTGCCTCCTCAGCATGTTTGGGACAACTGTGTGACCTGCCTTTCATTGACAGACAGATTCCAAGGCCAGAAGTGACCTGTGTGGTCGTCTAGTCTGGCCTCCTGTATAGCACAGGCCAGGGAACTTTCTGACATGGAGTCACCTCTCAGGCTTTGAGTGAAGGTTTCACTGAGTAAATAAGTTCTCAACCTCTCCTGCAGCACCAGAGAGAGTTCTTCTGCAAGTAGTGCCTCTGTGGATCTTCTACTCCGGCTGCACCTGTGCCTTTGATTGCAGATTTTTGAGAGCAGTTCCCATTTTGGCTCACCAATACAGTGCACACATCCTTATGCTTCTGGGGGCCCTGCAGGTGAGCTGCTCTCAGTTCCGTCTCAACCACCTTTGGCTTGATTTGGAGTCTACAACTGTGCCTGTTCTGTATTGTCTTTCTAGGAACTCCCTTCGGATTCAATTAGTGACGATAACAGTCTTTCACACACATGGGCGGGTTTCATGCATTGCTCACCCAGCCACAATAAGATTCCCAAGAAGTCTGTGAAATCTCTACCCTCAAATCAGAAACTCTGCTTTGAGCGGGGACCCAAGCCTTGTCCTTAGTTGGCTTATGAAGCATCCCTTTGAGCCACTAGCTACGTGTCAGATATACAAACAAAGACAGTTTTCTTGATAGCTGTAACTTCTGCCCAAAGGGTTGGGGAATTGGGGGCTTTGAGGCGCATCTCCTCAACCCCCATTTATGGTATTGAAAGAACTGGGTTTATTTAGTCTGGAAAAGAGGAGACTGAGAGGAGGCATGATAACAGTTTTCAAGCACCTAAAAGATTGTTACTAGGAGGAGGGAGAAAAATTCTTCTCCTTAACTGCCAATGATAGGACACAAAGCAATGGGCTTAAATTACAGCAAGGAAGGTTTCGATTGGACATTAAGAAAAAATTCCTAACTGTCAGGGTGATTAACCATTGGAATAAATTGCTGAGGGAGGTTGTGGAATCTTTATCATTGGAAATTTTTAAGAGCAGGTTAGACCAGTGGTTCTCAACTTCTTTTCCTTCACGAGACACCTGACAGATGATGTTCCCCTGTGTGACACACTACAATCTGCCGGTGGCGGTGGTGCTTCGGCTGGGAGCTCGTGGGAGGCTGCGGTGCTCGGAAGGATGCAGATCTGTGGGACCTGGGTGGGGGCAGAGTCAAGCTAGTGTGGCTGGTGCCCTGGTAGTCTGGCAGCTCAGTGGGGCTGGGTTTATTTTTGTGGGGCAGGTGTTGCCCCCTCCCAGCCCATGATCTCTGGGTTGCAGCCCCTAAGTCCCTTTACTCATCTGGCCCCGGCTGTCTGTGTTGTGCAGCAGGAGCGGGCTGTTGAGGGCAACAGAGAGCGGCGGGCAGCAGGAGCCCCAAGCTGGCTCTGAGCTGAGCTGCCAATTTTCCGTGACACACCTCCCAGCTCTTTGCGCCACACCTTTGTGTCCCGACACTGTGGCTGAGAATTGTGGGGTTAGACAAACACCTGTCAGGAATGGTTTAAAATGTGACTTGGTCCTGCCATGAGTGCAGGGGACTGGACTTGACCTCTCATGGCCCCTTCCAGTTCTGTGATTCTATGGTATTCACCGGAGAGAAAGCGTCTCTGCAGGCCCATCCCAGATTTTTATGTAAGCTAGCCTTGAAATTTCATATTTCAAACTATTCAGCTCCAGGGTTTTTTTTTCCCCAAAACCACACTGGAGTAGTCAAGAAGCCATGTTCCATGTCCATGTCTCCATGCCAGGAGAGCATTAGCTTTTTACCTAGACAGGATAAATCTTTTAAAAGATCTCTAAGACTATTTGTATCCATGACAGACAGAAACAAGGGTTTGGTTATTTTGAAACAGAGGTTGTCAAAGTGCATCTCTAGTTGTATTAAGATCTGCAGCTACTAAACTCTGCTTCACCCGCTTCAAGAGTGATAGCACATCCCACTAGAGCACTTTTTACTTTGATAGCTTGGCTTACGGATGTGTCTGTAGAGTGGCAATGTTCTCCCGGGGCCGTACCTTTTCTAATCATTATCTCTTGCTGCCTGCTGCAAGATCAGATGTGGCTGTAGGCAATAGAGTGATCTCTTCTGTGTTGAACTCTGCTCTGAACCACTCGCCTCTTTAGGGAGTGCTGCTCAGGAGTCGCCTCAAATGGACCGCCCACAGGGACTATTTGAAGAAGAACGAGAGGCTATTTACCTTGCGCATTTACTGGAGTTTTCAAAATGTGTGTCCCAGTGGATGCTCAACCACCCACCCTCCTTCCCCTCTGCTTCAGAGTCTCCATCATGGGACTTTATGGAGGAGCAAGACCTGCAGACGCAGCCCTATATAACCTTAATGCAGGGTGTGAGGATGTGTTGGCATACGTGGCACTTGTCCAAAAATCTCTGATCAAAAGCACAGCGCAAGACACGCTGAAGTGGCGCATCTATGGGGAAGCACGTCTCGAAGAATTTGTTACTGCACACTGGCAATGATCAGATGGGAAAAGCCAACCATGCAATTTACCATCAATAAGCAAAGTGCATAAGACAAGGTCCTAAACCAGCCACCAGAATCTTGATACATAACGAGAATAATAGCAAAACAGTTCACATCGCTGTAGCCGACTATCCCATTGTAGGCAGCATGCAGGCGACTGCTCAGATTGCTTTGACGTACTGCTGTATTACACATAAATGATGGCTTAGCTGCTGAACGGAAGATGTTAATTGTACATCTTTCATGACTCACGGTAATTGCATAAGCTCTTCAAATTCAAAGAGGGAGAGAGATTCCTTGTCAGTTACAGCATGAGAATGGAGGGCCTGGATTTCTGACTGAGGTCTGTTGTTCATATGGAATTTTGACTAACCACAGATTGCAAAAAGGTGATGACCTTGAAGTTCCTAATTAGCCATTTGTTTGCTAGAAAACTCAGCGAAACATTGGGAGGTTTCATTCCTTAGCCCTGGTCTATATTAACTTATGTCGGTGTAACTAAGTCGCTCAGCTGCACCCCTCTGCAAGACAATTATGGTGGCTCAACTCCTGGCGTCGACAGCACCATTTTGACAAAAGAGCTTCTCCCGTTGACATACCTACCACTTCTCAGGAGGTGGAATACCTACGTTCTTCCGTTGGCATAGGGAGCGTCTTCACTAAGCGCTGCAGCACTGTAAGATTAGACAATCTCTTATGTCTACACTTACTAAAGTTAGTTCGAATTAGTTAATTCGAACTCATTATAGTTCAAACAAACATGGCCACATTGGTCAATTCGAACTAGCTAGTTTGAATAGCATATTCGAAGTTATTAGTTTGAATTAAGGAAGCCCTTAATTCGAACTAATAGTATAGCCCTGGCTTTAGTTAGTTCGAATTAAGCTTCCTTAATTCGAACTAACTTGCCAGTGTAGACATAGCCTTAGTGTTTACATCAAGGATGAACAATGCTATGAAGTACAAAGTATTATCTGAGTAAAGATATTTCTCTGTGTTTTCAGCAGCGGCAGGACAAAGGCCTGGAGCCTGCTCTATCAGAAGTGGTTTAGATTAACTCATCAAACACGAGACAAGTTAGACTCTGACAGCTCACTGAGTGCGTGCAGTACTTCTGCTTTTAATGTGTGAGCTGAATCATATACACACTGATGCCATTTTTATTAAAAGCCACAAAAGGCTTGAAACCAATTAATACTCTGCTGACTTTATTAGTGTCTCTGCTTGGGAAATGAAGAGGTTTGGTTAGAATCTATTTTTTGTAAAGCTTTTTGTTGACAAATTTTTAAAGTGGCCTCAACCTTTAAACTTCCGTTTGTTTAACCAAGGTGTAGCCACCAGACTTACGACAGAGATGGGCAGGATTGAGCCCCCGCACAAATGGATCCTGCCTCATTTTTTTCATTTGGTTTTAAACTATTTTGAGGGCACTCAGTGATCAGACTTTTCACTTAAACATAGCATTTCATCTACAATTCTCAAAGCATTTTCCAAACATCGAGCATTCCCATCTGACTACCAACAAGCACCTTTTAATTTGTTGTTGTGATGAGAAAGTACCAAATGATTAAATATTTTGACTCAGTTTGGCTAAATTAAATCATCTGGCCAGAAAAAGGTGAAGCCACCATGTTAGTTGTGGGCATATTGGCACTGGAGAGGGCAGTAGCAAATCAAAGGTCAGTGATGTTGTTTACTATATAGTTACTACTGAAAGCTACAGTTTGCGAGTGACTGTAGAATTACCCTCAGTTTTGATTGGCTTCACTCATTCAGTCTCAGTGTGCTAAATATTCATACCAATGATGACTGTTATTCATACCAACCAGAATAACTAGACTCTAACAGGTATCCTGCTTCCGAATATTTGTCCAGAGAAACAAACTGATGTGACATAAACAAGGAGTCCTGACTCAGAATGAAGCTGAAGAGATGTCCATAAGAGTCTGATTGGCTGAGACTGCTGAAGAGAAGCACTGAATAAGTGCAGCCGTTGGCTGCTCCAACATGCCCCCTCTCTGGCCACCGTCACACTCTCTGATGAGGCGCTGTTCAGCATAGGGGTGTTTGGAGCCAGGCTTTAATTAGAGTCTCTCTCTAGTAGAATCTGCTAGTGACCCTGAAGTGTGTGGATGGAGTTATAGATTATAAGGCTAGAAGAAATCAATGTGATAAACTTGTCAGGTCCTCTGCATAACACAGAGGCAACGCGACTTGCTTGAATTAGTTTCTGTTTGAACTAAAGTATCTTTTAGACAAATCAAATCTTGCTTTTAAAATTTCCAGTGATGGTGAGCCCACCACCATCCTTTGTAGGTTGTTCCAGTTATTAATAATTACCTCCTGCAGTTAAAAGTGTGTACCTTACTCCAGTCGAAACCTGTCCACCTTCACTTCCACTACCTCGATCTTTCTACACCTTTCTGAGCTAGATAGAAGACCCCTGTATTATCAAATTGGGGTCCTTCTTACCCCTGGTCTACACTGACAGAAGTTTGACATAATGCTGCTTACCTCAACCTCCTGCACTGTCAGTCTCCGCTGTCAGAATTAAATGGTGCAATAATTCAACCTGATGACACCACCCCTGCAAGTGATGTAGCACTGAGGTCAAAATCTACTATTCGAATTAAGGTCCATGTAGCCAGAGAAACAAACAAGGAGTCCTGCGGCACTTTTAAAGACTAACAAATGTATTTATCACGTGAGCTTTCGAGGGAGAAAATCAATCCCACTTATCTTGATTTTCCTGTTTCTCCAGTCTGCTGTGCCATAGCAACATAGCTCCATTCCTGCCTGCAACCCCAGGAAGTTTTCAATTAATTCCTCTCTCTTCATGCAGCACTGTACCTCCCTGTTGTGCCTGTGGCAGAGAATCAGCAAGGAAATCTTTTCCTGCTTTTTTTTCTTTTGACCTGTGGAGATTTTTCTCCAGTCCACCGTTTCCTCAAAGTGGAAGAAATGTGCACCAGCTTTTGTTAAACCAGAGGTTCTCTAAACCAGGGGTTCTGAACTATGTCCGTGTTGCAACATGGTTGGCAGTGTCCTCAACCATGCGTGGCAGAGTGCCTACCGCAGAAGCCCCCATACAGCAACTTAAAACCATTGCTCCTTGTTCTGTCATCTGCCACCACTGAGAATGGCCTAGCTCCATTCTCCCTGGAACCCTTTTTCAGGTAGTTAAAGGTCTGGCCCCACAAGCCCACACATCTTTCTTTGTGATGTTGCTGTTTCTGTACCAACACTGTGTGTTTTAGGGAAATGTTTGCACAGTTTGAAATCAAACCATTTAAGATGAAGTTTGGCAGGGAGCAGAAATCTAACACAGCTCATATTTTTGATGCCAACACTAATATCTTCCACGAATGACCGAAGTACAGTATAATGAATGATCTTTTGTTTCTGCATTATTCCACTTGTAGGCCTTTAATAGCCTGCTAGTAATTTTAAAAAGGAAAAATGATGCTCATGCCCTCTTGTGGTAAGATATTGAACAGGATGGATTTTCTAACGGACAAAATTAGGTGATTGAGGGAAACGTCACCGATAGAAATCAGCACAAGAATAGTTACATGAAGTGCAAGTACGTCCATCGCTACAACCGCGTGCTCTTGACTCAGCGAATGATGCAGTGTCACGTATATTTATAGTGCTAGATAAATGAATGATTATGTTGATGATCAAAGCTTGTGGCAATCTTTCTGAAGAGGAGACATAAAAGTTCTTTCTTTGGGGCACCTCAGTGCAAGAAACGAAACAAAATAATACCTTCTAAAGTACGTTGTGCTCTATGAGGCAGACTCTGTGATGTGAGTTATTTGTGTCAGGCTCTGTGGGGACATATATATTCAGCTTTCTCTGCTGTTCACTCATAACTATGACAGATTCGTTTTTCTCTTTTCCCTGATAGTACCCCCTTTTAGTGTTTGAAATATCCTTATCCAGGAACCAAAAGGGTACGTATTAGTCTAGCTCAGAAAAACAAACCAGAAGTCCTGTGGCATTTTTATAGACTAACAAATGCATTTATCACTCAAGCTTTGGGGGTGTAATCCCACTTCATGAGATGCATGAAATGGAAACTGTAGCACATCAGATGAATAAATACATACAGAGAAGGGTTAAGTCACAAAGTCAGTTCAGTCTTTTTCAGCAAACCAAACAAGTTGTTTTGATTCAAACAGTGTCGAGTTCCCAGTGAGGACCCGTCTTTTGACTCCCTGGTGTTCCAACCTATGTTGCTTGAATCAAAAGGCAACGAAGGGACTAGCCCCGGATCTCTCATTGGGTGCGTCTACACTTGTAAATTAAGTCAACTTAAGCAGGCTTAAGTTGACTTAATTTACTCTGCATCTACACTACAGTTTCCTTAAGTCAACTTATGCTGCTGCTTAAGTCGACTTAATGAAATTTAAAGTTGACTTAATAAAACCTAGTTTTGCTTTGACTTACTGGCTAAGTCGACTTTATTAAGTCTACTTAAGCCAGTGTAGACGTGGCTTAGCCCTAAATTGACTTTAAGGGTCCCCAAGGATCACCCACTGACCTCCCTCCCAGGGTGCCTGGCACAGCCAGAGCCTGGTGTGCCCACCCACAGGGCAGGACGCAGCCCTCCCCACCCCGCTTTTATATCCTGCCGCTGTCCCTGTCCTGCTCAGCCCCCATGTACTTTGGTACAATGGGGAAGATGCTGAGCTCCCTGACACTTTTGAAGGGGTGCCCAGGGAATCATAGAATCATAGAATCATAGGGTTGGAAGGGACCTCACGAGGTCATCTAGTCCAACCCCCTGCTAAAAAGCAGGACCACTCCCCCTAAATTATCCCAGCCAGAGTTTTGTCTAACCGAGCCTTAAAAATCTCCAAAGATGAAGATTCTACCACCTCCCTAGATAGCCCATTCCAATGCTTCACCACCCTCCTAGTGAGAAAGTTTTTCCTAATATCCAACCTTGACCTCCCCAGCTGTAATTTGAAACCATTGCTCCTTGTTCTGTCCTCTGTTACCCTCGAGAACAGCCTAGCTCCCTCCTCTTTGGAGCAACCCTTCAAGTAGTTGAAGGTTGCTATCAAATCTCCCCTCAGTCTTCTCTTCTGTAGACTAAATAAGCCTAGTTCCTTCAGTCTCTCCTCATAAGTCATGTGCCCCAGCCCCCTAATCATTTTTGTTGCCCTCCGCTGGACTCTTTCTAATTTGTCCACATCCTTTCTGTAGTGGGGAGCCCAAAACTGGACACAGTACTCCAGATGCGGCCTGACCAGTGTCGAATAGAGGGGAATTATCACATCCCTCGATCTGCTGGCAATACTCCTACTGATGCAGCCTAATATGCCATTGGCCTTTTTGGCAACAAGGGCACACTGTTGGCTCATATTCATCTTCCCGTCCACCATAACTCCCAGGTCCTTTTCTACAGCACTGCTACTTAGCTGATCGGTCCCCAGCCTGTAGCAGTGCATGGGATTTTTCCGTCCTAAGTGCAGGACTTTGCACTTGTCTTTGTTGAACCTCATGAGGTTTCTTTCGGCCCAGTGTTCCAATTTGTCCAAGTCTCTCTGGATCCTGTCCCTGCCCTCCAGAGTATCTACCATTCCCCCCAACTTGGTGTCATCCGCAAACTTACTAAGCACGCAGTCTATTCCATCATCAAGATCATTAATGAAGATGTTGAATAGAACCGGCCCCAGGACCGATCCCTGGGGCACTCCACTCGTTACCGGTTGCCAACCAGACATCGAGCCATTGATTCCTACCCGCTGAGCCCGTTGATCTAACCAGTTTTCGATCCACCTTACGGTCCACTCATCCAACCCATACTTCCTTAACTTGCCAACGAGAATGCTGTGGGAAACCGTATCAAAAGCCTTGCTAAAGTCAAGGTATATCACGTCAACGGCTCTTCCCGCATCCACAAATCCAGTCATCTCATCATAGAAGGAAATCAGGTTGGTCAGGCACGATTTGCCCTTGGTGAATCCATGTTGACTGTTCCTGATCACTCTATTGTCCTCCAAGTGTCAAGTACCTGTCAAGTACACCCCTTCCCACCATGCACCACCACTCCCAGGTCCACCTAGCCCCTCCAAGTTGACTTAAGCGTCCAGTGTGGATGCTCTAAGTTGATTTGGCGAGGTCAACTTTAAGTCGACCTAAATTTACAGTGTGGATATGCTAAGTCGACTTATTTGAAGAAGTGTAGACATAGCCACAAAGTCAGCAGGTTAGCTATGATTATTCCCCAGGATCTTCCTAATTCCCTTGTATTTAGATTTTAGGCTGGGAAGCTGGGGTTCCTGAGTTCTAGCGCCAGCTGTGCTACTGGCTTCTTGTGGCATCTCTATGTCTAATCCGATTCTGTCTCATTTCACCTGTCTGTACAATGAGTATAGCACTACTCTATCCATGCACATACACAGCTGCCAGACTGGAGCAGTGTTTTGTGTAGCCTACTAGGCTGTCTTTGATGGTAGCCAGGACAAATTGCTTCCGAGGCAGGGGCTAGAGACCCTGAAGTAGATAATTCTGGCATAACTTTTCTCCAGGAAAAATTTCCTCCCAACCCCACTAGATAGATGTTGGCTCATGCCCTGAGCAAGAGGGATTTATGTTCCTTCCAAAGACCTTGCCTATGTTTTGCACCTTTCCTATTATAACTCTACATTCTTATCTTTATAAAGATAAAAATATCTTGCTGCGTCCTTGGCCTTCACATTGTCCTGTGGCAGTGGGGTTCATGAGCTGTGTGCGATGTGGAAAAATATTCCCTTTTGTCGGCTTTGTTTGTCAGCGTTATGAGGTTTGGTACATGTGTGCCTGGTAATACAAGCGCTTGGCCTTACATTCTCCCAGGACTTGATTCTGTTTGTCACACTTGTCTTACACTGGTGTATCCCCATTTGCCTCCACAGACTCACTCTTGTGCCATACCAGCTGAAGGTTCTCATCTTGCACTGTTAAAACTGATGGGAGCTTTGCTGTGCCCTTCAGTGAGTGTATGATAAAGTCCTAAAGCAGAGGAGAATTGGGGCCACTTGTCTGTTTGCTTAGAAAAGAATAATGTGATCGTTAAAGCTTCATGGCAGCTTAATGTTAAAAAGAAAAACATTCCGTTTCCAGCAGCCTTGGAAGAATTTCAGATTCATTTGGGGATTCGGACCTGAGAAATTCCAAGCCTCATTTTAAATCTCCATCCGTACACCCCTTCCCTTAACTGCAAACTGTCATTAGCCATGGTATTGGCAAATCTTCTCTTCCACATGTATGCACTTTGGAAATGAGCTGGAATTTGCCTAGAAATAGCTTTCTGATCCCAATGGAGTCATGTGCCCTGAAGAAAGACTCATAGGGTGCGTCTACACTTACAAATTAAGTTGACTTAAAGAGACTTAAGTCAAATTAATTTACTCCATGTCTACACTGGGCTTTCCTTAAGTGGACTTAAGCTGCTCCTTAAGTTGAATTAAGGAAAAGTTAGTTCGAATTAATAACACCTCTTTTTAATTTGAACTAGCTCTTAAATCAACTTTATTAAGTCGACTTGAGCCAGTGGAGACACGGAGTAGTGCCTAGTTGGACCTTTTAAAGTTGACTTAAAACGTTAAGTCGATTTAATAAGGTCGAAAAGGGGCCACATCTACACTTGAAAAGTCCACCTCTGTTAAGTCAACTTAAAGTCGACCTTATTAAGTTGAGTTCATAAAGTTGACTTAATTTTTCAAGTGTAGACATAGCCATAGACTCTAAGATCGGGAGGGATCGATAGGATCTTCTAGTCTAACCTCTTGCACACTGCAGGCCACAGAACTTCATCCAACTCCTCCTGCGATAAACCTCTAACCAAGGACTGAGTTATTAAAGTTCTCAAATCATGATTTAAAGATCTTAAGATACAGAATCCACCAGCAAGTAAGCCATGCCCCATGCTAAATGTTGCCATGCTATAGAATAAGGTAAAAAAAACCCCAAAACCCAGAGGTTTTGCCAATTTGCCCTGGGGGGGAATTCCTTCCCAGCCCCAAATATGATCAGTTAAACCCTGAGCATGTGGGCAAGACTCACCAGCCAGACACCCAAGAAATTATTCTCTCTAATAACTCAAACAAGAAGTCCTGTGGCCCCTTTAAAGACTAACAAATTTATTTATCGCATGAGCTTTTGTCGGAGAAAATCCCCCAATGTAAATTCCCCATCTTCAAAGCATCTGACGAAGTGGGATTTTCTCCCATGAAAGCTCATGCAATAAATAAATTTGTTAGTCTTTAAAAGTGCTACAGGACTCCTTGTTTGTTTTGCTGACCTAGACTAACATGGCTACCCCTGTAATTACTCAGAACCCACCCCATCTAACGTCCCATCTCAGGCCATTGGCATATCCACCACCAATAGTTAAAGATCAGTTGATTACCAGACTAGGCTGTCCCATCATACCATCCCCTCTAGATAAATTTATGGCCAGCTAGGTTTTTTGCCTCCACAGCTCCCCTTGGAAGACTATTCCTGAACTTTATCCTCTGGTTGTTAGAAACCTATGTCTAATTTCAAGTGTAAGCTTTCTGATGGACAGTTTGTATCCATTTGTTCCTGTGTCACTTGGCGCTGAACTTGATGGCCATTTTATTAGCCAGTGTGCAATACCTGCGAGTTAATAGTGTTATCCATAGAACCACATCTGCAGGTATTTTCACCTTAAAGAGGTATCTGAATGGATGTTCAGCCACTGTCAGATTTTTATATCAATAGAAAACACAGTGACTTCTTTGGCTCAGGCTTAGAGGCTCAGTTTTGAAAGGTGCAGTCCCTGAAGTGCAGAGTGCAAATTGCTCCCACTGATTGTGGTTTTTGTAGTTTCGCCGAGTGTAGCGAGATATTTTCCCCACTCTGGTAGAAAAGGGGTTAAAAGCCCTGTGAAAGTGAGTGGCCAATGCAAGCTGGCAGCTGCAGAGGCAATCAGGCTGAGGAGTCTATATATACAGAGGCTGTAGCCACTGCTCTGGGCAGTCTTTCTCTGGCCTGCAGGGAGGAATGGTGTGCTTTTGGCCTATGTGGCAGACTGAGCACTCTCAGTCCCCGTGGGTCCTGTGCTTCATGCAGTGGCAGCCAGCTGACGCACAGTTCTCTCACCTCCAAACACCCAGCGCTATGGATCCTCAGTCCCTCCTACTCTGGGCTGGGCTCTCCGCCCCACAGGCCGCTGACTGCCCTGACTGCCTGTACCTCCTAGGTGCTGACAGTAACAGCTACTGGTAAACTCTCCTCCACTCTTTTTCACTCTGTTCTCCTACACACACCAAATTCTGCTCCTACCTCCACATCCACCTCCATCTCCATCTCCAAACACGCCCAGACTGCCTGGCTGCTACAGGGCCTTTTATCTTCTACTCTTAATGGGAGTCAGGTGCTCCAACTGACCCTAGATGCCTTAATTAGAGTCAGGTGCCTTAATTGGCTCAAAGAAGCCCTGCCCCGGCTACCCTGGGAACAGGGCCTTGCTGAGCCTGGCACTAATATACCTGCCTTCCACCACCCTCCTGCATTCTGGGAGAAGTGGGCGCTGTCCGGGGTTCTCTGCTCGGTGTCCCCTTCCGAGTCCCTGATTTTGACCCTTTGACCTTCACACCTGTTCCTGTTCGTCATTCGTTGTCCCCCGTAATCAATTGAAGCTGGGTCCAGTGCTCCATCCCCTTAGGCTGGGGGAGGAGTTTTAGCAGTGGGCGGGCTTGAGCCCGCCCACTTCCCAGTCTTTTCAAATAAGACCACCCTCCTACATTCTGGGAGCAGTGGGCGCTGTCCGAGGTTTTCTGCTTGGTGTCCCCCTCCGAATCCCTTATTTTGACCCTTTGACCTTCACACCTGGTTCCTGTTATTTCATTTGTTGTCCCCCGTAATTACTTGGAAGCCGGGTCCAGTGCTTCCTCCCCTTAAGTTGGGGGAGGAGCTTTAGTAGTGGGCGGGCTTGTGCCCGCCCACCTCCCCGGTTCTTCAATAGGACCACCCTCCTGCAGCCATCAGGCCTGGCTCTGTCACACCTGGCTGAAGGAGGCTGGACCACTGGCAGCTCACTGGGGACTGCCGGGGCTTGGTCGGAGCCTAGGCTCATTTACAAGGGTGACACTAATGAGTGTTGACATTCAAGGGGAGGGTCCTGGAGCCCCAGTTCTAGCCCAACCCTGAATGTCTACATGACAGCTAAACAGTCCGTAACCTAAGCTTCATGAGTCAGCTGATGTGGGCCTGTTGCAGCTAGACACACCCATAGAATCTATTTTTGGCTCTCCTTGGTGTCACCGGTGCTCCCTCCTCCCCAGAATAGATTAATAAACGAGGAAATGTCATTCAAAATTTAACCCGTGAGGAGTAAGATAAAACGCACACTGCTCAGTGCAAAAACATGCTCTGACTCCTGCTGCCAAAATCATATAAAAGCACGGCTGAAGCGGGAAGTTTTTCAATTCTACCTGATAAAATCAAGACTGTTCTATAACTGTCCTACGAGTGACTGTAAATGTCAACAGCACCTCTTGAATACAATTTCCCAGTGTCGTTTATCATCAGGTTTGTTTCTCACCCAGAAGCAAGCCAGCCTCTAATGGAATTTTGTACCATGTCTTGACAGGTATTGACAGAGAACGGCTTTGGCACAATCACAACTGAAATCCGTGAAGCTCCGGAGTTCTTTTATGCTGAAGATTATCATCAACAATATCTAGGCAAGAACCCCCATGGCTATTGTGGCCTTGGGGGTACGGGGGTTTCCTGTCCTATTGGTATTAAAAAATAATCAATGTTCAAACCACTGCTTCGGCATTGGATTTTGGTTTTGCTAGAAATATAAAGTAAAGCAACATGATGTGTGGTTTGATGATGACCCTGGGGAAATTCTGCGCCAAAATATTAATTCTGCCCACAATATTTTAGAATTCTGCATATTTTATTTCTCAAAATAACACAATATAATCACGCCGGTTTCAAATTATTTTGGTAAGTTGTTTCAAAAAATCTGTCAGCAAATATGTCTGTAACAATCCTGACAATAAAAGAGATTCGGGAAATGATTTTTGACAACTAGATTCCTTAGTAGGCATATTAATAAAGAGCTTGATGTATCTTTCCTGACAATTATCTTCTGTTTCAGTGCAATTAAATATTTCATTTAAACAATGCCATTTTATGTGAAAAACAAACAGAGTCCTGTGGTACTTTTAAAGATTAACAGATTTGCAATAGACTGATACGGCTATCCCTTTGGAATTTTATGTGAAAGTGTGTTATACAGAAGTACTGTAATGACCTGGCCTAAGGGAGCACTGGTGTCCTTAAAGACTGTTTTGCGTTTGCCAATCACATCTCGTCCAAGAGAGGGTTGATGAGTTAGCAGGAGTTTAGTTGTAGTGTAGTGAACGGTTAACATGGGGAAGGGTAGAGTGTGTGTGTGTGTGAGAGAGAGAGAGAGAGAGAGGAGGTGGATTGGGTCATGTACATCAGGGTTTTCAAACTTTTTCTTTCTAACATGCTGTAAAAATTGCAGGATCCAGCATGGGGGCAGAGGTACGGCTCCAGACTTTTAGCCACAGGGGGCTTGGGGTTTCAGCCACTGGACAGGAGGGTTGTGGCTATTGCCCCACAGATCTGGGGGTACTCAGAGCTTCAGCTCTGGAAGGGGGTGGGGCTCAGGGTTTGATACCTGAGGAACTGTGGGTCTCAGGGTTTCTGCCTTGAGGATCTCAGGGGCTCAAGTCTTCTGCTCATCGGGGCTTAGCCCTGTAGGGCAGGGGGTATTTAGCCCTGTAAAGCAGGGGGTTCCAGGCTCGTGCCCTTCTTCCCCCGGGAATAACATTCAGACTCCTGTTTGAGAGCTACTGTTTTAGGGGTTATCTTATCAACAGTAGCCACACTTCACTGTCTTTGAGGGAGATGAGGAATTTAGTCTGTCACTGTTCCCCATTCACAGCAAGCTATATTATTACCTGTAGGGCCTGAAACAATTTTAGTAAGATATAAAAATATAAATATAGCGCGAGAGTGGTTTTTTTTTCCCGACTGAGCCAAAAAGTGTTTAAGTACAAAGAGATTCAGTTTGATTTCCAGTGCTATGATAAAGCCCAGCACATGCCTTTTGTGAACTGAAATATATGATAGGTTAGTTCTGAAAAATGTAGCAAATACAATCAAAGACTGCAGCTTGCTAATGAAAAAATCCTGCCATTCCATCTGTGTGATCGTACAGTGGGGTACACTTCAGGTTGTCTTTAAAATCGAATGAATTGGAAAATAACGATTACTATTAATTTTTGGTGCCACGTTAGCAATGAGGTGCTTCAATCAACTGTGCTGGTAACTGCACAAATACATAGTAAGCGACAGTCTCAGGCCAAATGAATTTGCAAGCTAAATAAACGGGAGAGCTACAGATGGACATTTAGGGCACAGAGGTAAGTGACTTGCTCAAAATCCCAGAGGGAAAATCTGGGCCAGAGCCAGGATTAGCAACTTGGAGTCTACTTGCCCTTCGTTCTATACCTCGTCCCTGTCCAGTTTCAAAAGCAAGAGGAAACTTCCTTTGTTTGTCATTGCATTTCTGCTGGAGAGGAGGCCTCGGAGAGCCTGGTCCTGGTATGATCGGAATGCACAGCTCTTTCTGGAGAGGATCTCATATGCTCTAGCATCCTGTGTGAAATTTCCAGTTGCTATAGTAACAGAATGCATTTGTTAAATACCACACCGCTGAATTGTTTTGTTGTGAAGGAAACAGGCACTTTTCTCCGATTTCCTGGGCATGGGATGACATGGAATCAGAGGGGAAAGGAAAAGGAACGTTCTGATTCTCCTTTCTGATTCCTTCTACCCCAGAGTAACTCCATAAATTTCACCGTAATGGAATTCCTCCTGATCTGTGCCTGGGTGTGACAGGAGACCCACACTCTGTGACTCTGACTCACATCACATTGGGATGCCAATTTCTGTACTGAGGAATGCTGAGTTCATTTTTGATTCTCAAGTGTATCAACAAAAACAGTTTCCGTGATTTGGAGCCTGGCCCATGTTGTCACACATTCTTATCTCTGCTAGCTCTGTCCTCCCTCCTCACTTTCCTCCTCCTGTTTGTTTTCGCTCTTTTCACTCTGTTTCAGATTGCACGGTAATCTCTTTGAAGCTGGGACAATGTCGCCATCTGTGCTTGTCCAACACTGAGCTTGGCAGGTCACAGCTCTGATCTGAGTTGGGACCTTTGGGGGCTACTGCACTAGGGAAAAAAAAGATCACATTCTCCAGATAAGGTAAATCAGCATAGTTCCATTGAAGTTACACAAGCTGAGGATCTGACCCAAAAATATTGAGCGCCACTGAATTTGGGCCCTGTAAATTCCAGCTGTTGTTGATGGTGCAAGATGGAAACAGGTCTAAATGCTTCCCTGGTGGAACTTCACTCATCTCGTCTCAATGGAGTGACCTTGGGGATGGGTTTGGCCATATAAGCTGTGATTAGCCTGAAGTTCACCAAAGAGAAGGGAAGACAGTCAGCTATTTAGACATCTCCATGGCCACAATTTTCATTGAGCAGTATTTGATACTTATGCTAGCAATGAGTTACCACTCCTCACAGAGCATACATGAAATGTGTAGAGAGGAAAGAGAAAGACCTTCCAAGGGTTGAAAGGAAGGGGTTTCTCCTCTCATGGGCAAAGAAAACTCTGCTGCAGGGAAGGCCAAGCTGGAAACTTACACAGAGAGACAAAATGGTACAGGGTTGAAGAAAAAATACAGCACCCATTACTAGAGATGGTCCTGAACCAGAGCAAAGGTGTCAAACACCCCAAGACCTAACCGGAACTGAGATCAGGATCCAAAAGTGCCCCACTCCTACTGTGGGTTGAACTAATAATGGAACTTCAGGGGAATTTCTGCCCTGATTGCCAGCTCAACAGCTCAGATCTAGCTCTCCCAGGTTCTCCTGAAAAATTGTTTGATGCCTCCCAGATAGACATCGCATCCTATTGTGATGTCACATCAAGTGACTAGATTGTGTGATGTCACATGCACGTCAGGAGGAATATTGCGGTTACCTCTAAGGAGAGACAGTTATTGCCTTTGGCTAGAGTATGGTGTGGAGTGCCTGCCCCTCAGTATCTGCAGCAGCTTCATCTCTTTGAACATGAGCCTGGAGCATCAAGTGAGAATGGGATTAAAATGCTGTTCCTTACCCTCTGGCTTCTAATTGCCTTACTGAGAAGATCACATGCAGGTAGGTGGATTATAAATCTTGAACCCTATCCTCAATGAGAAGTAAATTCTGCCCTCATTATTGTAATTCTGTGTCCTTTGCACTGGCGTGAGTGAGTGGAGAATTAGGCACTGCCTTTTAGGCTGTCCATTCATGAAAGGCATTCTCCAGCCTCAACCAGAGAAAGCATTTTGGCTGCTTGTGAGCCGTAGTCATCTAGGCCATCTGTGTTCAGAGCCCTTATATGTCCAGGAACGACGCAATTTTTGCAGTCACAATGAGATAGCGAAGGAAGGACCACTGGATCCAAAGCTCTGACTTTTTCTAGTGTTTGAAGACAACTGACTTTTGGAGTCTTTTCTGTTGCAGCGACACTTGCTCTCATCAACATGGATATGTATATATTCCAAACTCCTCCATAAACCCTTAGCTTCAATTTACCTTCCCACTTGCTTTTCTTGTACTGCACTGGCAGGATCCACCCACTTGAGGGATCGGGATGTTTTTCAAGCTGGGTGTAGCCTTATTTAGCGTTACTTTAACCAATTACCCACCCCACAGTGAGGATTTACATCTAGTTTAATTGGTGAGAGTTCAGCCCCAAGAATTACAGCAGAGAGGATATCAGTATCAGCTGGGGAGGTCAAGGTTGGATATTAGGAAAAACTTTCTCACTAGGAGGGTGGTAAAACATTGGAATGGGCTATGTAGGGAGGTGGCAGAATCTCCATCTTTGGAGATTTTTAAGGTCCGGTTAGACAAAACCCTGGCTGGGGTGATTTAGTGGTCCTGCTTTTTAGCAGGGGGTTGGACTAGATGACCTTGTGAGGTCCCTTCCATCCCTATTATTCTAGAAGGAGGACCCCCATGGAGCAAAGCTACTTTTATTAGCCAACCAAAGAACAATACACACACTGCAGTCTGGTAAAGGCAAGAGAGCCCAATACAGAAGGCATAGGATTTGCATGATTCACAGCAGGGCATGGGGGAAGACCTAACTCGTTAGCCTCACCGTCATCATCACTAATGGTTGTGCTCCTGGCATTTTTCCCACATCCCTGCAGGCCGGAACACAACTTCTATAATGTTTTACTCGGACACCCACTGGCCTACACATGTATTCATGAAAGTTTTAACTCCCGTTCTTTATTTGAACCTCCACACTCCACTACCATTTTTCATAAGAGTAATTCTCTTCTGCTCATTAACATTTACATCAGCGCCTCCCCACTGTCACAGGTGGTTCACTTATGTCCTTACCATTTTATCCCAGCTACCAACGGTGAACTTGTAGGTTTCACTGGTCTCTTGTAAACATGGTTACCCTAGCACCACAGTTATTTCCAAAACATCAGCCTATCACAAACATAGATACACACTCAGCAAATGTATTAACTTGTTTTTGCCAATTTAGCTTTATATTATAGCTAACTTCTCTTAACTGTTAAGGCCTAAATTGGCTGTGCTAAATACCTTACAAGACTGAGATCTGTAGGCCCTTTGTTACGATTTATATTTCACCTCTATAGCCTAAATATATCTGATATCATTGGGTGCGTCTACACTTACAAGTGTAGGAGGCTTAAGTCGATTTAAACTACTCCACGTCCACACTGGGCTTTCCTTAAGTCAACTTAAGCATTTCCTTAAGTCGACTTAAGGAAAAGTTAAGTTGACTTAATAACACCTCAATTTAGGTTGACTCAAAGCTTAAATCGACCTTATTAGGTCGACTTAAGCCAGTGTGGACGGGGATTAGTGCCTAAATCCACCTTAAGTCTAATTAAAGTGTTAAGTCGACTTAATAAGGTCGAAAAGGAACTGTCTACACTAGAAAAGTTAAGTTGACTTTTTTTAAGTCGACTTAATAAGGTCAACTTTAAGTCGACTTAAAGTCGACCTTATTAAGTCAACTTAACTTTCTAAGTGTAGACATAGACTTTTATCCTTAGCTGCATATTTCTATTATTATTTGTATTTTTTTAATGCTGTGGAATGCTGGTCATCAACCACGGAACCCATTGTGCTAGGTGCTGTACAAACATAGAACAAAAAGATGGTCCCCAGCACTGTTCCATGGGGGGAGCGGGGCCCAGAGCCAACAGGCCACACACCCCCTGTGATGGAGGTCAGGCGGGCCGCTCCACCCCCCTTAGGGAGCCAGCCCGGGCAGGGAGGCTGAGGCTGCCAGCGGGGAGCCGGCTCTGGGCCTGGCCCCAGAAGCAGGGGCCACCGGTGGAGGGAGCCAGCCGCAGCCGGGACCCCAGGCTGCTGCAGCCGGTGCCCCAGCTGGGGACGCGAGGCCACCGTCAAGGTCTGGCCTTGGCCATATGAGGCAGGTTGCAGCAGCCCGGCCCAGAGGCGGGCCCCGGCCACCTGCTCCATCCCGGGGGCAGGGAAGGCTAGCCCAGAGGCTGGCCTTAGTGCTCCCGGCCCACAGAGCAGGGAAGATTGTGGCCATGGGGGGGTGGGCCGTGGGGCCCGCATAACCGTGGGGCCCAGGGCGATCGCCCCATTCGCCCCCCCCCCCCCCTCCATGGATGGCCCTGATGGTTCCTGCCCCAAAGAAGTTACAATCTTTTTAATTATATCTGCTGCTTACTTATTAAATTCATGAATTTCACATGCATTTTCATTTGCAGGACGGCTAGGCTAACTGGAACGATGTGTTTTCATGTAGCTAAATGCTAGGTTATGCAGGTAGGAAACTAGGCCATACTTACAGGGTGGAGGAATGTAGTTTGGAAACTAGTGATTCAGAAGAGGGTTTAGGGATCATGGTATATAATCAGTTGGCCACGACCTTCTAGTATGATGCAAATGAATAAGGGGAAAAAATGCAGACCCTGTGATGTATATGCAGAGGAATATCAGGCAGAAGCAGTGATGTGTTACCGCTGCTGTCTACAGCGTTAGTGAGATCTTACTGGAATATTGTGTCCATTTTGGAGGTCTATATTTCAAGAAATCATGCTGATAAATTGAAACAGGTTCAAGAAAAAAAACTACTAGAATATGTCAAAGTCTGGAAAGGCCATCGTACAGTGATAAACCAAATAAACTCAATCTGTTTTGTTTATCAAAGCTTAGACTGAGACGGTTTAATCATGGTCTGTAAGTACCTACCTTGGGTGGTGGGGCGGGGGAGAAATTGATAGGTAGCAAACAAGAAGCGTGATTCAATGAAAAGCATGATTCAATGAATGGGAGTTGAAGCTAGACCAAAATCAGATTGGAAATAAAGTTCACATTTTTAAGTGAGAAGAATTAAACCTTGGAACAATTTCCATAAAGAAGTAGGGGTGTGTCCATCACGTGAAATCTTTAAATTAACACTGGCTGTATTTCTACGAGGTATGCAGCATCTCAGCCATTAATGTAGGATTCAGTTGGTGAAATTATACAGCCAGTTGTTTGCAGATCAGAGTAGATAATCATAATGGTCCCTTCTTGGGCCTTAAAATCTGTTAATCTAGGAGTCCCATGCTGTCCTTGCGCTGCTCACATGGCATCTAAGAAGCCAAGAATTTCATAGCCCTCTAACTTCGCAGGCATTCAAAATGCAAACCCAGATTTGAAACACGCCAATAGCCCATCTCTTTATAAAGGCTGAACCAAGCGCCAGGATTTCAATCCTTTCCATACTGGTTAGAACTTTGGGGTGTTTGAAATCCTGTTTCAGCTGTAGTTTCTTGCACCCGTTTCCAAAGCCCCAAAATGATCCTGTTCCTCTGAGGCTGCGTCTACACTGGTAAATTAAGTCAACTTAAGCTTGCTTAAGTTGAGTTAATTTACCCTGCATCTACACTACAGTTGTCTTCAGTCAACTTAAGCAGCTTGCTTAAGTCGACTTAAGGAAAATAAAGTCAACTTTATTAAACCTCCTTTCCACTAGACCTAAGGCTTAAGTCGACTCCCTAGAGTCGACTTAAGCCAGTGTAGCCGTGGGGTAGCCCTAAGTCAATTTAGGGCTACCCCAGGGCTCCACCAATGCCCTCCCTCCCGGGGGAGGCACAGGGGGAGCCTGGCATGCACCCCCACAGGGCAGGGCAGAGCCCTGCCCACCTAGGTACAATGGGGCAAAGGCTGAGCCCCTGGCATTGGGCAAGGGGTGCCCCCCTAGCCCCCGTGGACCTGCCCTAGGTCCCCCTAAGCCCCTAGAAGTCAACCTAGGCGTCCAGTGTGGACGCTGTAGGTTGACTTTGTAAGTTCCCTTTTAAGTCGACTTTAATTTTCAGTGTGGACAAACTAAGTCGACTTAGTTACAGTCGACTTAAGTTACCCAGTGTAGACATAGCCTGAGTTAGATGTCTCACTGCAGAAAATAAACCATGTCCTCTTACATGATATAAGTCAGGAAAACCTCCATGGAGGCTAAAAGAGGAACAGCAGTGTAAAACAGAGGATAGGGCCCTGCATGTGATCATAGATCTGTTTTGCAGCATGAGTTTACGTGACCTGTATCCAGACAGATATACAAACACACACAGTGCACTTTCCATGTTAGTCTGTGTACAGCAAAAACAACGAGAGTCCTGTTGCACCTTAAACACTAACACATTTCTTCGGGCATAAGCTTTCATGGGCCCCAACCCACTGGGTTGGGGCCCATGAAAGCTTATGCCCGAAGAAATGTGTTAGTCTTTAAGGTGCCACAGGACTCACACAGTGCACTGCATTTTGGTTTTAGAATGTGGCCTCAGACCCTCTTACAAACCATCCCCACTGAAAGAGTCGAAGACTGACGAGGGCGTGGGTGCCATCTCCGGTGAGTCCCCCTGGCAAGTGAGCATCCAGACCAAAGAGAAACATTTTTGCGGAGGATCAATTATAAGCAGTTGGTGGATTTTATCCGTGGCACGCTGTTTCATGAATGAACTGTGAGTACTGGGGGAGGATGGGCACGGAATCCATCTCATTGCAACCTTTGTATAGGGGCAATGCCAGGGAGGTGTGTCACAATAGCTCGGGACAGACAAGGGAATAAGTTTATGCCACATAGAAACGTTCCACCCCCCACCTTTCAGGTCCATGACGTAAGGATGGCGAAAAACCTCACTCCGCTAGTCTCTGATCATGCTGACTTCATCATAAGCAACAATGAAGTCTGAAATCTTTGCTTCTATGGCTCTAACATCCTTATCTCCTGGCTGCTCCAAGAGGGCAATTATTAAGAAGCCAAATTCACCCCTTTCCAGCGAGGCAATAATAATACGACAGTGAAAATTGCACCCCGTCCCGCCATCAGAGCAAGTGAGATTGCAATGAGAACGCTAGCCAGTGGGTGGTGTTTCAGCAGTCAGAGCAAAGAACCCACCCGCTCCCTCCTCCCCTGATCTGTAGCAAGGAGATCTTTCCCAGCCCCACCTTAGTGACCACGGATGAAATTCTGCCTCAACCAGCTGCCTGCATCTCTTGGGAGGAGGAAGAAGTGGGTCTCCTGATACTTCTTGCCTTATCCCAACAGGAGGAGAAAAAGATCCCCTAGGTGGGTTTCAGAGATCTCTCCAAATACTCTTGCCTCAGATGTCAGAGCTGGGTGGTGGCCCCATGCACAGTCTTGCTTTTTCATCATCACACTCTTGCCAGTAGGACAAGCTAGAGCACTTTAGTTCACCCACCTCAAATCCCATCACCAGCCCTGTTACGGTTACAGGGCTCCTCAGTAGCCCTGTGTGCTTGTGAAGTCCCCTCCAGCCCAGGATCTCAACGCACAGCTATCATTGCCATTTAGCAGGCAGGGAGACTGACGTTCAGGAATTTGCCTGAACTTAATGGAAATCAGTGGCAGAGCTGCACCCAAGACGCCATCCTCCCAGCCCCACATTTTCACTCTAAGCTCTGCTGTCATCCTGCAGCCTGCCAGGCTTTCCCATGAGGTTCTTGACATGTAGTGGGCAAAATCTTGGCGGAACAATTAAGCTACCCAACCCATGGGAGAGCCTCTGCGTTTCGATGAGAAATCAACCACTGCACTGCTAGTGCAACATCAAAATGATTGTGTTCACTCCAGCATGGTTCCTTGCTGGTGCAACTAACTGCACACAAATTCTGATTGTGCCAGGCTCTGCTCAAAGATAGCGAGAGACAGTTCCTGCCCTGAAGGACTTACAATCGTCTGCATAAAGCAAAGGGCACCGGGGAAACTGGCACAAACAGGGAGGCTCTTGTGACACCGAGGTCAGGAAAACAGATGGGCCAACGACCAGGTGCTAACCTGGGATTTGGGAGGCTGAGATTTGCTTCCCTTTTATGCCACAACTGCTTCTGGGACCTTGAGAAAGTAGCTAAAGATCTGGTCCAGTTGTATTAAAGTCAATGAGCACAAGACAAGCCCCTTATTCGCCCTGGACTTTGTTTATCCCTCTGTGTACAGGGAATGACAGCACTTCCTGACCTCCCAAGATGTCGTGAGGATGAATCAATTAGAGGCACTTTGATGTTATGTTGAGAGGGGCCAGATAAGTATTTGATACACATTGCGTGAGAGAGCCTGTCCACTGGAAATGCCTCCTCTGCCAATTTTTGAGTAAAAATAGGTCCCTGTCCGAACAACGGTTAATAACCCACTTTCTCCAGACATATGCCAAATAAATTGATCTGGCTATTCCTAGAGAAAGGTGCTTCTCCATGTAAGAATCCCTCCTTTTGTGAAAGTGGTTTGATAATGCTGCTGAGGGTGGGTTTCCATGACCTCCGAGGCTAACCCAACTCTCCAGTGTAGAAAGCACTTTGAGCTCCTGTGCCAAAGAAGACTTTGTAGAAAGACTTTGCTCTGCTTGATCATGCTCTGTCTCCATTTTGTTGCCAAGTCCACCAGATCTCTACGTCACATTTGGGGCCGTTGACGTGGAAAGCCATGAAGTAGAGAAGAAAAAACTGGACAGGGTGATTCTTCATGAGGCCTTCAACAGTGCGACCATGGACAATGACGTAGCTCTGATTCTGCTCGAGTCGCCGATAGAGTTCAGTGAACAGAAAATGCCCATCTGCCTGCCCTTCATACATGACCTTCAGACGTGGACAGATTGCTGGGTTGCTGGATGGGGAACCCCAGTTGCAGGTACTGTTTTGTTATGGGGGGGGTCTACTTGTTAATAAAGCCTGCATTTATTTACTTTAAAATACTCCCCCCACCCCCAACATACACAGCAAACCAGGGGACAGGAGAATCTAGCTCAGGCAGAAATCTCTGGTTTTTGGAAGGGAGTGTGCCAGGAGGGGTTGGGGAGGAAGGCTGCAGTTTGTAACAAAGGGGAGTTGACTGCTAGGACAATCCTGGGTGAAATGTGTCTCCAGTGATTTCCAGCCAAGTCCCAAATCCCTTCTCTTTAGCTGGAGGGATTGATTTAGGCAGAAGGGAGAACATTGAAAGGGCCTAGTTTTCTCTCTGATGAAAGACTCCTGAAGGAACAGAAGCTACATCAGGATTGAAGTTTCCCAGTATATCCAGCAGATGATGAGTAAATATTCGAAAGGTTTACTCAAGAAAGGAGACCATTTGGTAGAATAGTGCCAAGTAAAGAGGTTCAACAGCCACCCTCTGGACACCCCAAGTCAAGACTCTACATGAGCTTATCTTAGCCGCATCATCTCCCTGAATTCCCTCTTTATGTAGTTGAGTGCATGGGGTTTTCTTAACAAACAAGGAGTCTTGGGGCACTTCTAAAGACTAACACATTTATTTATTGCATGAGCTTTTGTGGGAGAAAATCCCACTCACACAAACCAGATTCTCCTGTTTTACTCTGCAGCCCTGGTGGTAACAGAAGGCTACAAGCAGAAAGGCTGAGAATGAGAGCAGATGAAATTTGGGCCCATGTAGGATTTTTTTGGGAGCTAGTTCTTCACACCATAAATAGGAGGGGCGATTTCCCTCAGGGTTATTCAGTAGTTGTTTCTGAAAGCACAGAGGCTTCCTCAAACATTTGTTATTTTCTCAGGATGTTTCTTCAGCAGCACATCTTTAATCAGCTCCTCACAGGGGCTATAGCTGGGTAGTTGCCCCCACCCTGGTATGTAAGGAGTTAAAGGCCCAGGGAAGGGCATAGCCAAAAGGGGCAGGAGGCTTCTGGGCCAATCAGGGCCCAGGGGCCTGTATAAGAAGAAAGCTGCAGCCCCTGCTCTTGGCAGTTTGCTCCTGACCTGTGAGGAGGAAGGCTGTGCTGTTGCCTTGGCTATAGAAAACAGGACTGAGGACAGCTCACTGTGGACTGCCAGTATTCAGTGGGAATGTAGTCCTGATACAAGGGTGACAGGTACCAGGGGAGGTGTGGATATGCCCAGGGGACCTGAGGAACTGCATGCCAAACTGGAGAAGGGGGATTGAGGCAGCACTCAGGTGGAAAGCATAGGATCCCTGGGCTGGGGCCTAGAGAAGTGGGTGGGCCTGGGTCCCACTCACCTCCCCCAGGCTGCCAGTGGGTGGAGAGGCCACTGGTGGGCAGTGAATAGACTGGTGCTGGCCACTGTCGCAAAGTGGGGCAGCCTGAGCTGGACTTTAGTCTGAAATGGGGAATGGAAAGGACTCAGCTGGAGGGCTGAGGTCCTGCATGGACTAGAGAATGTGTCAGAGGTGGAACACTGACCACCGGATGGAGTGGCCACTTGAGTAATTCCCCAACTCCAAAACCAGGATGTGCCCATCCGGTGGGTCACGCACAGCGATCTATCTCCAGGGACGGTGTTTTCTGTCTCATTTCGGCTAGTGGTGGGCCAGTCTGCCTCTGTACAGCCTGGCTGGCAAAAGGCCGAAGGAGCTGAGTTCTGATAGCACATGGGTGGCCAGTTCTGAGTTCCTCGGCCATGAGGAAGGTGGAGTTACTGTAGTGTGACTAAAACCAGAAGCAGGCCCACCTTTCTCATGCATGCCCAGGGCTTGCTTATTGTGAATTCTGGGGTGATGCTCTGGAGCTGATTGGGAAGAATTACAATGCCCTAGGAGACCCCCCTTTTGAACCAACAGTGCTGGTACAAAACCTAGCACCCAGCATGTTGGGTGTGCTCAGTGATATTGCCACCCAGAGGTCAGCCTGGGGAGGCTGATGTAATTTTTGAGTATCCTTTGGCAGACTAAATGATACTAGCCTGGAATCAGGCGGACACAAGGCTGACATAAGAAAACCACTCTCCCATCCCTCCCTCAGGGTTGCAAAATTTGTCTTGGAAGAAGCACTGCAGATGCTGAGCTTTCACAGAAAAGGACTTTCACTGCTATGATGGGGGCCATGTTAGTACCTAAATAGAGCCTTGTACCCCTTTGCACTTAATGTTTGCAGCATTGTGAGGACCCCTTCCCCTCACGCCCATCCTCCCCAGAAGAATTCTCTCCTTAGACCAATTGGACTCTGATGTCACGCCATTGACTTCAGTTCTGATTTACCCCAAAGTAACGGAGAACAGAATAAGATCCTTCCATCATACAGAATCTTCCAGTTCAAATTCAGGTCTCCTCCCTGCCGCTCTGTGCTACAGAGTGTGGTTCAAGGAGGGGAAGAGGGATTCACAGCCCAGGGGCCAGTTTGGGGGTACAGCCCTAATTTGAAGGAGGAACTTTTGAGATCTCCCAGCCTGCCCTTGGGAAGGGCTAATTCAGGGGGTGCATGGCTCCTGCCTTGAGTAAGTCACTTACAGCTGACCTACACTGCAACATCTTCAAAGGGCCCTTCTTATCCTTCTGATGGGTTCTGGAAGGGCGTGTGGGCTAACAGAAAGTACTGTCCTTGTAGCCATGAGTGTTTCAGTCCTTTTCAGAGTTCTGTGGGGATTTGGTGCATACAAACACATTCTGGTTTCTTTGTGAAAAGAGCAAACCAGTCATTTCCAACATGGATTTCAAGTCTCTCAGCCACTTAGCAAGAGAAAAACATGATGAAAGTTTCAAGGTGTTGAAGATGCTGCAAAGACAGCCAATGACAAACAGGGCTGAAGTCTAGACTGTGACCTTCTCTTGTTCAGAGAATGTTTTCCATGCAATTTTCTTGGCCATTGTGTGATTCTGTGACACACCACTTTGACCCATGGTGAGTCCTGCAATAGACTCAAGCTGCCAAGCTGTGGTGAGGGACCAGTAAAGTGCAGTTCATTGGAGAACATTACAAAGAAGAAAAGGGTGTGTTGCCCTGTAAGAGCAAATGTAAATGTGAAAGAGGCTTTCCTCAGCCAGCATCCAGAGCTGAACTATAGTTGGAAGAGTCTGAGTCATCCAGGACTCAAAATGGACTCTACTGCCTACAATGCTAGAATTTCTGTATGGCCAGTTCACCGTCAGCCATGGGATTCTACCCAACTTACCCTTCCTTGCTTTTCTAGGGTGACCTCATTACCATAGTTGGCCTGTCCATGTTATTCTGGAAGTCCCCAGTCTCAGAAAAGACAGCTGTGGTTTTTCTTCCAATCAGAAGCAAAAGTTCAACTACCTCCCTGCCACCATGAAGACAGCTCAACAAACCTGGCCCGTAACTGGAGTCCCTAGGCACTACAAAGAACAGCAAAAGAAGAAAAAGCAAAAGCACAAGGAAGGATCTTTGTGAAAGGGTCAACATTTCTACCCTTTCCATTGAGTGCTGAGAAAAATTCTATTCCTGGTCATCGGTCCTCCAGGAAGTTCTCCAGCAAAAACAGGGAGAATTGCTCTTCCTAAGAAAAAAGGGAAGCAGAATGTTATTTTAGCAACAGCACTAAGAAGGCCAAACACAAATGACATTGGTCAGTGGTTTCACCCAAGAATCCATGGACAAAATGGACAATAGAGCGCTGCCATCTCCCCAGAGGTCCTCACTCCAGGGCAGCCCTAGGGAACATTGACCGTGTGACCTGGGAAAGGGTGAAATACACATCTGTGGGACTGATGTGAGGCTGAACGCTTGTGCTGAACTCTCTACACATGGGCAAATTTCACGGTGTGACCCTAAGTATCTGTGGCTATGTCTACACTTGTAAAGTTGTCGACTCAGTGTAGATATAGTCATCCACACTGGCTTTAAGTTGACTTAAAAAGGTCAATTTAGTGCTATTCCCTGTCCACACTGGCTTTAAATCAACGTAATAAGGTCGACTGAGCGCTATTCCCCATCCACAC
Organism: Pelusios castaneus; assembly: GCA_007922175.1. Classification (NCBI taxonomy): domain Eukaryota; kingdom Metazoa; phylum Chordata; order Testudines; family Pelomedusidae; genus Pelusios; species Pelusios castaneus. The sequence goes on from ML685823.1 coordinate 589,259, forward strand.
TGGCTTTAAGTTGATTTAAGAAGTCGACTTAAGGCTTAAGTCGACCTTCGGAGGTGGTATTATTAAGTTGACTTAAGGTAGTGCTTCAGTTGACTTAATAAAAGCCCAGTGTGGATGCGGCTTGGTGTAGGTCGACTTAAGCATCCTTAAATGAACCCAAGTTGCCAGTGTAGACTCACCCTGTGTGTTCACACTCTACACTTGGTTGTAATAATCTTTGTATACAATATGCCTTGTGTGGTAGCATTTGAAAACTAATAACTCACTGATCATTAATATTCCCGTGTGATGAGAGTATGTAGTGGGTATTGAGAGTTGTGAATAGATATTAGAATTATAACTAAAGTGTGAAAACATAGCATGTTGGGGGCATTGTTAAATGGGTCTGCACTAAACAAAGGAATGTGTATTTACCTCAATTTACATATAAGCAGCAAACAGACCCATCAAGCTGATGAGTGAAGGGAAGGGACGGGCAGCACCCCAGCTGGGAAGAGACACCTTATCTGAACTATAAAGATGGAACAAGCTGAACCTCAAGTGATAAGCAACTGAATCAGCTGATTGTGTGTAGTGAGGTCTCTTTGAATGTCAATGAACCCTGGTGATGAATATCATTGTGAAATGTACATACTAACACTATAGGAGGAATTATGAATACTCAGTGATACTGTTTTAAAGTGAATGGCTGAACAAAGGAAGGAGCAGCTCCTGCTGAGGGAGGAGGGGGGCAGCTTTCTCCTATGTAAGTTAAGCATCGTAGAATCAAAACTATGGAAGCCACATTTACACCTTTACACAGCTCAGTGTGGTGTTTTAGGGAAAAGGTGTATTCACCCCTGTTAAATTAATAAGCTGTGATGTGTTTTTGTCTCTTTAAAGGAACAATCCAACAACATTGTTTCCCTGGTGTGTCCAGGAGAATGCTGGACATTGCAAAGCACTGATTTTCAGGGAAAGTGAGGACTGGGAGTGTTTTGGGGTCATCCTGCAAATAGTAACCAAGGCTGGTGGAAGACAGATTGGGTCTGTAGATCAGTTGCTGAGGTTAGAGCTGTTTGACTAGGGCTGTCTACACACAGACACTTGGGGCATGGTTGGAGACGTGTGGTGTAGCCTGCAGATAGATATGACGTTGCTGTGCTCTGAATCAGATTGTTTCAGATTGTTCCTTAATCACACACAACCCCTACACATACTCTCTCTCCTCTCTTTTTCTGGCTAGGGGGCAAGAAGAAATTAATGGGCATGCTAGAGAAAGTGGAGATGAAACTAATCAGCAAGAAGCAGTGCTCTGAGCAGGTTCCGAAGCTAACGGAAAACATGCTGTGTGCTGGCTATGTGGAAGGAGGGAAAGATGCCTGCCAGGTAAAATAAACAGGCATCGGCACGACCGTGCTGTTAATGTGAGCAGAAAGAAATCAAAAGAGAAGTTGATTTGCTATGGTAATGAACATTGATCCCTTCTGCAGCTCCGTGGGGTTGCTAATGTTTCACCACTTGTGTTCAGGGCATGAAACGCCAAAGAGTGCAGCCAAGGGAGTGGCAGAATATCTCAGTGCCTGGTTAAGAGCATATTGAACAAGAGAGCCAGGGTGCTGAGCTCTTTGGGTGTGTCTACACTAGTAAATTAAGTCGACTTAAGCATGCTTAAGTCGGCTTAATTTACCCTGCATCTACACTACAGTTTCCTTAAGTCGACTTAAGCTGCTGCTTAAATCGACTTAAGGAAATTCAAGGTCGACTTTACAACACCTCGTATAAAGTCTACTTTGAAGTTTAAGTCGACTTTTTAAGTCGACTTAAGCAGTGTGGATGCCCTAAGTCGACTTAGTCGACTTAGGGCACGGGTCCCTTCCGTCCCGGCAAGAAGGGAGCCATGCTCCCTTCTCCCCCGGACTGCTCAGGGGCTTGCTGCAGGGCTGGCTCTCCCTGGACCGAACTAGTCGACTTAGAGAGTCTAGTGTAGACTCTCTAAGTT
>ML685824.1:0-20758 GCA_007922175.1 Pelusios castaneus
GCATTGGCCCAGGAAGTGAGGACAGGCACCAGCATGGAGAACAGGCTCCCCACTGGGGTAGTGGGACGATGGGGATGGGCTTAAAGAGACCCCAGGCCTCTGACTCGGGAGGGAACGAGTGGGAGTTGAGAAAGACCAGTTTATTGTAATTTATCATTTTATAATTTAGGATTACAAGATGATTTTAGGTTGAATTCTTAATAATTACATGTTATTTGTTATTCATTTTATTATGAAATCTAAGTTACAACATATTAATCAAAGTATATCAAATGTTTATATACACTAAAGAGGTTTTTTGCTTATTTATAAGCTCTAACTATTAGCATCTCTCCTGCCCACAATCACTGGGGAGAGACAGATGTTCCATTTTTCCTTCCTTTTGTTCATGGGGTCTCTTTATAGATCAGGAAACTGCGTAGGGCTGTTTTTGCAGAGAGATAAACAAGCAGTGTGGCAGACAGACCATGCATATGTATGTTGAGGAGACACACCAAAACAAACAGACACACTGCACCCTTCGTTCGCATTTAAACACCATGATGACTAGGCTGAGAACTTTAAAGACTGCTCAGTAAATGGGTTCCTGTGATTATTATTTAGATGCTGACAGAATACGAATATAGGATCCCAAATAAGATTAGGGTCTCATTGTGCTAGGTGTTTAACAATGTTTAAGATACCTCTTGCCTCAAAAAGCTACTTACAATCTAAGCAGACAAGACAAAGAATGGGAGAAAACGCATTTGACCCATTTCACAGATGAGGACCGACAGACAGAGCGTATTTCTCTGCTGTAGCTGGGAGCAACCCTCCCAAATAGATGAGACAGTGCTGCAAGCATGCCAGAAATAGCAGTGTGGACACTGTGACTGCAGTAGACTTGGGTGACCCACCCAAGCTCAAACTCAGGATGATGGGTGACCCTAAGAACTTGAGCTGCTGGCTCAGCCACAACACCCAGGTTGCTATTTTTAGTGCACTATTTTGAGCCCCGCTACCGAGTCTCTACCTGCCCTGCCAGGCTCATTCCCAGCCACAACAGACACACCCACATTAAAACCGACTTCTCCAATATCACAGAGCAATTCTGTGGTAGAGATATGAAACCAGCTTTACCCAAATGGCCAGTGCCTCCACCACGAGACCATCCTTCCTCTCTGTGATGACTTGCTTCTTAAAAGGTACAGAACTTCTGCTGAATGAATAAAAGGGACGACTGCTATTTGATCTAGTTCCCTCAGCATCACCACTTCTCAGGGGAACACTCACCTTTAGTGCTAATGTTTACGTTTTCCCCCCGAAGTTCAGACCCTAGTAAGAGAGTTCCTGGTGTGTAGTCATTCTAATGTAAAATGACACTGTTCTTATTTTAAACGTTTCCCCAGCAACAGTGTCATTCTCAGCGCTGTGGCATTGCACTAGTGCAGTGCTTCTCAAGTTATGGGTCGGCACTCACAAGGTCGCAGATCCTCAGGGACTGGGTCACGGCACCTCCCGCTGCCGCCAACAAAAAACTGGAATTCGTTGCTCAAAAATGTAACTGGTGGATTGCGGGCATCAATGATTTGTTCCAACTGGGTCCCGAGAAAATAAGTTTGAAAACCGCTGCACTAGTGCACAAGAAACAAAGCTAAGATGGCTAATCTGTTTTTATTGTCGGGATGGTAACATACGCACACACACTTTACAAATTTTCAGCTGTAATAGTCACTGTGGCAACAGATACGGAACGTTCTTAAATCATTGATTTAAAAAGTGTAGTGCAGGGGTTCAGTTTATTTCCCCTGGCATCCGCTTTGAAAATATTCCAGGCTGTAATGACCCCCATTCCCTAACTCCACCCCCCATGCCACTTTTACTTCTGCGTGGCTGCTGGGAAGAGCGAGTCCTGCTTTCAGAGCTAGGCACCCAGCCAGCAGCTTCTGCTCCCCAGCCACCCAGCTCTGAAGGGCTCTGGCTGTCAGCCTGCACGGGGCTGTCAGCCAGAGACCTAACATGAATGGAGACTGACAGCTCCCCTCCCTCATAATAATTTTGCAACACCCGCCCACCTCCCCTCTGGTTTGAGAACTCCTGCTGTAGTGTGTCCTTTTAAAAAGAAGCGTGCCAGGATCTGGAGTACAAGGACAGACATTCCAGCCCAGAGGGAAGGGTGCTGCCTTTTGAACTAACAGCAGATGCTGCATTCCTGTAAAGCTGGCTTATAAAAACAACCAAAATACCTAGGCAGAGAAGAGAAAAAATGGCATTCCTTCTGCCTTTTGCTTAAGAGTCAAGATAAAACGACAAAAACAAGAAGAGTATCTTCCTCATTCAAGATAGTCATTAATTAAGATCTTTCTTATATAGTTAAGGTTGGAAAATATACCCCCCCCCCCATTCTGAGCTCACATCTGTTTACCATCAGTTTTACACTTGTGTAAATGACAGCAGAATCAGATCAAAGATCTTATGTATATTAAGTATATATATTAATTAAGTATATAACAGATTTAATTTCCAGAGGCAATTTCACTTTTGAGAGCTATATAATTCTGATCTGCCCAGTAATCTTCCAAATACCTAAAATTAAGAGTTACATGCAATGTAATTCAGCAAAACAAACAAGGAGTCCTGTGGCACTTTTAAAGACTAACATTTATTTATCACATGAGCTTTCGTGGGAGAAAATATCACTTCCTCAGAGGCTTTGAAGAACGTCATTTAGAATTTGCATTTTCCTTACCACAGCAGAATGGAATAATATATAGAAGACTATATACAATATTTCAATGTGTATACGCCAGTCCTTCCTCATTAAAGAGCTATGAACACTTGCAAGCATGCACAGAGATTCTTTAACAACTATTACTGCTCTCGTTAGCAAACTGGGGAGTTTGAGTGGGAGAGGAGGAGAGCCCCCAGCTGCACAAGGGGCAAGTACTAATCATGGGATAAGGGAGCTAGTTTGTGGCTGTTTCTCTTTTTCAGGTTCCTTAAACTTTCCGAGTCAGTTCATATTGTGTGCCTGGGGACTGTTTGAGCCTTTATTCTCTTGAATCAGCCTTGTGATCAACTTCTCTGCATCTGATTAACACAGGGGTAGGGCTGACCTAGGAGACAACGGTTTAAGCACCCAAGGGGAGCTAGAAAGGGAGTTTGTAAGAGGGAGACGATATAATCACTTTGGTTAGGAAAGGCTGAATGGTCAGTGCTCCTGTCTCCTCCCTCTGTACCTCTACCCAGAGAGAGAACCTGACCATGGACACTTCTGCTCACATTCTGGTGGATTTGCAGAGATTGTGGCCTACATTTCTATGTCATAGAAAGCCAGGTGGGGAGATCATCCAGTGTGAAAGATATCGGCTGGTGGAACCACTCAGTAAGCAGGTGGGATCGCTACAGAGGGAAGTGGATAGGCTGAGGAGCATCTGTGCACATGAGACATTCATTGAGAGTATTCATAAGGAGCTGAGGAAACTATCTACCTAGAGAGGACTGCTATCACACCTCTGGAGAAGAGGGATGCAACTCTGTCACAGGGAGGTCATTGGTTGCTGGTTACTTCTAAGAGCAGGCAGAGCTCCACCCCGATCCCAACACACAGGCCACTATGCTCCACCGCCAACAATGGATGAGGAATCAACCCCAAAGGTGGAGGAGGAGTAGAAGCTCTGTACCACAAAAGCTGGGAGGATCAAGACCACTGTGGCCTGCAGAGGCGGCTTTTGGGGTAGGCGAAGCAGGCGCACGCCTAGGGCCCCAAGCACTTCTGCTTCACCTACCCCAAAAGCAGTGTCTGTCAGCAGCAGCAGGAGGAGGAGCTGGACCCTGGGGCCGGATCCAGCGGCCGGGGGGCTCCTGCAGGCCTATAGGGGACCCCACAACGGGCCTTCAACAAGGGCCCCCAATAGCCAAAGGCCACCTCTGGTAACCTGTCTGTGTCTAGGGTAGCCCACCTGAAAATGCCAGTGTCAGGGCAGGCTGCAAAAGGACAACAGATTCTTCCCAAACCGCTGGCTAACACTGAAGTTACATTCACCAATCAGCTATAGACAGTGCCTGATTCCCACACTGGCTATCAAGAAGCTAAAACAAGTTACACAGCCCTCTGTGTTGCAGTTCAGGTCTCTAGCCCCCAGTTAGCACTAGTTCCTGTTAAGAGATAAGTTATTAAAACTCAATTTCCTTTACCAAAAATGTTCTCCTGATCCCCAAAGGGTCAGTCACATTACCAAATCATTTGACAGTTGTAAGAATTTTTGAATCCTTGTCAAGTCTCATGTCAGCCATAGTCTTCCATCTCAAAGGCAGTCACGCAATGACCATATTTGTCTACTTTCAAAAGCTAACATTTAAGACCATGGACATCATGCAATTGTTTAGCCTCCCAAATGCTGAATACATTTACATATTTGCTAGGGTGCTACATTAATCCATGTCACAAATTCACAAAAATTTCCATTGTTGTCGTCACCTTCCAGCTCCTTAGTATGGATCAATGGTTTTCAAACCTTTTTCCTCAGGACCCAGTTGAAAAAAATCATTTACATCCACGACCCAACAATGACATCTTTTAGCAATGCATTCCAGTCTTTTGGCCGTGGCAGCTGGGGGTGCCACAATCCAGTGCCTGAGGGTTTGCAACCTCGCACTGGGTCCCGACCCCAAGTTTGAAAACCACTGGTATAGGTGACCCTGTTTTCTATACAGCAACCATCTTCCTTGGCATGACTCCTAAATGTCGTACTTTCACATAGGGTATGAGTTTCACATGGTAGCCACCTCCGCTTGCTTTTCAACTCCTAAACCCCTCCACTTCTGTGTGGTCTACGAGCCTTAGATGGCAGCTGCTTACTCTTGGAAGCCTCTCGATAGTGTTTCAAATTCTTCTATCTCAGCCTATCCCCACACTTTCCCAGTTTAAGTTCTATGCAAGATGGGTAGCCAGCTGCCATGCACATTGGCCAAGCCTCTCAGGAGTCCATGCAAGCTCTTGATGAATTCCTATAGCATTTGAGATTATACACACATGCTTTCAGAATTAGTTCAGTCAAATGAAAGGACCCTTTTGAAGATGAACACAGTTCAGCTCTACTGCATGAGTCAGGAGTGTACTATGTAATGTAGGTCCAATGTGCCTTGTAATACACTAATAACTGACTTAAAAAGTCGTAGGTTGTACCAGAAGCATATGCAACCATTCAAAGGTAAGTTGTCATTTTAAATTATAATGGCCTGCACTAGAGGAAATATCTTACAGTTAAGCCCTCAGTATGCTTAATGAGTTGATCAATAAAAGTCAGTAAGACTTTGCATGAAGGAATTTCATCTGAAAGATTTGCATATGATCTCACTGAACATTGACAAATCTCTTAAATTCTGCTTTCAAACACTAAGGCAACAGTTACCCAGGCAATACTATTAATACAGGAAACATCAGTCTCACAAGGCTATTTTTACTACCTGTTAGCTGTATTTCCAAACCCTCAGTACACCTATATGGACTTTCTGCGCTGCAGGCTTCCCCTCAGCTAGCTGTCAACAGGCCACCAAGCCACTGTTAATGGTTTTTTTGGGAACTTTTCCATAAATGTTACATCCATTCCATCTTCCTAAGTGGATGCTATTGTATTACAAGACCGTATGAAAACTTGTTTAGTGTCAGATTAAACTGAACTATCACAACATGAAACCCATAAAGTCCACTCACAATCAGAGCTTTAAAAGCGAGTATGAGCCCTCATCTGTAGGACAAATAACTCCACAATAGCATAGTGAAGGTCATAGAGTCCATTAACTAACATGTTCTGTTCCTGCAACCACAGAACAAGAATTGATGCCATCCCAAGCCAAGGTAAAATAGCAGCCAATAACAGGGAGGAAAAGGGAAAGAGAAAGGCTACAAATGTTAACATTCTCTTTTCATCTGCAGGCAGAGAAATATTTTCTTCCTCAGCAGGCTTACTTTCAAACAGCAACACAGGAATTGCAGTACCAGAAGAGACAAGTGACCCATCTAGTTCAATATTAAGTTTCTGGCCCTGTTCAGTACTGCTCAGTAAAGTACACAAAACGATATACTGAACAGTTATGGAACCTGCTCAATAAAGCAAGCATCTGCCTAACCTTACACAAGTGGCCAGAGCTTATAACTGAATCAGAAAGTTGATATGCTTTCTAAAAACAAAGTCACCCTACTTAATGTAATTATGTATGTTCCCGTTATCAATATAAATGGATAATCCTTTTATGAATCCTATTAAGCTTTAGGCTTCAATTATATCTTGTGGCAATGAGTTCTACAGAGTGATTATGCATTGCATTGCCTTTCTGCTACTTCACTGAATGACCTCTTGTCCTTATATTACAAGAGAGTACATACGAGCTCACATTTTGCCTTTTCTACATCATTTATTATTGTTTACTAATAATATTTTCTCTCAAAACAGTCCCAATTCTTCCATCTTCGTGTATGTGTGTCTAATCATTTTAGCATCCCAATTCTAGACATCAATAGTTCCTGCTCAGTTTTTCAGACAGGTTGCCATGGGATGCACATCTGTGCACTCCTAGTGTATGATCTGCATAACTTTTCTGTTCACTTTTGCAATGTAATTGTGTGATTTGATACCAAATGTGCAAGGTTCCCTTGTGAATGCTCAAAGCACATTCTACATAACTACTATGGTGCCACGTTTCCTACAGCAACACATGCGTACAGATGTGAAGCATGTTACAGGATTCAGACCATCAGGGCTACATCCCGGAGGTGGGAGAGTTCCATGACAAAGGCAATGTAAATTGACCTCCCTGACTCAGGTAGGAAGAACAAGGGGCCAGGGAGGGGATTGGAAACTAAAAAAGACCGTTTGGGGGAAACTAAAACACAGACCGTTTGGGGGAGAAGCTGCAGGCTTTTGCCTGGAAGACTCCATATTGCAACTTGCTCCAAACTTCAAGCAAGATCTGGGCCCTGCCTTCTAGTAGGAAGAGAATGGCTGTAAAACACTGAACAGTCGAACACCTTGCACATAATCTTGGACATGAGGTCAGTTTGGGTACAGATATTAGATTAGTACGCGGTTCACACCTTTTACTTGAAAGTGGTCACTCCTGACTCATTTATAGTATGATTCTGTCTTGACTGGCCATTTTCTCACTTAAAATCGTACTCTGATCAATAACTTTTTATCTAAAGCTGTGTGGTCTTTAGAGGGTGTGAATGCAGGAGGCTGGGCACGATCCATTTCTTTGTTAAATGGACGGACTTGGGGATGGGTCCCAATCCCTGTAAAACAGTGGCTCCCGGTGTGGTAACTGGGCCTGAGGATGCTCATTTGGGGACTGTCCCATAGGTGCTTAGTGGGTGCCCCCGCACTGCCTGGGTCCGATCACATGAGGAAGGCTGCTGTGGGCTGACTCAGGAGTGAGTGGTCACCTGGAAAGGCAGAGTGAATCGGGGATCAGGAGTGGAGTTTGACTAGAACTGTGAAGATTTTATTTCAGGGGCGTCCCGCTGGTTTTTTGGGGGGTTGGGATTCGGGTGCGGGGAGAGATTTTTAAATGCCATGGCTTTATATTCACATTTTTTAAAAATCAATTTTAAACATTGAGCAGATGTTTTCATTGAACTTCCCAGGTCCTCTCCCCTGAATATTACAATTAGTTTATAACGCAGCAATGTGCATTACTTTGCATTTGTCAACATTACATTTAATTTGCCATAACGCTCCCTTGTTCATCTAGCTTTGTTAAGTTCCTATGGAGTTCTTCAGTTTTCTCTAGCTTTGACTAGCCTAAATAATATCCTCTCATCTGTAGATTTTGCCATCACACTATTAAGACCTTTTTTCAAGTCATTCATAAAGGTAAAATTCCAGTTCTAATAGTGTCCCGAGGTATTCTCATGTCAATTTTCAATATGGCAAAAAGCTGATCATTTATTCCTACTTTCTCACCTCTTAGCTGATTTTTAGATCTCTAACAGTGCTTACTTTTCTCTCCATGAGTACAGTATCCTCAGGGATTTTGCCAAAGGCCTTTTAAAAATCCAAATAATATTATATCAGCTAGCTTTTTTATCTGCTATTCTGAGGACACACTCAAAATATCTATCAGATGAGAGACTTAATTTTCTTCATATTAAATAATGCTTGTTTGACCACCACCGCCCCCGCATTGTATTTACCTAGGTATTTTATAGATGTATTTTTATATTCTCAATTAATGCATAATACCTGACACCAAAACGAAGACTTTGTTTTTAATTTCCCACTGCCATTACCTTTTCAAGACAGGAAAGTCTTTCCCATCCTTCAGCTGTGTAATTAAAAATCAATGACTGTGCTAAAGATTGCATATTTTTTAGCAGTTCAGTCTCTTCAATCCAGTCTTTCGGAACTCTTAGGCGTATGCTTCTTAGTCCTCAAGACTCAAAGATCATTATTTTCCAGCACCATGTCTTCCAATACATCAATCTCTGACAGTGTCATCTTTATTACCAGAAAAAGCAGGTCTGTGGTACACCCCATCTCCATCTTTTCTGGGATAAGGACAAAGAGGCCTTAACTTTATTAAAAAGCAATCATTCCCCACACAAGAAAAAAATGGAATGGCTCAACATACTGGGTTATCCCCAAACTTTCATTAAACCAGCCACTCATTCAGATCTGAAAATGAAAAGTTCACTATGCTCTAGAACAGGTAGGCTGTTTACTGAGCACCATGGAAATTAGCTGTTTTCTCAATACCCTGTCAAGTTCCCCTAGATAAGATTTATCTCCTAAGAGATATTTCTCCATGGTTTGCAGTAGCCATGATGAGCTAAGTGCCATGTCCCCATGGCTCTCAAAGTAGGGCCTATTAAGACTTTCTATTGGTAAGGGTAGTAGCCCATAATAAGAACATAAGAATAGCCATACTGGGTCAGAACAATGGCCCATCTAGCCCAGTATCTTGTCTTTTGACAGTGGCCAATGGCAGGTGTTTCAGAGGAAACCAAGAGAACAGGTAATCATCAAGTGATCTTCCTGTCACTCATTCCCAGCTTCTGGCAAATAGAAGCTAGGGACACTTCGGAGCATGATTTTGCATTCCCTCTCAAGTCTCTGTATAGGGGCTGCCAGTTCTATCTCAGAAGAACTTGGAGAGAAAGAGTGGCAGAAGAATCCTATAAAGGAACTAAAACATTCTTCCTTGGGCTGCTGCCTGTCAAGTGAGCAAAGGAGAGAGAACCCATGAGTTTCAAACAGGTGTACTGGAGATGCAAAAAGTTTTTAAAAGTTGAATAAGATGCCAAATGATTCCATCTTTACCTTTCTGAGAATCCTCAGATGATGAAAATTATACACACAAGTTTCCTCAGCAAACAACTATGCTAACATTCTGGACATTGCAAAACCAAACTATGATTTATGTTTTATTTAGGCCTGTCTAAACACAGCATTAGATATTTCAGGGACCCCATCAATGACACTTGTAACTGAACATTTTTTAATTAATATTACTATAGCTCCAAGATATTTTTTGTTCTTATATATACACATTTCTTTTTTTCTTATTTATATGCATGTTCTTTGTTTGTATACAAGGAATTATCAAATGCACAAAGTAGTCATTTGCACATTTTCCTCTAGAAGGTCCCTTGTTTGTCAGCCTGTCATTCCATAAAAGGGGAAAGATTTTTAAAATAGTAACGAACTATAAAATCACAATTTGGGAAGGGAACTAAGGACCATGCATATTATCTGGAACTACTCTTAATGCTTAATAAAGGGACATGATAAAAAATACAATATTCTTCGTGATGCTGGCTTCTATTGGACAGATTTAATAAGTGCTGTAATTTACAACCATCACTCCTTGTTCATAACCCTGTGCTAAACCAATATGCAATTCATTGAGGGTTTACCATTTACACAATTATAGTTATGCCCTGTAATTTAACTCCTTTTTCCTAACAAGCCAAGAGTAATTAACTTGCTAGCCTTTTTTTTTTTTTTTTTTAACTCGGTCTTTTAAAACTCTATGTTTCTGAACAAAAACCACCACAAAAAAAAGCCTGTAATTAAGATATAGAAGATGCAGGAAGTACAGGCAATTTATGGGTTATTTAAAACGGTTTGTTGTGTAGATCTTATCTTTTCACCCTTATCAAATTGAATTCACAGCCTCCCCCACACCAACCACAAACAAACTTTTGACATTCTTGCCTTGCCCTGTAAAATTTTATGCTGATGAAGCATCAGCTCTGACTTTTTGCAACAGGAAGAACACAAGACAACTCTAAAATAATTTAGGGGGAGTGGTCCTGCTTTTTAGCAGGGGGTTGGACTAGATGACCTCGTGAGGTCCCTTCCACCCCTATTATTCTATGATTCTAAGATAAAATTAGGCTCGATCTACACTAGGAACTTATCTTGGTATAATTATGTCGCTGAGATGTGTGGATTTTCAGGTGACGTAGTTGTATCAACCTAACCCCGGGTGTAAGTGATGCGATGTCGACAGAAGGGCTTCCTCTATCAACATCGCTGCCACGCTCATGGAGCTGGAATACCATGCTGATGGGAGAAACTCTCCTGTCAGCACACTCACTAAATACTGCAGCTTCATTAATCTAGACAAGCCCTAAGTGTACCACTATGAAAGTACCTGTTTATTTACATTGTATCCCTGGAGGATTACATATTCTTGGGAGTGGAGATGGGTCTAAAATAAGATCATTTACAGGAGATCAGGGAAGAACGACAAACTTCTAGGGATTTATAGCAAAACATTTTTAGGAGAGCAGCTTTAGAGAAGATTTTCTTGGTAGGCCTTTGCAGACAGACCTGAACAAGTATGCATATAATACAGGTTCCTTCTTCACAAGAGAGGAAGAATACACACAAAACCACACTAACCACTTGGAGTTAGTAATGTCGCTTAACCAGCTTGGAAGTTATTCTGTAGACCGTGAAGTTGCTCTACTGTACACAAGCAGATTACAGACACTACTTGCACAGCAGTAATAAGTTCTACTCAATACAGCAACAGACTGGATCTCTCTGTCTCTGTAACGTCATTCCTGGGTTAAGGAAGGCTATCGAGGAAGTAAGCATCATCTGGATGTAAAACTTGTTGGAAACACAAGAGTCAGATATATCCCATCTAAGGCTTCCAAATAATTTTACTAGCATTCATTAATTTTTACCGTCTCTAACGAAGTAGGCAAATATTAGATCCATTCTGCAGATGGGGAAAAACTGAAGGTAAGTTTTCAATACAGCCATTAATTCTGAATGCCTAACTTGAGATACCTACAGCCTGATTTTTAGAAGTAATGAGCAACTTCTCAACATTAATTATGTCAATAGAAACTGAGCTTCCCTGAAAAATTTGGCCCTGTACATCTCAGGTGGGTTACCCCAAGTAAATGAGGTACACAGAGTTAAAGTGGATAGCTCTCAACATTTTGATTTAAGTTTGAAGATCATACAAAAGACAGAGGCACAGATTAAACAACACTCCTAAATATTAAATTTTCTTTACAAATGTACATCATTAAAAAAATTAGTCACTGAACATCTAGTCAGATGTAAGTAAAGCCATAATGCAGCCAGAACAATTAACAAGCTGGATTGTTTAATGTTTAAAAATAAAATAAAATAAAAGGGAGTCAAATCGGACCAAATAATCAACTGTAGAATTTGGGATGCAAGAGAAAGACAAATGAGAAGAAAGTTTCCTTTAACAGGCAATCCAAGGATCCCAAAAGTTACTAGTAACTGAATTATAAATTGCCTTGTTCATGTTTAACCTCACTTACTGCTCCTCTATCCCAAGCTAGGACATCTTATACATTGAATTTTAGTTACTGCCTGAAATCTTCTAACTAAAACTTGAACACAACAGTGAGGAATTTTCCACAGAATCATGGCCATGGCCCTGAGGAATTTGTGTTGGGAGGATGTAAGGACACTGCAGACATTTTGATATAAATCTGCTAGATACAGATGTGTTTCTTTAACCCTTATGCCACAGGTAAATTTCTCTGACACCGGCACCCTTTTCAGTTATGAGGACTGTGTTTATCCCTAAAGTAATCTTTAATAGACTGTGGAAACTGGGAAATGGAAACTACATCAGACGCTTGTCTAGGGACTTGGCCATGATACCAGATTTTCTGACATTTGTAGATGGAGGGATGTACACCGCAGAACTTTAATCAGACTGGCCAGTGTTACAGGTATAGGACAGGGATGGCCCATAAAAAAACACAATGAATAAGAGTCATTGTGTTCCACACCCACAACCGTCCTCTGACTTTGCTCCAATTATATGGTTCTGAGTTCCACTTTTAGGCCTTAAGTCTATTTACCTAGAAATGGGAGGAGTTCTAGCTTTTCCTCCACAGGGGATACACACCTTGTAGTCCAAATATAAAAGTTTGGCAGATTTGAACTTTGCCCATTGCTTAATGAGCTAACTCAATTCAGGAAAGTGAAAGCAGTTCCACCACCTGACTGATTTCCCCCTCCACACACAACAGGTGTTTTAAGTACATGTTCCTTACCCACTATCTCTGCCTTTATATCAACAATGTAGAACTTTCAAGACAGAATCAGTTGGTCTTACGGCTACAACACACGAATGGAGTGAGAAGGTAACTAACGTGGGTTCCATACCTAACTCTGCCAGACTTCCTATCCGACTGGGCAAGCCACAAAAGCCATGAGCCAGCTCCCACTGACTTCAGTGGAAGCCTTTTCAGTGGCATCAGTGGACTTTTGCATAGGGTGGCCGTAATCTCCTCCTGCCTCACTTTTCCACATGCCAGTTGAGATTTGAGAAGTTTGCTTGACATCTTCCAACCCAAAGACTAAGCCTAGTGGCCAGAATGGATGATCATGCTGGTACATTCCCCAAACCATGGCAATTTTAAGAAATAAAATAGTTATGTATTGTATTTAACACTGTCATCCAACTGAAGGCAAGTTTTTTGAAATGTAAAGTCCTCCAATTCTCACTTTTCTTATTTTTTCCCTACTTCATTCTACTTCATAATCTCCCTTTTTGTTCTTTTTTTTTTAAAAAACAATGGATAATGTCATCTCTTTTGCTGCATTGTTTTCAATGCATTTTTACTGTTCTGTCTCTACACTTCAGCCTTTTCTTCCACCCCACTTTGTTTTCTGTTTCTCCTTTATGCTCCTGAGACCAAGTAAAAAATAAGGTAGTCCCTCCCTCCCTCCCCTTCAAAACACATCCAGAATCTTTGACATTTAGAGGTTAATGCGTCTGCAGTCTCTTAGCCATTTTCTACCTAAATTGGCTCCTATCTTCAACTGTCATATCCACGCTAAGCATTCCTAATGCACCTAACACCTTCAATATCTAGGCACCTGCTACAGCAACTGATCTCTCCAACATGCCTGAATGTCCTTTTCCTTACTGAACAGTCACAAGCAGAGTTAGGTGAAAAAGTATGAGCAAATTTCTTTCTCCCAAAAATCAGAGACGTTGCCCTGCTCTGAAACCAGCATATCTAATACAACCAACACAGGAACAGAGAACCGAAGAAATGAAAAGGTAACAAACAGCACCGTGGTGTGAAATATTAGTAAAGGAGTGGTGTTGAGCCAATATTCAGCCAATATTCACTCCAGAATAACTTGGAGAACTCCAGAATGCCTTATTGAGTTGGGTACACGTTATTAGCCTTGTTCTACAGATGGGGTAACTATACTGGAAAATTTAAGAAAAGTGCTCAAGATCACATCAGAACCAAAATCCCAGTTGCTAGGTCCATATCCAATGCACTAGACCAGTGCCTCTTAGTTTAAAGTCTTACCTGGCATCTCCTTTTGAAAGATTGGTGTTTAGAGGGTGAAGAATAACCTTGTTTGCCTCCACATCTAGCACACATTTTGTATGCAGATCAAGCTCTATAAAGAAATCAAAAAGTGCCAAACGTTATTCTTAAAGCACCAGATATCATACACCATCATTTCCTCTAACCTCCAAGCTCATTTATAGTCTTCTGAAAGCTACCCATTAACCATAGAATAAAAACAGAGCTATTGCCAAACTTCAGTGCAAGAGAGATTTGATTATAATTTAGTCTGATTTAAAAGCATTTGTTCTTTTAAAAATGAAAGTAGTATTGAAGTCTTATTGAAGTGAGGTGACCAGACATCCTGGTATTATCGGGAACATCCCACTATTAGATATATTGTGTCATATAGGCAAAACAAATCACACAAACACCGAGCAAGAGAGAGAGAGAGCGCGAGCGCAGCAGATTCAAGACCAACTAGCAACACTTTATGTAATAATTATGTGTACATACAATGGGGCTGGATTAATGCAGGGATTTTAGGGGCCCACGGCTAAAGGGGGGCTCTACAAAAATCCAGCCCTGAGTGTTGCCAGCATCTCCCTGCCTGCTGCTGTCTGGGACCTCCCTCTTCGGATCTCCCTGCCCCACCTCCAGGCTTCCGTTGGCTGCATGCCAGCCGCTTTGCCCCATCCTGCCCCTTCCCCTCTCCTGCTAATTGTTGCTCGCCAACATGCCAGCCTGAAAAAGCTCGCAGGGAGGAGTGAGACCCCTTTCCTGGAGTGCTGGGCTGCCAGCTGGCTGGTCTGCCGCAGGCCCCCAGCAGGTCCTCCATGAAAGTGGGCAGCCCGAGCTCCCCAGGCACCATAATCCGGCCCTGCATATAATATTAGAGAGGGGCACTTGGACAGAAGAGGGCTGGCATTGCCAGGTAACAGGCTAAATGGCGTGGGTAGTAAAGCCATTAGGAGTGTGGGAGTACAAACTGGGTTTTGGTAGGAGTGAACCGAGACTGGGGAGCCCACTGATCAATAGGTGGAGCTGCTGACTGGGTGATATAGATTTATAATATTGCTCCTGTATCTAGAAAAGCCACTTTTACAGCAATGCCCCAAATGGGTTAATATTAATTATTTCGCTATTCATGACACGCTAGTTTTATTGCTTGTCACTTCCGAAAGAGGCTCAGATACAGTAGAACCTCAGAGGTATGAGCACCTTGGGAATGGAGATCGGTCTTAACTCTGAAATGTTCATAACTGTGAACGAAATGTTAGGGTTGTTTTCGTTTTCCCGCTTCCAACTGATCATTAACTTAACGCAGCTTTGAAACACTATAGTGCAGAAGAAAAATGCTGGTTTTTTCCCCCCAACTCAAGTATTTTATTTTTAACACGGTACTGTACTGTATTTGCTTTTTTCTTTGCAGCTTCCTGACTGCATACTTCTGCTTCCAAACGAGGTATGCAGTTGACAGGTTAGTTCATTAGTCTGGTGTTCATTACGCCGAGATTCTTCTATACTATTGTAAAAAAGGCTGCATACAGAGCACCCTCTTTACTTTTATATGCTACAAAACCCCGTAGCTGAGTTACCAAGATGTGCTCATGCCTAAACTGAATAACCATATTTACTATTTTCAGAGTTAGTCTATAAGGTGCTGCAGGACTCTCGTTTTTTGCATATTTACTATCATTCTCATTCCACCTCCTCTCCTTCCTTTCTTGTTGCCTTCACTCTTTGCATAACATCTCAAATTTAGATTGTAAACTCTGTGAGGGAAGGATCATGTGTTTCAAGCTAGCCTGTGAAGCACCTAACACACTTTGGGGCACTACATATAACATAGCAGACACAGGTTTCTTTCACTTCCCACGTAGCCATCTACAAATAATTTAGTTTTTAACTTATCACGAAAAGGAAATAAATCTACTTCATTCTTGTGAGTGTGACCTATATCTTTGTCGTCCTATGAATAAGCAAAAAGCAGAAAGCCAAGAACTGGATTTCATTTGTTTGTAGAGTGCAATCGGTCTAATCTGACTCAACCGTGTAATTGTTCCCTTCTAAGGCGTTATATAAGGGCCACAGTCAAGAGCAGAAAAGTTGTTTTGTTCTGAAGGATTTTCAGCCAGGCAAGTTTCAGAAGCTCCTCTAATATTAATTTTGATTTCTTCCTTCACACCCTGACAGTCAACTTGCCTATCATTATACAGTACTGCATTTTAACAGAGTTTGTATTTATGCTCTCCAGTTCTGATGCATCAAATTTTCTTGGTTTGGTTGGATAGTAACTGACACCTAAGGTTTTTAATAAGCAGCTTATTCCTCACAATTACTAGAGATGTTTACATTACTAGCATAAAAGCACAGAGTGGAAGAAAAAATGACCTATGCTCAATCAAACAGTGGTAGATCAATATTGTGTTTGGAGTCAGTCAATCATCCTCCTCTTGATCCTGTGATTAAAGAGCAATGGAGTGCTTCCTCTCTGGGGCTGCCATCCAGTCAGAATCTCAGTGGAAATTTAAATGTTAGAAGTAACTTCAGATACCACATATGCTCTCTACCATCTTTTGTTGTTTTATAACCACTTTTCAGGCTTTCCTTTCTCCCCACTGCTATGTAAAAGACCCACACACAGGGAAAACCAACTGATTATATATATAAAGTTCTGTCAATTGGACAAAGTCACCAAAACTAAGAGGAAAAGAATCTGAGCACAAAGTTAGGAATTCCTTGAAACGGCCATTTAAAAGATTCAAACGAAATGGGATTTAAGGTGATATGTCCCCTCCACCTAATATAACATAACTCTAGATAATTCACTTTCAAGTTTCCCCTGCTATATATCTGTGCGAGTTCATTTAATAACAATTTTAGTTTGCAGTAACTACAGCTTATTTAAATATGTATGAGTGTATGAAGAAGAGCACAATACTGTAATGAGATCACATTAGCAAGGTAATTTATAAAACAAAGAAATACTCATGAGGATGCAGTACATCATGTACATCATGAGAATTAATGACAAGCTGTTCAAAACCCATCTGAAGTGTTCCTTTTGTGTTCTGCTGTTAAATTTAAAACACAAGAAAAGAGACTCTGCCAAATATTCGTCATAAACTCATTCCATGTGGCTGACTGCATTCTTTCTTAGATATTTCGGATGCTGCATATACTGTTCATTGCACAAATGTTTTAAGTAAATGAGCTAGTCTGGGAAGTTTCTGATTCAGCAAGTACTGCATGGAAATAAGGTGTGCATGACTATATGACTGCTCTATTCCACTGAAAAAATGGTTGCTTAACAGTTCCACTCAAATCTTACTGCAATGGTGTTCACTCTCCCATAAACAAACTCACCAGAAACCAGTTTTAGTAGTCTTTATCTGATCATTTGTTGACCTTAAAATTATCAAGTAACCATGAAGCCAAAACATTACGGTCATCTCTTATAGAACTAGACTTAAGAGCACATTTATTTATTTAATAGTTATTTTCCTTTGAAGCATATGCATTTGACTCAATAGTGATTGCTCAGAATTATTGTCCCTCCTTGAAAGTAAATGGTAAGAACCTTCAAGGCGTTACAAATATTTCTCAGTTATGCAATTATATTTTAAGCAAGCTGAAACAAACTAGAACCACATGCTCTACCTACGAGTCACTGCCTAGTTTTCCCACGTGATCACCAGGTTTATTATTGTTTACCCTATGAGAGTTGAATATTAATAAACTGCAATCATTCACTTTTAAAAGGATATTGGAGAGTAAATTCATTGTGTTTCACATACTGTCATCAGGGTGCGACACGTACCACTTCATTCATGAAACTAGTTATGTTAAAAGGGCAACATTAATTATACATAATAAGAACATTAAAATGATCATACTGGTCCATCAACCCTAGTAACCAGTCAGCCAACAGTGGCCAATGTCAGATGCTTCACAGGGAATGAACAGAACAGGTAATCATCAAGTGATCCATCCCAAACTTCAATTTTCAAATACATCCTTTACATGTCTGCGGTGGAATTCATCCAGAACACACTTCACAAACAATATATTCATAACATAGTAGAAATGCAACCACCTCCAAAGTGCAGGTCATCAGAAAGCTGGTGCACAGGACATTGTATAATTGGGGGAAATATTCAGCAAGGACACTCAGGAAAATTCCTTCTCTCAGAAAGAAGGCCTTAAGTCATTTAACATCCAAGCTGTGCAAAAGTCCTTTTTCTTACATGCAACAAACTGGGTGGCACTCAATTCATCTACCATATTAAGAGGAAGGTTAACATAACAGGGATTTGAACATGTGTTTTCAAGGAATCTAGGTACTTCAAATTTAAAGCAAAGATCACTAATCCACCTTCTCCAGATAAGGCTATTTTTAAGATGAACAATGGTGTGCTATAGTTAAGATGCTTCTAACTAATTGATAGGTATGGTACAATTACTAGAAAACAGAAATTGATTTGTAAATGAATCAAACATATTTAGTGCATCTGCCAATACCATTTTGAATGAAAAATAAAAGTGGAAGACAGAAGTATAAAAATTAAATTTAAGAGCTCAAATTGTCTGCCACTAGTTCACTTTGTATTTATCAGTCCGGTTAACATTTAACTAGATCGTATCACACACTTTTCTAAAGTGAAGTCAAACATTAGCTGCCATAAAAATAAATGTCACCGCCTCTGAATTTGCCAATTGATAAAAAACCTCAACGATGAAATTTAGAGTTTGAGAATACTCTTGAGTAAAAGAACTATACTGGAACCAAGAGACCTCAACATACTTCTATTCAACTGAAAATAGCCCTGCATTAAAAACAATTAAATACTGTGGTAGCACCCCAAAAGGTTCAGGGTTCCATTATGGTAGCTGCTAAACAGACAGCAGGGCTGTCCTTGGAGGAGGGGTGAGCGGGGTGACTGCCCCAAGCCACATGGGTCCTCCACTGCCATGCTGCACGCTCCCCTCACCCCACTGCCTTCAGCAGCAAGCTGAAGGCCAGGGGCAAGACAGGAGCAGGGAGCCCAGCCCCTGGGCCTTCTTGCCCACCTACCCAGCATGAAGAGGAGGGGGCCCCCATAGGCCGATTAGCCCTGGGCCCCATTCCTCCCAGGGACAGCCCTGACAGACAGCAATGAAGATCTGGTTCATACTCAGAAAAGCATCCGGGCCTCACTCTCATGAGTAGTTCCACAGAATTCAATGAAATCACTCACATATGTGTTTATAGGACTGGGACCCAATTTGAAACAAGATGCAACAAATGAGCACCACGAGCAGACTCAAACACCCATTTCAATGCAAGACGTTAAGGAGACAAACCCCGTCAGAGGGAAAGAGACAGCACCGAGGCAGTAGTAGTTATTTATGAGGGGTTCAAGCCAACTGTCATTAGCTAATGGGAGCTGGATTGTACCCCAGACAAGATGATCATATTGGTTCTTTCTGACCTTAGAGTCTATCTATTTGCCTCCTGCACAACGCAGACCACAAAATCCCACCCACCCACCCAGAATAAACCTATGACTGAGTTAGTAAAGTCCTCAAATCATGATTTAAGGATTTTAAAATACAGACTCCACTATCAAGTGAGCTGTGCCCCATGCTACAGACGAAGGAGACCTTTTTATAAAGATAGGTATAGGTATATAGATACAGTATATCTATATATATTTGCATGCCACTTTATAGGTCTATAGCCCTGCCCAGCCCAAAGACAACAGCAGCATGCAGACACGAAGAATATTTCAAAGTTTGTTTACAACCAGTCAGCAATGGGTTTATAATATTTTAAAGTCTCCTTTTGGAGGGTCATGAGCAATAACCTTCATTTCAAATCCAGAAACCTTCTAAGATTCATGATAATATTTCTAAAAATTAAATGTTCCAGCAAAGGTTTTTAAAAATCACTTTCTTGCCTTTAGGTCTTTTAACAAACAAAACCACAAGATCAACTTTCAAAGTGTTGCCAGTCAGACTTTAAGACTGCATAAAACACCTCAGTTCTAATCTTATGAGAGGCAATTCTCATTTACCTCAATAGTTCAAAAATCTGGCATTACAATTGTTCATTACAGTAAAATAAGGAGTTCTAGGACACTATGTGTTTGTTTTGCTCAGATAGACTAATATGGCTACACTGCTGGAACTCATTACATTAAGTTTCAGGAGCATCAGAAGGGCTGTATTGAGATACGGATTGTGTGCATATATATATTTTTCCTTAATTTACTTCCTGGCCATTTTTTAAATGCAGCATTTCCTTTTGTGCATTGGTTTCTCCACCAGCTGCCACACTTGAATTTTTCTAATTTTTTTAAAAGAGTAAAATAAAAGAAAAATTCACAGATTATTATTAATACACCCCAAAGGCAAATTTCATTTTAAAAATTCCCTCACTTCACACTTTCTCTTCCAGCTATTTTTATCATTATCTCCCCATGTCTGGGATACTTTGGGCCACTTTCACACTGGTGGGACAAGGGTGGGGGGAAGGATTTATTTGATATAAGAGGGAAGAGAAAGCTGATGTAGGGAACCAGAAGGGGAAAAACAGGGAAGGAAGAAATTGAGTTGGAAGGGAGCGAGGAGAAAAGGAAGGAGCCCCACTGTAAACTGGGTGCAGAGGTGGGTACTCTATGGTAGCAGGAAGAAGAGAAGTGAGGAAGGGAGAACATTAGGAAGAGGGAGACCTTAGAAGAAAGGAAAATCATGAAGGGGAGAGATGTGGAGTGGTAACAAGGGGGTCTCTCCCCCCTCCCCACTGTGCATGTGTTGGGTGTGCCTGGGGAGGTCTCTCCCCCCTCCCCACTGTGTGTGTGTTGGGTGTGCCTGGGGGGGGTCTCTCCCCTTCTCCACTGTGTGTGTGTTGGGTGTGCCGGGGGGGGTCTCTCCCCCTCTCCACTGTGTGTGTGTTGGGTGTGCCGGGGGGGG
>ML685824.1:21158-58964 GCA_007922175.1 Pelusios castaneus
CTCCAGAGACCCCCCTCTCCTTCCCCCTTTCCTCCAGAGACCCCCCCCAGCAGACACACACACGAGGGAGAGAGACCCCCCCGGCACACCCAACACACACACAGTGGAGAGGGGGGTCTCTGGAGGAAGGGGAAGGGAAGGGAGGGGGGTCTCTGGAGGAAGGGGGGGTCTCTGGAGGAAGGGGAATGGAGGGGAGGGGGGTCCCTGGGGGAAGGGAGTGGAGGGGGGTCCCTGGGGGAAGGGGAAGGGGGTCCCTGAGGGAAGGGGAAGGGAGGGGGGTCTCTGGGGGAAAGGGGAGGGGGGGTCTCTGGGGGGAGGGGGGAAGGGAAAGGGAGGGGGGTCTATGGAGGAAGGGGGGAGGGGAGGGAAGGGGGGTCTCTGGGGGAAAGGGGGAAGGGGAAGGGAGGGGGGTCTATGGAGGAAGGGGGGTCTCTGGGGGAAAGGGGGAAGGGGAAGGGAGGGGGGTCTCTGGAGGAAGAGGAAGGGAGGGAAGGGGAGGGGGGTCTATGGAGGGAGGGGTGGGGGGGGAGGAGGACGGTCTCTCCCCCCGGCCGCGCTCACCTCTCCTGTTCATGGGGCGGACCCGCACCGCCACCTTCACTTTGGAGTCCCCCATCCCTCCGTCCCCCGCTTCGCCTGTCCCTCCTCTCGGCTTCCGTCCTCGGCAGGGCAGGGCAGGGGCAGAGGCAGGGCACGGGACGCCCGGCTGCTGGCCGGGCCGGGGGCGGGGCAGGGGAGGTGGAGACAGAGGGAGGAGCTTCGGGAACGGGAAGAAGGGACTACAGTCCCCAGCGTGCAACGCGGCACCCTTCGGGTCCCGAGGGCGCGTTGCGTGCTGGGAAGCGTAGTCCGGCGGGTCCCTCCCTGTGACTCAAGGTGGAGCGCTGCATGCCGGGACATGTAGTCCCTGAGGATGCAGACAGGCCCAGTTTATGGTTCCCGGCCTCTCACCTTCCCCGGGTTCTGGCCAATGGTGAAGTGCCACGTCAGAGGGTTGGGGCCCTAACTGCCCAGCTCTGAGCTAGTGGGGTGGAGCAGGAAGGCGAGGGGAGCTGGGTGCCCGGACTCCTGGGTCCCCGTCTCAGCTCTGGGGGGCACAGCCTGGCAGGGGAGTAGAGAGGTGTCAGGGCAGCTGTCCTCACACCTCAGGCCAGGCTCATCCCCTCTCTGTTCCCTGTCGGTAACGAGGATAGCACAGTGCCCCTTCTTCGCCGCCCCCGCATAACATCCGCCAAAAACCCGCCATTTTCCAAATAAAACTAAGATTTCTTCAACTTTTCTTTTTCTCTGTTAGTTCTTCGCCGAAATTCAACACACCCGCCTCCCACACGCAAGCATTGATAATCCCCTAAATTAATCAGACTGTTTCACCTGCAGGCTAAGATGGAGAGGGAAAAAGCGATCCTTATTTGTATTTTTGGCTGCTCGAGAGGAGCTCAGACAAGATTGGAGACACATTAGCGATTAGAGATACATTAGCGTATACTTAAGTAGATAGCATTTTGCTCCAGGCTCTGGGAAAGACATACAATCTAAAAAAACCAAGGAGTCCTGTGGCACTTTTAAAGACTAACAAATGTGTTTATCACCGGAGGTTTTGTGAGTAGAATCCCAATTTATCAGACGCATGCAATGGAGGTTACTACCTCTGATGAAGTGGGATTCTACACATGAAAGCTCACGTGATAAATAAATTCCTTAGTTTTAAAAAGTGCCACAGGACTCCTCATTTGTTTTGCTGAACTAAACTAACATGAGACCCCTTCTGGGACACACATTCTATTGGTTATTGAGATAGGGGACTGGAAGGAGGTCAGAACTGCTGAGTGCTGTCCCCAGCTCCGGAAGGGGTGGGAGGTGTGGTAGGGACTTCCTGATTTTTATTCTCAGATTTCCAACTGACTTTAGGCCAGTCACTTCACCTCTCTCTATGTCACTATAATCATGCCCACTGCAAACTAGAGATCCACAGCTGTAATATGTAGCTATTTCATCATCCATCTTCAAAGCATTCCTCAATACACTTTGTTGAGCCTACGTGACAGAAACATGACAATGGTGAGGCTGCTGTGCAGAAACCACTAATTCTTATGCTGACCAATACTGTCTCCTTGTTTACTTGTACTCTCCTGTCTGTCTACATCCACCTGTTGTCCCTTGTTTTACACTTTCATTATAAGCTCCTTAGAGCAGGGACTGTCTTTTTGTTCTGTTTTTGTACCGTGTCTATCTCTAGCACAATAGCAACCCAGTCCATGACTAGAGCTCCAACTCACTATGGAAATGAAAATGATAATGATAAAACTAAATGTAAATTATCTTTATCATGATATACCAATGCTTCTCTTCATATTCACTCTGTGAGCTCCAGGAAACATGCACATTATAGCCTATAAAGTGCCCCCGACATGCTCTTTTTACTAGTCATATTTGTTTCTAAAATAAATTCTCCATCTGGGGGCAGTGATATTCAAGTGAATCTTTCAGAGAGGTTTGCAAGGTTTCTGAGTTTTCCCCTAAGATCTTTAAAAATATGAATCCACTGAGTATGGGGTCGGATTATTTTTTCATGGTAACATTTAGCATGAGAAGCCAATGATATATAATGGTGCATAATAGCTTCATATAAAAAGGTACCAAGGAAAGTACACAGATATAAAGACTATACGGAAATGTAAAAGTTGAGGATTAATAGAAGAAATATAATATTTTGGAGTGTATCTGCTGTTGAGAGATAGAGCAGGCACTAAGGACCAGGCAATACCTCAACATTAACTGAACAAGAGAAAACATAACATGGTACTGCCTTGGCCACGTGATAGTGGTTTGTTTTAGGTAGCCTATGTGGCATCGGGCTCTGTTATAACTGTGTTACAGGCCACATTAAAGACCAGGGACTATAAAATAGTTCCATGACATGGTTGTAAGAAGAATTTGGTCTGTCTTCACAGAAAAAAACTATCTGTGTTATTCTGCCATGGCATGACATACCCTGTCCAAACACGGTATGTTTCATAGTGAAGACAGACCCAGCAGTTCACTAGTGATATTTAAAGATGGTTTTAACAATATTACATCCTATCTACATTAGCTGTTCAACGGTGTTTGCAGATACCATTTTTTAAAACTCTGTTTGGGAATTAACATATACAAGGTCTTGAAATCTCACTCATTTAAATGTCATGGTTGAAAAGCTCTTTAGTTTCTATCCTTGTTCAAAACAAGGGTTCTTTCTCCGTCTCTCTGAAAGGCCAAATTGCATAGAGAACAGAAAAAAATCTTTTAGAATTGTAATCCTTCATCTCTTCAGCATGGAAGTCAGGGCCAAGGCTTTGTAACAGAATAATAGAGACTCTCAAAACAGAAACCACCAAAAACAAACACCCACTTCAAATGATTTCGGAATAAGATTTGCGTTCATATACACTTCCCAGCCAAAAGAATGGGATCCCATGATAAAAATATATTGCTTAACCCCAACTAACCTGAAGAATACCTTCTCTAGGTAAACAATATTCAAATATTCCAGTTGGCATTTAATAGACACTGGAACCTGGACACACACACACAAAAAATGTCATGGTATCTTGAATGACCATAACGGTCAAGACTTTGGTTTCCTCACTTTGATTTCCATGGTGCTAGCAGGTCATACCAATCAGGGAAGTGAAAAAACATAACAAGGATTAAACAGGTTTTCCGCTTTATAGAGAACACCAAAATCCAAACGTGCCGTGTACAGACTAAACAACATAGCTACATAATGAAAAGATGGGCAATTTGCCATAGTACAGCAGGCTAGTAGTATGCCCCTGATGTGGCAATCTGATCTGTATGGGTGGTCCCTACATTTGTGAGCAATGGCCCACCCAAATGGCTCCAATGGACCATGCTTTAAACTCCTGTGATATTTTCTACTTAAGGATTTCAAACAAACATTTTCTGACCCTCAAGACGTTGTTGAGATAAATATTGCCCCCACTCTAAAGATGAGGAAAAGGGTCAATGATTTGAGGTACCTTAGTATTTGGGCATCCAATGTGAGGCATTTAAGACCTGTTTTAATTAAATTTGAAGAAACTATCAAGATGCTCACATACCAAAATTGATTGAGGGGGTTATCTAATTACAGTAATTTGTCACTCCCCTTTCCCCCCCCCCCCGCCTCTTCCTTTCAATTGTCTGTCACTCTTTCATATGTAAAATTAGATTATGAACTCTATTTATTATTTGTTATGAAAAAACATCCTGGTTCGGATATGGTATAGTTAAATAATAATGAATGAATGAATTATTTTAATTGATATTTTACTAAAATTTGGGCTCCCATGAATGCAACTTCAAAACCTTCTAATCAATTTTACCTTAGAATCTTAATTGCCAGGAACTCAGGAGAAACTGAATCTACTTTATGGAGGAATGGTGTCTTATATAATACTTGCTGTCTTTTGCAGGTTTATTTAAAGACAACCAGATGTCTAGCCCTTTGGACTGAAAATAACCTTCACAAATTTAGTGCCCAGAGCTTCTAGTCTAGAAGAGAGAAGTTTGCACAAGTGTAATTACATCATGTATCTACCAATGCAGAAGCACCTGTAGAAAGTTCCCTAAGGATGAGATGTCATACGGCAATAAGTTGCGGTAGAGGTTTACACTAGTGTAGTTACATCAGTGTAATTACTCCAGTAAGAACATCCCTCGTCTAGGCCTAGTTGACCTATCAACATTGCTCAAGGCTGTAAAAAATTGTGCCCTATATGACATAGTTAGGTTGCCCCCAGCATAAACACAGCTAGGTCAATGGAACAATTCCTCTGTCAACTTCGCTACTGCCTCTTGGAGAAGTGGATTACCTGCATTGACGGAAAAGTCTCTTTCATAAACGTAGGAAGTGTCCACACCAGTGGTTC
The DNA here is from genome assembly GCA_007922175.1 of Pelusios castaneus. Lineage (NCBI taxonomy): Eukaryota > Metazoa > Chordata > Testudines > Pelomedusidae > Pelusios > Pelusios castaneus. The sequence continues at coordinate 26,069 of ML685824.1, forward strand.
TCAACCTTTTGTGGGTTGCAACAGACTTGGCAGTATTGTGATCCTACAGGACACACCAGCCCACCCTCTCCAGACTGAATCCAGTCATCTCCCCAACTCTGAGACACTTACAGCTGTGTGGTAACACAGTAATGTGTCCTGGCACAATGGTTGAGAACCGCTGGTCTATACTATAGCAGTACAGCTGCAAAGCCATAGCTGAGCCATTGTAGCAGCTGTAGCATAACCATAATCTTTTACACAGGCCTCATCTACACACAGTTTTGTTGACAAATACTCAGCTGTCATCAACAAAGCAATGGAGGGGCACCCACTGAAATGCTCCTCCCACTGACAATGCTCTTGCTACGCTGACAAAATAAAACCACCTTGAAGCACGCATAGAGCATGTTGTGACAGAGAGCTTGTCCTCACTACTCTGCAGCAGCATTGATTGAGCGGCTCTGGTGAAGACAAGCTCAGTCAATTGCTGAGAACCCTCCTGCTAACTCTGGTACTCCACCAGAACAAGCAACATAAGCTATGTCAACAAGAAAGTGTCTCCCATCAACATAGTGAAGACAGCATGGCTACTAGATGCGTGGTACGTCAGCTTCAGTTAGTTACTTACATATTGTAACTTGTGTTGTTGGAGTCACGTAGAGAAGACAAGCCCATAGTTAGAGCAACGCAGTGTCATTGTAGACATCACGCTTAGTTATGTTGCCCTAATTGGCCTCCAGAAGGTGTCCCACAAGCCTGTCATGACCACTCTGGTCAGCAGTTTGACCTCTGCTGCCCTGAAGGAACACAGGTATGCACCCTTTGCCCATTTAAAGGCCCAAGAATTTTTGACTTTCCTCTTCCTGTTTGCTCAGCACGCACAGCTCACAAAGAACCTTCCCAGCAGACCATGCTGGGTTTATGCGCCAGACGCTCTCCAGTGAGAAGGACATTAGTGCTCTTAGATCTGCTGAATCTATGGGGAGAGAAGGCTGTGAAGTTGCAGTTTCCTGCCAGCTGAGGGAATTTTGATACCAATGGGGTGATCGCAAATGGCATACATGAGAAGGGGCATGAGAGGGAAACTCAGCAAAGTCATGTTAAAATCAAGTAGCTAAGGCAGGCATACCAGAAGGCAAGGGAGGCTGGCTATTGCTCTGATGTGTGAAGACATGAAGACATGCCACTTCTGTAAGGATCTGCATGCCAACCTTGGTGATGATGATATTTCGGGGGGGTGGAAGCCGTGGCCAACAGACTCATCCCAGATAAGGAAATGGTGGATGAGGAAATGGACCTGTAGGACAATGTGGAGCACCTGCCAAGGTCATCTGATGGCTCTGTGAGTTAGGGCCTCTTTTTGACTCCCAAAGGGTCTAGCCAATCCCAGCCATCTGTCTCTGGTGTTCAGGATGCAGGGAGCTCCAGTAAATACTCATTGTGCTTTGATATTGCACAAGGAGAGGAGATAGAGCTCACCTGTACTTGTTACTTTATAGAGGAGGATTAAGGGACAGAAATTAAGAGCAGAGCTTGCCCAGCTATGCAGTGGGGCCTTGGCAGAAAAGTTTATTAGTGTATACAGAGATGTCCCCGGAATCCTCCATAGAGATCTCCAGGAAACGTTCCTGGAGGTGTTCTGCAGTCCTTTGCCCGAAATTCCTTTTTGCCCATTCTCCCTTGTCTACCCCAACTCCCCTTGAACTCACCATATTTGGGACTCATACTGACCTGCGTGCTAGCCAAGGTCAGTGAGAAATAGTTGTGTGTAGCTTTTGTCATTCATGGCTGTGAGCGCATGCACAATAATGTCTCAGTTCATTTTTCTTTTGTCTTCTGCAGGTGTAACCTTGAGGATCCACTCCTCCATGCCGGCAGAGAATCCATCTGATAAGTGGTGAACCAGAAGGAATAAGGAGGATATGTTTCACAAAGTGCTGCAGTCAGTAGATGTAGTACATAGCGAAATAAGAACACGGAAGGAGACAATTAATGAAAGACTGAGGCTGGATAGCCAGGAAAGGATACAAGGGCAGGAATGGATGACAAAGTTCCTGGAGGGCCAAACGGATGTTGAAGTCTTTCATTAACCTTCAATATGAGTACATTTGTGCCAGACAGCCCCTCCAGCCACTACAGAATTCCAGTTCAGGTCCTCCACAAATTCTTCCACCACATTCCTTGTGTGTTCCTGGTCCCTCACAGTACCCCATGCACTCCACACCTGGGGACTGGTTTCCCAATGAAACCTGGAATTAGACCTAGCTGTGAGAGCTCCAACTGCGAGACTATTCTTCTTTGATATGTCCTGTAGGCATTCACAGCAGCGGAACCACCTGATGGGCACCTCCTGGGGATGTTTCTGGGGAATCAGTCTCAAGTGGTCCCGACAAAGTGGGCTGTGCTCTGCCTCTCCCATGCCAGACTCTGGCTTCAGAGTCCTCTTCTTAGGATACTGGCCCTCCAACCAAGTCCCTAAAGTCCATCCCTTCCAGGATTCAGTCCAGCTCACTAATTTGAAGAGTCAATGTGCCAATGAGCCTGTGCCACTCCTGGCACACTGGGGGGAGTGGGGAGGGACCAGGGCCCACCCACTTCTCCAGGCCCCAGCCCACAGACCCTATGTATTTTGTCTGAGGCCTCCATCTCCCTCCAGTCCTCTATTCAACAGTCACTTTCCTGGGCTGCTTTTCGCACAGCCCCCAGTTGCACGCAATGTCTCACCAACTGACAGCCACCGTCTGTTCCTAGCTCCATGCCCCAGACCACTGCCACTGCCTGCTTCCTTCAGGAACCCTGGATCTGCTCAGCTCCTACTGAAGTATTGCATTAAGAGCTCTCCAGGGTGCTGGCTACTGCAGTCCAGCTAGTCAGAGAGAATACTTATTCCCTCCAGCTCCTAAAACAGACTAAGCAACTAGGGCAACTGCTCCCCTTTTTATACTGGCTGCTTGCCCCTGATTGGCTTAGCAGCCCCAGCTGCTGATTGGCTGCTGCACACAGGCCCTCTTTAACCCTGTGTGTACCAGAGCAAAGTAACTGCACCACTGCATGTCCTGTGTTTGATCAAAAGTTTGTGTTTGATCCTGTTATTAAACTTGAGTTTTTGTCTTTATTTGTGAAATACATACTTACATTGCTCACTGCTAACACTGAAACACAGTGGTGATAGGTAGTAATATTTGCTTCTTGCATTTCATGTTCAGGAAGCAAGTGCTACAGGGGATCTTCAAGGCAGCAGTTAAACATTGCCTGGCCCAATGCATCACGTAAAGACACATTACCGGCAATCATTGTCAAAATGCTCCTGCAAAACCTCCCTGATTCGAATAGCCGCCTGCTGCACCATTCTAATTGCTCTCATGTCTGGCTGTTCAAAATTAGCAGCCAGCCAACTAGCCTCAAAAGTCCACCCCTGGTAGAGTGACAATACTTCCCATTTTTAAAGGGACAGCCTCTTATTTTAGCCATTTTCCCCAGGACCCAACTTTTTAATTGAAAAAGCTGCCTTTGCCCCATATTTCTGGCTCTCAAGCCACAACGGAGAGCTGGGGCCGGTCTGGAGTCATTTAAATCTCTTGCCGCGAGCAGCAGGCACGTGCCTGGGCTGCACAGAGTGGGAAACAAATGACACGCCATGTTGCAGGCTGTCTCTCCCACTCTCTGCTTCAGTGTGGTGAGTGAGTGCGGTGTGGGAGCTGAGAGGAGCCGCTGCTGCCGTGGGTGCTGGAGGCCCTGGCCTGAACATTGCTGCTGTGGGCACTGCAGGTTGCTGGGAGGCGAGGTTGAGGTGCTGCTGCCTTTGAGGGCCTGGGAGATGGGCAGTGGTTAAAGCATAATTTGACGGGCCCCGGAACCCTCCTAATCTCCGGGCCCCCTTCCCGTATTGTCTGGGCCCCCTTCATGCATGTGTGGGCCCCAGCCCAGGTAGGCATTTGCAACCATTTCTCAGTACCACATGCATCGGTTATCGCTCCCTAAAAATATTTATAATTGTATATGGCGTTTATGTCTCTAGCAATTATTGTCACAGACTAGCAAACACTGCGTAACACAAGAAGTATTGTGATTAACAACGGTGGGGCGTAGGACCTGCCAGCAGCCAGGGCAGGGCAGAACATGTGTTCCGCTGGATTTTTCTATTTTTAGGGGCCCCGGAACTCTGGCCCCTTAAATTTGGGGGCCCCGGAACTGTGTTCTGGTGCATTCCTCCTTACTTTAACCCGTGGAGGTGGGCCATGGCACCGCAGATGTGAGGTGCCAGAGGGAGTTGCAAGGGATGAGGAACCAATGCCATGACATGCGGGAGGAAAGGTGGGAACTTCTGGGCACTTTGGAGGGGGGGGGGGGCGGGGGGGGCGCCCCCGGGCCCGAGGTGCTGTTGGGGAAGGGGGAGGGGGACCAGATCCCTCCTCCACCCCATCCTGTTTTTTCTCATTTGCTCTTAGGTCACCCTAATCCCTGGGGAAACATTTCATAAATATTATGGAGAGTACAGCAGGGCGCAATGACCTGCGCAATGCATGGCCAGCCCTGGCGCTGGGCACAGGGGCCCAGCCCTGAGTCCCAGAACCCCAAGCCTCGTCCTGAGCTGGGGCAGTGCAGCTCAGAGATCCTGTAACTGCCATGAGCTCCCTCATGCCTGCCTGGGAGGAGCTCACGCCGGCAGAGGCGGGCTCTTTTAAGTCTCCTGCTCTGCAGCATGTAAGCGGTGCAGAGAAGGAGAAGAAGAAGAGGGAAATTTTAATCCCTCCTCTCAGATGGGGCAGTGGGGGGGTGGGGGGGGACAGTGGAAAGCAGCTGGCCCTGGAGCCCCAGATCAGGTTTGGGGATGGTGGCGGCAGGATCCAGCCCCAACCCTGGCCAGGGACCCGGGCTGGGCCTCCAGCGGCAGCAGGATCCAACCCCAACCAGGAACCTGGGGCTGCTGGATCCGGCCCCAGCCAAGGACCTGGGGTCAGAGGCAGCAGGAGATCTGACCCCACCCCTGACCCTGGCCCCAGCTGGGGATCAGAGGATGGCAGCAGCAGGAGCCAGATCCAGCCCTGGTCCCGGTCCCAGTCCCTGGCTGGGGACCCAGGGCCAGTGGCGGTAGAAGCCTGATTCAGCCCCAGTCTGAGGCCCCCAGCTGGGGACCCAGGGCTGGCAGGCTGGATTGGGGCTAGGAAAGCAGGCTCAGCCCAGCAGGGGAGCGGGGCCAGCGTGGCAAGAGGAGGAGGGTCTGGGCCTGGGCCTAGGCCCCGAACATTTTTTTGGGGCAGTGACGCCTAGGCGAAATATTTTCCTTTTTGAGGTCTAATTGGCCCCCAAAACAGCATCAGCACTAGTGGCCTTTTAATCAGCCAAAGGCACATTCCTTTGGTCATTTGGCATTTACTGAGCCTGTTGCTGAAGGACTCGGTGCTGAAGTCCAGGTTCCCAGCGTATAGCTTCATAAACCATGGGAGCAAAGGGTAGGTGAGGTCTCCAAGGATCACGACGGGCATGTCCACATCCCCTATTGGAATCCTCTCGAAAGGAATTCCCGGTATGCAGCTTTCGATACAGTCCAGTGTTCCAAAAGTTCATGCGTCGTGCACCTTCCTTGCCCTCCCTGCATTAATGTCAGTGAAACGGCTCTGGTGATCCACCAGTGCCTGCAAGACCTTGGAGAAGTAGCTCTTTTGCTTGATGCATTCCAATCGCAATGTGGTCGGGGGCCAAAAATGGAATACGCCCTATCGCAGTTAGGGAATCCCATTGCCTCAGAGCCACCAATTATTTCCTGCACAGTCCTCTATGGCAGGAGGTGATTACAGGCCCTGCACACTTTCATCCCAGCAACCTTCTCAGTGGACTTTCCAACTCCAAATTGATTTGTGCCTGGTTGGTAGCAGCCTGGAGTTGCCAGCTTCCACACAGCGATTACCACTATCTTTTCCATAGTAATGGCAGCTCTCATTCTGGTTTCCTTGCACAGAGTGCTGGGGTGCCCTGCACACAGTTCCAGGAAGGTGGCTTTGTGGATCCAAAAGCTTGTCGTAGACTGTAGATGCTCAGCCGACCAAGGAACAGTGAGTGGACATGCTCAGACAATGTTATTAAAGTGACTTGTCATCATCGATATAATTTAGGTTGACTTAACTCTGTAGTATAGACCTGGCCACAGCCTCACCTGATAGGGAGTCGTCTATAGCTATTCAATAGTAATAGCAAATGTGTGAATTATATTCCCTTAGCCACCCTATTCACTGTGATGATTCAAAGATTAGCGCCAACTATTTAAATGCTAATGTAATGTTACTTTCCCCTCCTATTCATTTCTTTAGCTCCTGTCTTCAGTGCTATTACACCCATGTCAAAGAGTCCAATGACGTTGTTATGCCACTGATTACAAATATGTTTTTAAAGCTGTAGTGTGGATGAGAGCTAACTACACCCGACTGTCCAAGGCCTGGTCTACACTTAAAATTTAGAATGATCCAGCTGCCTTGCTTTGCAATGTGAAAAATTCACACCCACAAGCATTGTAGTTAAACTAACCTAACCCTCAGTATAGATGAGGCTAGGTCAATGGAAGAATTCTTCTGTTGATCCCGCTAGTGCCGCTCGAGGAAGTAAGTTACCTTCCTTCATGGAAAATCCCCTTCCGTTAATGTACGAAGTGCCTACACTACAGACTCTGTGTCCATAGTGTAGACGTGGCCCATGTCTTCCACAGAGACAAAGTTTGACTGGTTATTTTGAACCAATCAAAGCACCAAGGATTCACTGTATCCACACTAGCCATGTTGATGGGGGTAAGAATATCTGCAGATGTGCCAGAGACCATCCTAGCTATCTGTTCAATGGGAGGGAGAGATCTTCATTTTTAGAATCATTTTCCGATTATGGAAAGGGACTAGCATTCTTCTTTGACTGGACAGAACTCTATTTTAGTGCACAGTGAAAAATACTGTTGATTTCTGTGGACTACTCCTCATCCAGAAATGAAATAGAACCAAAAGTGTTAAGCCTATTTTAAACTCACATCCTCATTTGTTAGAGTGCATATCAAAAGAGAAGCATCAATTATTAATGTGCTATAGACCTGGTTCCAGTCCATAAATCATTCAGGCTCATGAAAGTTAAAGCAGAGGAGTTTGTCCATGCCACACACACTGTTAAGCGTCATTAGGGTCCAAACCTGCCAGGCACTGAGCACCCTCAGTCAGTTTACTTCAATATCAGCAAGAGTTAAGGGCTCTCAGCACTCCTCAGGAGGCACTCAGCATACTTCAGGATCAAGCCCATAGTCAGAACAAGAGATCTAAGATGAAACATTCATAAGATAAGACTTCTGGGTGCTGTGCATATTGCCATAGGCTTTCTGGGAAGTTCCTGGGATAATGCACTTGTAATTATACCAACTTGGAGGTTAGCTGCTAATATGCCAATTTATCTTCAGGGTTCACCTCATTCTTCAGTCTAATTTAAAGGAGATATGATTCTATAAATATATTGTAATTGGTCCTTCTGAAACAAACACGTGGAAACAACTCTAAAGTCCTGAAATCTCCTGAAGACAAGTTTGCTTTGTATTTGCTTCAAGTGTAACCCCAAAAGGACCTGTCAGCATTTAAAGCAGAGATGGGCAGAGCAGTGTGGATGAAATAAAAAAGTCAGGTTCTCCATAGCAGAAGAGCCAAAGTCCTGCAAAAAAATCAGCTTGTAGCAACATTTCCGGCCAATTCACAAACAGCTATGCTTGAAATATCATGAGATACAGTTTGTAGAAGTTCACAGGTTCATGTATGTTTTGGAGAAGCATTTCTTGCAATCCCTGTCACTGGGATGTTTGTAGAATCAAAGTGCTGAGACTCTCTCAAGCAATATACAATGGTAGCCTTTACTGATCATGTTCTCATTTCATGGATAACACAACAAAAATGATTGAACTCCTGAAGTCGTGTTGCAGCGTTTACAGAGCTCAGAGTAAAAACTGAGATGGATTAGCTGTAAAAGGCTCTTCTTTGGTTATACCAAAGTCCTCATCAGGAGTTTTGAGGGTGCAGAGTATCTCCAGAGCATTAGAGCATCCTATATTTTGGGTGATTATCCAGAATGAATCCCAGATCCATACACAGGCCCCTGTCCTGCAAAAAGAACCATGACGGTGGATCCCTGCACGTAAATGGGGCCTCATTAAAGCCTGTAAGACTCCATATAGGCCCAGGCTTCTGGTATGATGGTACTCTTTGCAGAAATGGATTCCTTCTGATCCTTTACAGTGGTGGTCCCCAACCAGTAGATTGCAATCTACTTCTGAAGGGCAGGTGCCATAGAAACCTATGAGCATTGCGCCATCTGCTTGCAAAAGGTTGGAGACCACTGCTTTACAGAATTAGGGTCCTTTCATTTCTAATATAAATCCATCCTGAATGGCAATACAGGATCCCACCACTAGACCACATACATGTACGTCCTAACTCAGATTCCCCGTGCAGTTGGCACATTTAAGTGTTTGCCAGAGGGGGTCTTGCAATTTAGATTTAGTGTCTCTGCTTTGTGGGCCAAGAATTATTTTGTTTTTGTCCGCTGTTCAGTTTGCTGATAAGCTTTCTCTTGCAAGGCAAATGGTTTCTCTTGCAAGGCAAATGGTTTGGTTAGAAAACTCTTCTTTTTCCAATTAAAGGCGTGACATTTTGATTTGATTCATGTGATAATAAATTGGATTTGGTATCTTTAAAGATGTTTGAACTAGAATAAAAGAAAAACAGAATTAGCAGAAAATTATGTGAAGGAAAATACAAGAAAGAATTGTGGTTCTAGAAATACAAGAAGAAAGCACAAAGACATCTTTTGAAACATAGAGCAGTTGACACTCTAGAGAACTATGTCAAAGCTTGCAGAATTTATTTCCTTGGTTTTCTGGGAGAGATGAATTCCCTTGCCACCAAAGACCGGCCTATTTTATAGCTTTATCTGCTGGGTCACATTATTGTTTCACATCAGCAGAGCAGAAGTGACCTGCAAGAGCCAGGGTTTCTTTTGCAGAATAGAGATAGACTAAACCCCGAACACGTGTTCAAGATTTGGAGGGGGTATTGAGTTCAGAGTCCAAATTCTGATCTCAATTTTCCAGCTGCCGCTGTATTAATGAATAACACTGTATTAATCAATAATAGTAAGTTGCATTTATATAGCAAATAATGGGCTAAAATAAAACACTAGATCCAAACACAAATACATATAGACAGTTGGTTATTTGACATTTAGATCTGGAGAGTCTTAAAAATGGGGATGTCTTCACCTAGTAAAAGCTATAGAATTTATTAATGAATTGAGGGTTTCATAGAGGCCAAGAGCAGTCACTCTGTCTGCAGACAAGAGCGACACCTGGTGGCTACAGAGCATAGGTGAATTCAGGTTTTACTGTTGCCTGCAGTTTTTCCATTTTTAAATACAGTAGTTTTATTGGCTTCTTTTAAGGAAAAATAAATATCTTCCAAAAACCTGATAGAAAAAGAAGAACAAACCTACTCTCATTTTAGGCACATGAGAGTCCAGTTCTGTTCTATATCTTCATCTGTGATTTAGATAATGGCATGGAGAGTACATTTATAAAGTTTGTGGATGATACCAAACATGGAGGGGTTGCAAACACTTCGGAGGATACTATTCAAAATGATCTGGACAAACTGGAGAAATGGTCTGAAGTAAATGAAGTTAAGTAAGGACAAATGTAAAGTACTCCAATTAAGAAGGAATCATCAGTTGCACATATATAAAATGGGAAATGATTACCTAGGGAAGAATTCCGCAGAAAGGGATCTGGGGATCATAGTGGATCACAAGCTAAATATGAGTGAACAGTTTACTCTTATTAAAAAAAAAATTCAATCTGGGTTGCATTAGCAGGAGTCTTGTAAGGAAGACACAAGAAACAAGTTTTCTACTCTACTCTGCACTGACCAGGCCTTGACTGGAGAACTGTGTCCAGTCTGGGTGGCACATTTCAGGAAAGATGTGGAAAAATTGGAGAAAGTCCAAAAAAGAGAAAAAAATGATTAAAGTTCTAGGAAACAAAACCTGTGAGGGAAGATTGAAAAAATTGGGTTAGTTTAGTCTGCAGAAGAGGAGACTGAGAGGGGACATGATGACAGTTTTCAAATTCATAAATGCTTGTTACAAGGAGGCAGGAGAAAAATTCTCCGCAACCTGTGAGGATAGGACAAGAAGCAACTGAGTCAGGATGGTTTAGGTTGGCCATTAGGAAAAACATATTAATTGTCAGGGCGCTGGAGTAAGTTGCCTGGAATCTGTCACTGGAGATTTTTAAGAGCAAGTTAGACAAACACTAATCAGCGAGGGCGTAGCTCAGAGATCCCCAAAATGTGGGGCCTGCCCCCCAGGTCAAGGGGTGTGTGGCAGGAGCACCAACCAGCCCCGCTCTGCTCCAGCTCTGGCTATGCACCCAGCCATTGCCTGGCTGGAGATCCGCTTCTGGCCACTGCCTGCTCGGCCACTGGCCCTGCTCCCAGCCTCGGCTCCTGTTCTGCTTCAAGCCCCAGATCCACTCACTCCAGTGTGGCTTTGACCCCTGGGTCCTGCTCGGCACCTGAACACATCCTGACTGCAGCCCCATTCCCTGCCCTTCCTGCCATTCTGCTTCTGGTCCCTAAATCTTTCTCCACGCACAGCCCCTGCATTGCCCCTGACTCTGGACCTGGCCCTAGCCTTGGCCCCTGGGCTTGACCGCTGGTTCGCTCCCAGCCCTGGCCATGTCCCCCCCCCCCATGGCCCTGCTCCCAGCCCTGGCTCCCCTGGACAAGTGTAAAGTGGGGCATCAAGGTAAAAGTTTGGGGATCACTGGTCTTGATAATGCCTGGTCCTGCCATTAGTGCAGGGGACTGGATTAGATGGCCTTGTGAGGTCCCTTCCAGCTCTGTGATGATACAGCACCTGCAGAACACACACACATGGCAAAATTATTGCTAGAGGGAGAGAAAGGTGAGTCCCATTTGAACTCTGCCTGTCTTAGATTTGTTGGCTGGCCGAGTGGAAAGCGGAACTGGCTCTCCTTGTATGTGTGGGGTAGAGTGAGAGCTCCCGTGCTTGGCAGGCAATATGTTCAAAAGGAATAAAGAGTGGAAACAATTGCCCACATAGCAGAGTCCAAGCATCTGAGCTCCAGCCTACACCCAAACAGCTGCTCTGCTGTTAAACAGCCTGTTCGCCCCAACCCTGCAAGCCGGAGTCATGCCAGCCATGGCTTTTTAACAGCAGCATAAACATACCAAATGTGAGGACCTGTGTCTAAATTCCCTTTAAGGACAGGTCTACATGTAACCTTCGGGTGGGCTAGAATTCATTTCATAGAATAATAGGGTTGGAAGGGACCTCACGAGGTCATCTAGTTCAACCCCCTGCTAAAAAGCAGGACCACTCCCTCTAAATTATCCCAGCCAGGGTTTTGTCTAACCGAGCCTTAAAAATCTCCAAAGATGGAGATTCTACCACCTCCCTAGATAGCCCATTCCAATGCTTCACCACCCTCCTAGTGAGAAAGTTTTTCCTAATATCCAACCTTGACCTCCCCAGCTGTAATTTGAAACCATTGCTCCTTGTTCTGTCCTCTGTTACCCTCGAGAACAGCCTAGCTCCCTCCTCTTTGGAGCACCCCTTCAAGTAGTTGAAGGTTGCTATCAAATCTCCCCTCAGTCTTCTCTTCTGTAGACTAAATAAGCCTAGTTCCTTCAGTCTCTCCTCGTAAGTCATGTGCCCCAGCCCCCTAATCATTTTTGTTGCCCTCTGCTGGACTCTTTCTAATTTGTCCACATCCTTTCTGAAGTGGGGAGCCCAAAACTGGACACAGTATTCCAGATGCGGCCTGACCAGTGTCGAATAGAGGGGAATTATCACATCCCTCGATCTGCTGGCAATACTCCTACTGATGCAGCCTAATATGCCATTGGCCTTTTTGGCAACAAGGGCACACTGTTGGCTCATATTCATCTTCCCGTCCACCATAACTCCCAGGTCCTTTTCTACAGCGCTGCTACTTAGCTGATCGGTCCCCAGCCTGTAGCAGTGCATGGGATTTTTCCGTCCTAAGTGCAGGACTTTGCACTTGTTTTTGTTGAACCTCATGAGGTTTCTTTCAGCCCAGTGTTCCAATTTGTCCAAGTCTCCCTGGATCCTGTCCCTGCCCTCCAGAGTATTTACCATTCCCCCCAACTTGGTGTCATCCGCAAACTTACTAAGCACGCAGTCTATTCCATCATCAAGATCATCAATGAAGATGTTGAATAGAACTGGCCCCAGGACCGACCCCTGGGGCACTCCACTCGTTACCGGTTGCCAACCAGACATCGAGCCATTGATTCCTACCCGCTGAGCCCGTTGATCTAACCAGTTTTCGATCCACCTTACGGTCCACTCGTCCAACCCATACTTCCTTAACTTGCCGACGAGAATGCTGTGGGAAACTGTATCAAAAGCCTTGCTAAAGTCAAGGTATATCACGTCAATGGCTCTTCCCGCATCCACAAATCTAGTCATCTCATCATAGAAGGAAATCAGGTTGGTCAGGCATGATTTGCCCTTGGTGAATCCATGTTGACTGTTCCTGATCACTCTATTTTCCTCCAAGTGTTTCAGGATGGATTCCTTGAGGACCTGCTCCATGATTTTCCCAGGGATTGAGGTGAGGCTGACTGGTCTGTAGTTCCCCGGATCCTCCTTTTTCCCTTTCTTAAAGATAGGTACTATATTTGCCTTTTTCCAATCCTCCGGGACCACCCCTGTTCACCACGAGTTCTCAAAGATAATGGCCAGCGGCTCTGCAATCACTTCCCCCAACTCCCTCAGCACCCTCGGATGCAGTTCATCCGGCCCCATGGACTTGTGCACATCCAATTTCATTAAGTGTTTCCTAACCTGACTTTCCATCACCGAGGGCCACTCTTCTCTCCATTCCGCATTACCCCGTGTAGTAGCCTGGGAGCTGGCCCTCCCTGTGAAGACTGAAGTAAAAAAAGCATTGAGTACTTCAGCCTTTTCTGCATCATCCTCCACGAGGATGCCTGCCCCATTCAGTAAGGGACCTACACCACCTCTGATCCTTTTCTTGTTGCTGATATACTTATAGAACCCCTTTCTGTTATCCTTCACATCTCTTGCTAGCTGCAACTCCAATTGTCCTTTGGCCTTTCTGATTTGATCCCTGCAGTCCCGAGCAATATCTTTAATTGCCTTTCTCTAGTGCCTTGAAAGAAATACACCCCAACTCCTATAGAGAAGCAGCTGGAGACCCAGGATTCAGTCTTTAAGGGACTCACGTCAAAGATTGTTCTGAGTCATCCACCCCATATTCAAATACTATCACAAACAAACATAACAATGAACTTTATTAACTGCTAACTTAATAAATCCTATCATAAGAAGACTCAATAACTACGATATATTTATAACATGTTGTGGCTATTTGGTAAATCCACATTCACCGTTTCACAGCTTTCTCCTTCACAACATATAAACAAGAAAACAATTTGAACCCAGACAGAACAGTCCCTACAGAAATATTGTGAGAAAGAAACCCCAAAGTACCCAGAGTTTGGGTGGAGTTCACCCAAATCTCAGCTACAGTTTCTGTTCACCAAATCCCAAAGGGTATGTCTACACTAGAAAAAGTTAAGTCGACTTAACAAAGTGGACTAAGTCAACTTAAAGTTAAGTCGACTTAGTCCAGTTTGTTAAGTCGACTTAATTGGCCTTAAGTCGACTTAACGGTTACTCCCCATCCACACCGTCCTTCAGTCGACTTAAGGAGTCGACTTAAGGCTTAAGTTGACCTAATGGGCAGTTGTTATTAAGCTTTTCATTAAACTTGAGTTGACCTACAGAATGCCGCGTACACACCTGGCTTTCATTAAGTCGACTTAAGGGCTTCCCTAACAACTTCCCCTTAACTTAACTTAATAACTTCCCCTCTTTTGGTTGACTTAACACTTAAGTCAACCTGTTAAGTCAACCTAAAGCCGATTTGGGCACCTTAGGTCGACTTAATTGGCTAAATCAACCTACAGCTGGGGAGAAGCTCTCATGGCATTTCCTCTGTAACAGATAATTGATATTACCAGTTCCATAAAATACCTATCAATATTTGGATGTGTTAAACAGGGGAAGCATAGGGTTAAGGGCAGGAGGTGAAGAAACAGGAACACATTTTTTAAAAATTACGTTGAAATGAGTAGTAGTTGGTGGTAGCCTAGTTCTGATCCAGATCTGAACGCCTATTGTAGAGCCATGGCCCTGCTCTGAAATTCACATTTTGATCATGGTTCCCATCTCAATCCCCTCTCTCGCTGAAGTTTATGTTTGCATCAGGAGATTTTGTTTAATCCACTCTCTAATTGAAACGCTTTGGAGTAGGAGACCTTTTTGCAGAGACAAAGTAATGTGCTCAGAGATGATGGTGATGGGTGGTAATATCCAGCAAAGAAACTGTGATAAATAAATACTAATAAAAACCCCCAAAAAACATGTTCCTCCTAATAGGACCACATGGCATGGGAAGTGTGAGAAACATGGCCATTTGGCGTATCTCATTTCGTTTCCAGAGCATTCTGAAAGGAAAGGGAACTTACAATGAACAAAATAAGGCAGCTGCTGGCCTCTAACGGCGCTAGTTATCATGAACAGGACCAGCCCTAGCTAGAGAAGTGAAGAATAGCACAGCTAAAATAGATGCCAGGCTCACAAGGTCATCTAATCCAGTGGTTCTCAATCTTTCTAGACTACTGTACCGCTTTCTGGAACCTGATTTGCCTTGCATGCCCACGAGTTTCACATGACTGAAAAACTACTTGCTTACAAAATCAGATATAAAAACACAAAATTGTTACAGCGCATTATTACTGAAAATTGCTTCCTTTCTTGTGTTATCTGTATGAAATTTTAGTTTTTACTGACTTCACTAGTGCTTTTTATGTAGACTGTTGTAAAACTAAGCAAATATCCAGACGAGTCGATGTACCCTCTGGAAGACCTCTGCATATGCCCAGGGGTATACATGCCCCTGGTTGAGAATCACTGATCTATCAGCCTTCTCAAAGATCCATCCCATGCCAGGCTCAACTCACTGGTGCAGGATTTCTCCTTTGACTAATTTTTCTGTTGCTTTTTCCAGTCTCTGTCTTTTATAATGATAGGGCTTTCTTGAGAGATTACTCCTCAGCCAAATACATTTTATTGCTACCGAGTTGATCCAGATGTTCAGTAGAAATGGGACTCAGACACTTACGGTGCCTCTACACTTACAAATTAAGTCGACTTAAGCTTGCTTAAATCGACTTAATTTAATCTGCGTCTACACTACATTTTCCTTAAGTCGACTTAAGCAGCAGCTTAAGTCAACTTAAGGAAAATTAAAGTTGACTTTATAAAACCTCATTTAAAGTCGACTTTACTGGCTAAGTCAACTTTATTAAGTCAGCTTAGCCTGTGTAGACGCAGATTAGCCCTAAATCGACTTTAAATCGACTTAAAGGACTTCAGGGCTCCCCCACTGCTCTCCCTGCCAGGGTGGCTGGCACAGACAGAGCCTGGCGTGTCCCCCCCCCACAGGGCAGGACACAGCCCTGCCCACCCTGCTCCTATACCCTGCCAGTGTCCCTGTCCTGCTCAGCCCTCATTATACCCAGGTACAATGGAGCAAATGCTGAGCCCCCTGGCACTTGGCAAGGGGTGCCCACCTGTCACCATGGACCAGTCCCAGGTCCACCTAGCCCCTACATGTCGACTTAGGCATCCAGTGTGGATGCTCTAAGTCGATTAGGCAGGGTCCCCTTTAAGTCGACTTAATTTTTGAGTGTAGACATGCTAAATCGACTTAACAAAGTCGACTTAAATTAACAAGTGTAGACATAGCCTAAATCTGAGTCCAAGTCCAAAAATTTACAAAGTTCAGAGGTGTATGGATGGGGAGTTTTGGTTCCAGCCCATCTAAAACATCCACCCTACTTTCCCCTTTTAATAGTTTCACCTCAACAAATGTGATCAGCAAAGAAGAACCAAAACTCTGAATTGTTAAAAGTTCAGGTTGGAAGTGACTCAGCCACGTCATGCAGCTAGTCTCCAGCAGGACTGGAAAGAGAACGTGTGTCACACTTGTCTTCACAAATATTTAGTTCACAGCAAGCTGAGCTGGGAATCTCTGCCTTATGAGCCTGCCACAGATGGAGTGTCCTTTGCGCCGGATTGTCTGGCTTGAGCTTCCAGCCATTGGATCTCATTCTGCCCTTATCTGCCTTGTCTTTTAAATAAGTTGAAAGAGCCAATTGTTTCTCCATCTTCTCCTCTTTTCCCAAAGATAATTTGAAGATGGACTAGGCTTGATTCAATTTCCATTGAGACTAAGTAAGAAGCTGGACCAGACCCTCGATTATCTCATAGATCTTTTCCCTTCCATTTTTAGTTTCCATGATTCTGCATATAGTTCAACAGACAATTATTACAGGAAGACTTCTAAAAAGGTTCCTTGCTGCCATCTTTATAGTGCAGCAGAAACCAACACAGCTGTTTCTCTCATTTTTTCCTGGCATCATTGATAGGCTTAGGAGATGCACAACTCTGGGAACACATGGCCCTTGTTTCCCCAGAGACATTGAGCGCACTCACCTTTCTATTGACTCCAGCGGAAGCTGAGAGTACATAGCACCTCTGAAAGATCATAGGGCAATGATTCTTTAGTGCATTGCTGCTGTTGGACAGAAGGGGGAGCTCACACTTTTTTGTCTATAGAACAGGAGAGAGTGACACAAAACATTCTGATAAAGGGGTACTTTAAAAAAGAAGGGGGGGGAGGGATTCTCTAGTTGTAGTCTCTCCCATCTAAGGGATAACAGTCCCTTAACAATCACGTTCCAAAGGGGTAGCCATGTTAGTTTAGTTCAGCAAAGCAAACAAGGAATTGATCGCACTTATCTCCCATTATAACAATTTACAGTAGGTAGAATGAAGCACTGGAATGGTGAAGCATTGGAATGGGCTATCTAGGGAGGTGGTAGAATCTCCATCTTTGGAGATTTTTAAGGCTCGGTTAGACAAAACCCTGGCTGGGGTGATTTAGTGGGAGTGGTCCTGCTTTTAACAGGGGGTTGGACTAGATGACCTCATGAGGTCCCTTCCAACCCTATTATTCTATGAATGTGAGATCTAAGTAGGTTGATTGTGGTCTCCCCTCTACACCAAACGTTTGTTTAAAAAAAAAAGAATTAAAATCTCATTCAAGGCACACAAAGAGTGAAAACAGACTGCAGAAATGGAAAAAATGTCAGTGACATTTATTTTTTGTTAACTCAAATTGCTCAAATCTCAGTGGGACTTCAGAAAAAGTAAATGACAGTATTGGGTTTATTGTTATTTTTACAGAATTGTGTGCTCGGGGCTTTGTGAATATTTACATAAATGTTGTCCCTTTGCCCAAACTGTTAGCCAAATTCAGGGCATTGCAGTGTTGTTCCCATCAGGATGGGTGTGTGTGTGTGTGTGTGTGTGTGTGTGTGTGTGTGTGTAATCAGTTCTGTGAGCCAGCAATGCTCTTGATCTAACCTTGTTTATTTACAGAAACGCCTACACAAAGCCCTGTTCCTCGGACATAGATTCCCATGTCTGCCACTCTAGCAAGTTTTGTTTCCAACAAGCTCAAGCCCTCTGGTTCCTCTCACCGTCACACTTACAACTCCTCCTCCTGGCTTTTCTCTCCCCAGCCCCACAGCCTGCAATTAACCTGTTAACCTTTGCATTTGCAACCAGAGAAACTCATTGGTCCATTTTAATTTTGACCTGCCCTGTGGTCCATCGACTTGAGCAGTCTCCCCTTCTCCATTGTCTGCAGTTGCTTTTACTACACAAAGGGGCTTGAGTGCTCCTTCTGGCTATGTCTACACTTGTTAATTTAGGTCGACTTTCGGTAAGTCGACTTAGCATGTCCACACCTAAATTTTAAGTCCACTTGGGGGGAACTTGCAAAGTCGACCTAGAGCGTCCACACTGGATGCCTAGGTCGAATTCTAGGGGCTAGGTGGACCTGGGAGAGGTCCACGGTGGCAGGGGGACACCCCTTGCCAATTGCCCGGGGGCTCAGCCTTTGCCCCATTGTACCAGGGGGACAGGGACCCTGGCAGGGCATGGGGCAAGGTGGGCAGGGCTCTGCCTTGCCCTGTGGGGGAGCATGCCACACTCTCCCTGTGCCACCCCCCTGGCAGGGAGGGCAGTGGGGGAGTCCTGGAGAGCCCTAAGTCGACTTAGAGTCGACTTAGGGCTACTCTGCATCCACACTGGCTTAAGTCGACTTTAGAAATTCGACTTAAGCCTAAAGTCAACTTTAAACTAGGTTTAACAAAGTCAACTTAATTTTCCTTAAGTCGACTTAAGCAGTGTAGTGTGAGACACAGAGTAAATTAATGTAGATGCAGAGTAAATTAAGTCAACTTAAGCAAGCTTAAGTCGACTTAATTTACAAGTGTAGATGCACCCTCTGGTGGGTGTGCAAGGCACACCCAGTGGCTTTAACAAGGTTTGTGATTGTCTTTGGATCCAAGGGCAGGTCTACACTTAAAACAGCCATGTCACTGTAGTACTTCAGTGAAGTCTATGCTGGTAGGACAGCTTCTCCCAGGGATGTAGTTACTCCACCTCCATGAGAGGTGGTAGTTTATGTGGAGAGGAGAAGTTCTCTTGTTGACATCACGCTGTCTACAGCAGGGCTTAGGTTGGTGTAACTGCATCATTCAGTGGTGTTGATTTCACACCTCTGGGCAATGTAGTTATGCCAATGTAAGTTTATAGTGTAGACCTGGCCGTAGGCAGCTACTGGCGGCTATTAGCACCTTTCAGAATAACTAATGAGGATTTAGCCCTGAAGAGTTTAAAACCTAAGGCTTATTTATACAGGAGAGTTATACCATGATAAACTCAGGTGTGAACTTGAATCCACATTGTTTACCGCCGTTTAGACCAGTGGTTTTCAAACTTCTTTTCTTGGGACCCAGTTGAAAAAAATCATCGATGCCCGCGACCCAACAATGACATCTTTGAGCAATGCATTCTAGTCTTTTGGCGGCGGGGGGCGCTGCGACTCAGTGTCTGAGATCCAGCACCGGGTCCCGACACAGCGGGAGCGCTCCCATCAACATAGTAAAACCACCTCAGTGAGTGGTGGTAGAAGCTGCCCCACCTACACAGAGAGCGCTCTGCACATTGCTATTTACGGCAGCAAAACTCATATGTCGCTCGGGTGTGTGGTTTTTATTCACACCCCTGAGAGACGTCTGTTTTGCCAGCTAAGTGGCAGTGTGGATATGGTCCCAATCTTTCAGGCCCTTCTTCCGGGACACATTTTTATTCGTTCAAACAAAAACAAAGGAATTAAAAACTCACAACCAAAGCAGGTTGCTGGATCTCAGAGGCCTTTCACTCTGCTGCTGTCTTCCTGCCACATCAGGACAAGTAATGTGGTGGGAGACACCACCACAACCTAGCACACTTAATCCTTTTTGTGAGCATCTGATGGCCCCTTCCCAGCTGGGCTTAATAATTAATCAGGGCTACAACTTAGATTATCAAGATCATCTTGGAGAGTAGCTGATCCATTTCATGGGAACCTGGGCCCCACACTTCTTAAAGTTCTTATCAGGTCAAACTTGGGTCTAAATCAAAATCCTGGATCTAAACTCTGGATCCAGAGCTGAGAAGCCCTAAATTTTGGAGGTGGTGGGACTCTGGCTCCTGACCTAAAAGGTGTAGCTTGAATTCATCTCCAGTAAAAAATTACAGAAATTTGTGTCCTAAATTGAAGCGGTTCTGATGAGAATTTAGTGTACAGGAGGGTTAAAGCTCAGTTTATTGATAGCTTTCAACTCTCCAAGTAGAATTATTGTTTTAGGACCTTATTCTGGTCTCAGGCTGCTTTTATAGCAGTGAAACTCCAGCCACGTTTAATGGAGTTACTGCAGATCACACCAATGTAGCTAAAAGTATAACCAGATGCTGCAATGTTCAGATAAGCATGTTTATTCAAAGGTACCATAAATGATTAAATTACAACATTCTTCCTCATCTGCTGCTTTGCCTTTAAAAGAGGAACTGCCTTCAAGTTGGAATTTCAGTCAGACTTGCCATCCTGAAGTCTTTTAGGTTTTCCCATTCTATTCAAGTTATTTAATTGGTAGTTCACAATAGCCCTGATTTGGCTCCCAAGGAAATGTGATGGGCATCTATGCACTAGCAACTTTCCATTAAAACTAGCAAATTTGCTGCTAGAAAGTGGGGAAAGTTTAAAAAACAAAACACCTATTTTATCTTCTACTGCAAAATCTAGCTGGCAATGCTGTTGTAACTAGAGTGCTGGGCTTGGCTAGGTGTATATAGTTAATAAAGGGTTTGTAAATAGCACTTAAGAACAAGTAGAATAGTTCCAGGGTTTTATAAAAGCAGAAAACTTTTTTGTGCTCTACAAATGCCTTCCCATGTCCTCTGCTTTCTACTCTGGCTTCCCACAGAATTTCAAATCATGTTCAAGGCAGAGGTGGCCTTTGACTAGTGGGGGCCCTAGGCAAAGACCGATTACGGCGCCCCCTATAGGCCCATGGGGATCCCCTATAGGGCCATAGGGGGCCCCCTCTGTGGCCCCGCTTCCCCCACCTCATGGTTCCCCCTCACCACCCAGCCCCCCTCGCCAGCTCCTCCTCCTGCTGCTGCCAACAGACATGACTTTTGGGGAGTGATGCAGGCGAGGGGACCCCTTATTGCTCAGGGTGTGCGCCTGCTTCGCCTACCCCAAAAGCCACCTCTGGTTCAAGGTCTCGGTCCTTATCTTCAAAGTGCTCCATGGCATGGGTCCAAGCTACCTAAAAGACTATCTAAAAATCCAGGATGAAAGCCCTGGTTGACAACTTTGCTCCTCTAGCACAATGAAATTCTCGCTGATAACAATACAGTTTGTTGGTGCAGGAGAAGAGAAACTTCCCCTGGGGCGGTGCCCCAGGAAACAAGGGCCATCATCGTGTTTTCCCATTCAAGTGCCAGCTGCATTTGTTTGACCTTGACTTCTCTAATATAAACACACATTCACAGGTATGCTCCTTATTAAAAACCAGAACGGTGGAACGTCCTCTCTCTCTGGGGAGACAACGAAAGAACAAACAACCAGTGACTGATGGGCAGTCCCATGGCTGAATGCGCTACGGGAAGGCGCACAGACACCACAGTGATGAGTGTGGTATATAGAATAGATCTGGGCCAATAACAGGAACAGTGGCTGAGCCATTCTTGAAGTGGTCTGAAAAAATGTGTGTGTGTGTGTGTGTGTGTGTGTGTGTGGATTTAACAACACCCCTGCATTTCCTCATCCCTCTGCCCAGCAATTAATTCTGGCCCAAACCAATCCTGTCTCTCTAGTCGCCAAATCAATTCTGCCCCTACATGAATTCTGCACCACCCCCGTACTCCCATCTCTGTTTCTTCAGCAGCTTTCGGGTTCTCCAACTCCTCACTCCTCCTACCCAGCCCAGGAGTTGTGGGGGACAATGGGGAGAGGAGCAGAGGCACTGATCCCATTGCTTACAGGAGGGGTGAGGGACGGAGAGGGAACAGGGCTTTTTCTGCTCGCTCCCATCCCTTCCCTTCTTGTGAAAACAGGGTCGAAAGACCGTCCCTCCCTCCTTCTGCAGCCCTGAATGGCTGCCTTTCCCCCAGAGGTGGCACAGTGGGGCAAGCAGCCAATTACAGGGGATTTCTCTTGCCCGTTAGTATTAAAAATGTGCTCCCCTGTGGAGAGGACACTGACCAGCCAGTGCACCCCACCATGGGCAGACATGTCTTAGCCTCTCTGTCTCCGACGCCCAGAGTCAACAGTGCCTTCTAGCTTGCTGTGGTTCACCCCGTCTCACAACTCAGCCCCCAGCCAGGTCACTTACAGTCCCTACCCTTCAGGAGCAGCAAGGAGCACAAGAGACCGTCCTATAAATTGGCATCTGGGGCAAGCATCCTGCTTGCTCCTGGAACCAGCCCTGCTAGGGGTCTATGTTACTCACTCTCTGCTTCTTCAGATTGCCTGCCTGCCCCCAGCTGCTTTCACAGATAAACTTCTTCAGTGCTTTGTCTCTGGAGGGTCCAGCTGCCTCCAACCAGCTGGCAGCTGATACTGAGTCAGTTCTCTACAGACTCCAGGCCAGCCCTCCTGCCTGGTCTGCAGGCTAATAGCCCGGCTATTGATGGCTTGCCAATTAGCCACAGCTGAGGCTGTATCTACCCCCCTCTCTTCACTCTTTAGTGGCTGAGGCAGGATGGGGTTTAGACACCCTGTCACATCCCTCAGCGACCTGGCTCTCGATTTAAGGGCGTTATTTCCTTGGTCTGTGACCTGTTGGGATTTTGAGGTGCCTTTCCTGGATCCCCTACTGTTTTTTTGCATGGCTCTAGGCAGGACCCAATCTCTCCAGCCCTCCATTTCCCCAGCTGATAAATGGGTATTTTACGAGTAGCCGCAGAGGTGGTGTGAAGCTTAATGAACGTTTACAAAGTGATTTGAGAGCCTCAGGTGAAAAGTGCTTTATAAAAGCGAATTTTTATAACAGATCCTGCATAGTTCTCGTACTCCTCTGAGTAATCCCATCGATGCTACGTGTGTGAGGAAGGGTTAGCGGTCAGGGGCAGGGTTAGCTGTGTCACTGAACAGGTCCATCTCTGTCTCTGGATTGCATTGTTTAGACACAGTCCCCATATCTAGCCATTGCAGTAGCTAGGATTTGGACCTTGAAGGCTGAGGTCATGGGTGTTCTGCCTGGAGAGCTGGAGGGGCACATCATGAGAAAGTGATCGTAATGTAGAGATGCTGTGGAGACCACATCATGTGCCCTCTGTTGAGAGGAGGGAAAAGCATGTTGTTCTCTTTGGTCATCTGGGTAACGTGGCCAAGTCTAAAAAGGAATAAGCGGAAAGTAGGGTGTGTCCAAAATGGAATTACCCAGTGAGTGTCCCTGTAGGCTAGCGGCTTGTGGATTTCAAAGAGACACAATAACAGGCAAAGAATGGGTCCCTTTATGCCAGGTAGGATATCTACCTGTGTAAGGGCTAAAGAACAGAACCCAAGACCACTGAGGTTTTAATGGCTCAGCTGTTTCCTGTTCTTTCCTTTCTCTGTTCTTTATTCCAAATGACAGCATTATTTTTGAGCTTGGGGGTTTGGCTGGACATCCTCTAAAATCTCAGTTCCATGTATGAATTTTGCTCGTTGTCAGGGAGGGAGCCCTCCGCAGCGCCCCCAGGTGGGGAAATCTGGGGTTATGAACGCGGAGGCATCAACCCAACTTTGTGGGCTCCCCTCCTTTGAATTACTAAGCAGCCCTTGGAACTCAGGGCAGTCTAGCCTATCACCACAGTGTCGATATCAAGCCCCTGGATCAGGGCAGTCCTGCCTAACAGCCACAGAATCCATATATCAGCCCTCAGGTCAGGGCAGTCTGGCCCAAAAAAATCACAGAGTCAATATACAAGCTCCTGGGTCAGGGCAGTCTGGCCTAGCGGCCACATGGAGGGCAGTGCCCGGGTAGGGGGGCTCAGGCCCTCCCACTCCACTGAGCCCCAGCCCAGGGCCCTATGGATGCCGGGGTTATGGCACTCTGCCAGCAGGGATCCAAACCGAAACACACTGCCTTCTACCTACTTCACCCCAGACCCCACAATCCAGGCCCCTGGGCTGCTTCCTACCCGAGCAGAGGGTGGTCCTCCTGCGTGGTCTTGGTCCGTGCCTCCTTCTGGGCTTCACCAGCTATCGTCCACATCTGCAGGTTGGCCCCAGAGCCCCTGGCGCAAGATGGCTGCTCCTGGGATCCCCACACAGCATCTCCCTCTCCAGCTGCTTGGGGCTGGTCACACTCCTGAGAAGGAGCTTCAAGTAGAGGTCCTTCCTCCTCACCAGTCAGCCCCAATTGAGCTGAGCTGCCCTCTTTTATGCTGGGACAGCAGTCTGAGCATGCCCAGCAGGGCTCAAGGGGCGGAGCCTCCACCGCCCACAGAGTTTGTTGGGCTTCTTTAGTGCGGGGTAGGCTCACGCAGTCACACTCATGGATAACTGTCAATCCGGATATGTTCATTTGTGGAACCCTGAATTAGAGTTACCCATGATTAATACAGGTGTCCAGGGATTATTTTCCGCTCCAAATTCCCATACGCTGCCTCTGGGTCCTTAGTTACCCTGTGTCTCGAGGAACATAGAAATATGCACTCATCTGATAACCTCCACACACAAAGGCTATGTCTACACTTGTTAATTTAAGTCGACTGTAAGTCGACTTTGTTAAGTTGACTTAGCATGTCCCCACTCAAAAATTAAGTCGACTTAAAGGGGACCCTGCCAAATCGACTTAGAGAGTCCACACTGGATGCCTAAGTTGACTTCTAGGGGCTAGGTGGACCTGTGACCTGTGATCCACGGTGGCAGGGGGGGCACCCCTTGCCAAGTGCCAGGGGGCTCAGCATTTGCCCCATTGTACCTGGGTACAATGGGGGCTAAGCAGGACAGGGACACTGACAGGGCATAGGAGCAGGGTGGGCAGGGCATGCCAGGCTCTGCCTGTGCCAGCCACTCTGGCAGGGAGGGCAGTGAGGGAGCCCTGAAGCTCTTTAAGTCGATTTAGGGCTAATCTGCGTCTACACTGGCTAAGTCGACTTAATAAAGTCGACTTAGCCAGTAAAGTCAACTTTAAATGAGGTTTTATAAAGTCAACTTTAATTTTCCTTAAGTCGACTTAAGGAAAATGTAGTGTAGATGCAGATTAAATTAAGTCGACTTAAGCAAGCTTAAATCGACTTAATTTGTAAGTGTGGACGCACCCACAGACTGGTAGTCTAAGAATGAATTCAAGGTCTGGGGTCCCTCCAACATGGCAGAGTGGGATACTGCCAAAAATTTTCAGAGCTGCTACTACAATATGATATTTAAAACATGACACTGTCTCAGGCATGTTTTCTTTTTTGTATACAGGACACTGGCCTGGGTTCCCCCCCGCCCCCATCTCCCCACGAGTGTTTAATGAAAAAACAAATTTTTCCTTTTTGATCATCTCCTAGAAACTAGGGGCCATATTCCGAGGTCGAGGGACACTGGGGACTTGGAGTGTGTTGAGGTCCGTGTAACCAAGACAGGTGGACGCCTGCGAGTAGGGCTGCAGGCCTGTTGCTGGGGTCAGAGCTGCTGAACCAGGGCTGTCTAACCCAGTGGTTCCCAACCTTTTCTCTGCCGTGGCCACATCTTGATACCTTTCATTATTTTGAGGCATACCACCATCTAGTCTCCAAACGAACTCATGAATATCCACGAGTCAATCCAGAACTCTTTGTGTAGGTTTTCAGAAAAGGCTTGACTGCACACCCGTGTGCCATGGCACGCTGGTTGGGAATCGCTTCTCTACCTTTTTGGTACCAGGGGCTGACTTCCTATACTGTGCGAGGGAAATCTCCGGGATCGGTGCCAGTCCACAGGCCGGTCACAGAGAAACACTGATCTAGCAAACTGTCACACAGTGTGTGACCTGCTTGTGTGTGTGGTCTGCTGTGAGTTTCCAGGCGAGGAGATACAGCAGCCAAGCTTTGTAAGGCCCCCTGAGTTGCAGGGCAAATGGTGATTGGTCTAGATTTGAACCCCATAATGTGACAGCCTTTCCCCATCACTCTGCTGTGTCCAAGTCTAATTTTACTTGTCAGTCAGAGCACTGTAGATTATTAACTTCTGTGCATAATTTCCTCTTCCATGTCTGCAGCTCCGAGAAGCTTTATATATTACTGTGAGAAATTAATGTGTGAGGTTCACAGTCATAGTTGAACAAAGTGACATCGAAAATTACACACACACACACACACACACACACACACACACACCCCTTCCAGCAGACAGATCCATATTAACAGTGACATAACCCAGTCATGTATTAGCTCTTCTGCATAAAAGAATCTGTTCAAGATCTGTAGGAAATTTCCCCCTCTGAATAAATAAAACAATGTTTATAAGAATGCCATCATGCATATCAGAGATGCAGAATCCCTCTTATGTCATGCAGATCACAATGGTTTATTTGTGCAAATCCTAATGGCGGGAGGGGAAGGCATGGAAAAAATCTGGAGAACGAGGTAAACAGGATGTTGTGATACATTTAGCAAATCACAGAAAAATATATAGAAGAGGGAGATTAATGCAATCCTGCAATGGGAATTTACTGAAGAACAAGAGTCATGAAATATAGATTGGGGGAGGGAGAAGTCCCTAACTGACTTCGTCATCAAAAAACTGCATAGACCATCCACCTACCAGTGCAAGCTTGTTCATTTGCTGCATGGATCTGCTCATATGTGGACTTGCTCTTACATTAAGTCGATGGGAGTTTTGCTAAGGTGTATTATCCCTACTAACCTCAATATCACTGTATAACAAACAAGGAGTCTGGTGGCACTTTTAAAGACTAACAAATTTATTTATCACATGAGCTTTCCTTGGCAAAATCCCTTCCCACCTTCTTGTCTATTGTTCCACACTCTTTGAATCAAAACAATTTGCTTGGTTTGCTGAAAAAATCTGAAATGGTCTTGTGACTTAACCCTTCTCCACATTTATCGATCTATTCCTTTCCAAACTGTAGTTTCTATTTCATGTGTCTGATGAAGTGGAATTTTGCCCATGAAAGCTCATGCGATAAATAAATTTGTTAGTCTTTAAAAGTGCCACTGGACTCCTTGTTCGTTTTTCTGAACTAGACTGACACGGCTCCCCCTTTGAAAATATCACTGTATGTTTATGTTTTGTATAAAGGAAGAATGATGTCAAAAAATATGGTTCCCCATGAGCTGTTTAGATATAATGTTGGCAAGTGGTCTGTACCAACTTTACATAGATAGATAGATAGATAGATAGATAGATAGATAGATAGATAGATAGATAGATAGCACTCCACCTTCTGCCATCATTTGTGCAGGAGCTGGTGGCATGTGAAAGGCTAACCAATCAAAACCCAGAGCCTTTCACACTGCCTTTGCACTGGTGTAAATGATAACACAAGATGTAGGGCACTAGAAAAGGAGGCCTAGCATGCATACATACAGGTGTGTACATATCGGCCCTGGGTTTAAAACAAACAAAAGGAAATATTTCTTTATGTGGCACGCAACCTGTGTATTGACATGGGCTGGGGTGAAGGCCAAAGTTATAGCTGGGTTCAGAGTTAGATACATTCATGGAGAATAGGTCCATCAACAGCTACTAGACAAGATATTCAGGGACACAACCCCATGATCTGTGTGTCCCTAAACGTCCAACTATCAGGAGCTGGACAATGGGATGTATCACTCAGAATTGCCCTTGTGTGTTCATTATATCTGGCTACTTTGGAAGACAGGATACTGGGGTAGATGGACCATTGGTCTGAGCCGGTAGGACAGCTCTTATGTTTAGTGCCACACACATACACATGAGCACAACTGTAGAAAGAGAGCATGTAGAAAATGACAGGTTTTCCCAGGAGTCCGGTGATGAAAGGTCAGTGACAAGAGCAATCACTCATCTAAACCGTTCCTTTTCCTCTTACCCTGTTTGTTGAAATGAAGCTTTCCCTGTACATACACCCTTGTCTTAATCAGTCAGTGAAAAAGAGGTTAGCCAGCTTGGTTAAAGGTTGGCATACAGACTTATTATCTAGGCCTTTAAATAAATAAATACATGCAACCAGAAGATCCTGGCTCTGTTGATTCTCCTTGTTTCTCTGATTGGTAATTGCAGCTTCTGATAGTGAGTTAGTTGAAGACTATTCTTTAAATGCTGGGCATTTAAGTGACAGTAGAAATAATATTTCCAAAATCCAGGGTTTCTTTCCTTCCAAGGTGACTCAGTAGCAGGCTTCTCCACAACAGTACCAAGCAAAGAGACATCAGTAAAGCGAATTTGTCCCCTTTATTTAAAGCAATGAAATCATCAAAATAACTGTTTACAGTCTCTCTGGAGTTCTAAATTTAGAGCATTTAAGATGATTTGTGATTCTGTTGCTGGGAAAGGGAGAAGTCAGGGAGGCAAAACATGTGTGAAAGATGAATCATGTGCAACTGTGGCTTATCTTGCGTTGAACACCCAGGAGTTCTGCTGAGTTGATGGCGCTGTCCAAAAAGAGCTAAAGAAAAATCGGACTCTCCTTTTTTCTTTTTTTAGATCTAAGAAATTTGCATTAATTTATTATTTGCCCAGGATATTAAAAAATGGATTTCCCTGGAAATCTAATGAAAAGGAGTCTGAAATACTCCCAGATTTACTGCTGCTGGTGCATATGTGTTTGTATGCCTGATGGTAGGGGAGATGCAGGACACAAAAATAAATTCAAATAGGGGAGGTGGGGGGGGGCACTGCAGGAAGAGAACCTTGAACTTGAAAAGAGGATTTGCAAAGGCAGAGCCCTGATCCTTCCTGATCAGCTACCTAAGAGGAAGGTGAATGGAGAATCAGATGGGCTATTCTAAGAAGGATTAAACCTCTGTGCAGACTTAAGAGAAAGGGGTGGGGAAAACCTCACTGAGGCCTAGAATAGGATGGCATCCTCTGGAAATTAAACGAGTCTCTCAATCAAAATAAACAAGGGGGAGAAGAATAAAAGTGTATATGAAAGTGTAGTTATGTCCTAGCTACCTTCCCCTTTATCATCTCCCGCTCCATCTGCAGTACCTATTCATCTATGCCTCCCCTCATTGTCTGCCTCAGCCATTCCGCCCCGTCCCTGGCGATGAGAGGAAATTGACCTTGAATCCAGGTGCCTGAAGGCTATTCTGGGGCATCCATTGCTCACACAAGCTGCTTAATCCAACAGGGGACTGAGTCTGGTTGGCTTCTAGCCGTTATGTTTACAACGAAAAGGGTGTGAGTGGGGGTGGCGTTAAAATCTTACTTGCTTGGAATAATATTGCAAAGACTCGCCTCCCCCATGTGAAAAAGCCATGGCCCTAGTTTCCCTCTCTTGGGGGAGCAAAGGAGCACAGTCTGGCTCCTCCCAGGGGTCCAGGAGACTTAGAAGCCTCACCATGCTCCAGCTGGACAGGGATCAGCCCCTCCGCAGCAGTGATTAGCTATAGGGGCCTGATCCTCTCCCCTCTGCAGTCCCCGGGAGAGAGGGGAAACGAATCCTACCCCACCGCTGAAAGCCAGGGGTTGCAGAGATGACTGTCTCCCTACACCGAGGGGTCCTGGGCACTTTGGTGAAGAACATGCAGGAGAATAGTCTGCAGAAGAGAAGACAGAGGAGGGATTTGATAGCAACCTTCAACTACTTGAAGGGGTGTTCCAAAGAGGAGGGAGCTAGGCTGTTCTCGAGGGTAACAGAGGACAGAACAAGGAGCAATGGTTTCAAATTGCAGGTGGGGAGGTCGAGGTTGGATATTAGGAAAAACTTTCTCACTAGGAGGGTGGTGAAGCATTGGAATGGGCTATCTAGGGAGGTGGTAGAATCTCCATCTTTGGAGATTTTTAAGGCCCGGTTAGACAAAACCCTGGCTGGGATGATTTAGTGGGAGTGGTCCTGCTTTTAGCAGGGGGTTGGACTAGATGACCTCATGAGGTCCCTTCCAGCCCTATGATTCTATAATAAGGGGGCTGCAGGTGGGGGGATCTTTCTTTGTTACTGCAGGCTGATTGAGCTGAATTTCTAGAGGGGGGTATTTGGGACATTTGTATTCCTCTGATTGGGGGCATGGCAGGGGCTGGACAGTGTTATGGGGGGGTGGTTCTGTGGGTCTGATGGAGAGCCCTTGGCCTGCATCAGGTGGATGGGCTTTGGATTGGCCCCCGGGTTTGCGTCCTGGGGTGCTGGTACCTGGGAAGGGGGCACTTTTTTCTCTCCAGTGGGGAGTGTGGCAGCCCCTCTGGCCCTTCAGGGTCCTTCTCCACTGGATCCTTTTCAGACCCGCTCTCCTAAGCCCTTCTGCTGGAGTCAGCACAAGGCTGGGTTAAGAGCTCATTCCAGGGGTTGGCTTGGTTTTAACTTTCTAAAAAGGCAGCCGCCTTTGGGGCTGGGTCCCCGAAGCTCTCCCGCCCTCAGATCCAATGCCAGGGGTCTGAAAGTGCCCAGCTCTCCAAATGATTCGCCTGTGCCCCGATCTCCCGGGAAAAGGAGGGAAAGGTGCTGCCATCTGGAGTGGGACCTGAAGTGGAGTGGTGGGGCCTGCGAGGATGGGGGAAATTTCGTGGGGGGAAATAGACCCACCCCGATGGAGACAGCAATTCAAAAAGAATGGGTAAACTAACCTCAGTGTAAATATTGAGCCATTCTTGGGGCAGGAGCGACAGAGCGCCCATCCCCATCTCCTCCAGCCCACTGGCGAGGAGAGAAATCCCTGTGTAGATCCAAGCCTGGGCTGGTTTCTGTCTACACATGGGAGGCTCCTGGCTGCTGGAAAACCAAACTTCGAATTTGGCGGTGAATGGGGCCAAGAAATCCCCTAGCAGTGGGGAGGGCGGTATTTTGGGCAGAGGTTTGTGGCCTCTGACTGACACACAGACATTTGGGCTGATGGCCCCCAATGACCTTGACCCCAGCTTTGACCTTCCCAAGCGGGAGATGGGCGGGTGGGGCTTCCAAAGATCTGCCAAATTGGGGGTTCTTAAAAAAAAATTCGGTTTTTCCCTCCTATCTAACCCTGCCTCCTTCCAGGGCAGCTTAGCTGGCCGCTCCCCAAACCAACCGCGGCCGATCTGTTAACTGGAAAAGCAAAGATGCGGGTGGAAAGTCTCGATCCGAAACAAAGAAAGCGATATGGAAACCCACCGAGCCAGCGTTTTATTGGGCAGCACCGTTTACAAGGGCCGAAATGTACCCAACAAGGATCCGGCGCCTATGGGGAGCGGAAAAGATAAAAAAAAACACCCCCAAAGCGTGGCTTTAAAACGAGGAGAGGGGGCTTAAAAGTAGCTGCAAAGCAAAGGCAGAGTTTCAAGTTTTACGCCCTTTAAAGCGCGGAGAGCCCACTGCGGCGCGAAGAGCGCAGAAAACGCCCAGTGTGAACGCGACCAGAGTGTGCGTCTGGATGGCTTGTATGTTCCAAGGTCTCTTGCTCCCTCCTCTAATCTCTCTCCAGACACACACAGGGTCTCTGCGCTTCTCTCCCGAAATAACGCCGTTAGCTCCACCACACCACACTCCCCCAGCTCCAGAGCTCCCTCCGAATTGAAATCGACTCCGGTTTGTACCGATTCCACGCCCATTGCCTGCTCTTTTCCCGCCCCTGAGACGCACTATTTCCTTCCCCGCTAGGGCCGAGCCGGGCATTTTTGCCCCTTACAGATAAGAGGGGGAGTTGGGGGGAATCGGATCGTGTGGTGCAGAAACCGATCTGGTCCCCGGAGGAAGTTGGTCTGTAATCGATAGAAACCCTCCACCAGCCAGGCTGACTTGAAGGCATTAGGTCTACTCTGCAGGCGCGTGTTTAATTACCTTCTAATTGGGGGGGAGGGGGAGGTAATTGCAATTAGGGAAATGTCAGAGCAGAGGGCGAAGGGGGTCCGCGCTCCGGTTCGCGGCTTCTCCACCTGCAAGGAGAAAACAAGAGCGATAGGTCAGATGAGCCGCTCGGGGTTTGGCACCGGATTCCTCCTGGAGCCGCCGCAGCCTGCCGTGGAAACGGTCTCCGAAGCCAGCCGAGGGTGACAAGTGCCGCAGAGCCCCCTATCCCCTTCCCATGCACTCTGCCCGCAGCCGGGAGGTCCCTCGCAGCCTCCTGCTCTATAGGGCGCCGGCCGGGTTAATCCGGAGTGACTGCGGTTTGTGGGGAGCGGGCCAGTCCGGGCAGGCGGCAGGTTTACAGCATCCCTCGGTCGGTTGTTGGGGCGTGAATGGTCCAAACGGGAGGATCCAGAGGCTGGGGGGCGGTCGGTGCTGATTTATAAAGAGACCACCCCCTTTGCTCCCCCCGGCTAGGCCTCACTAGCTGGCACCCACACCGGGGCGCTGGGGGGACAATCCTGGCACCCCAGCTCCTGTCCTCCCCCTGCGCAATGCTTCATCCCTCGGCTCCACCCGCCTTCTCCTCTGCCCAGTCTGCACCCAATTCGGTTTACACTCCCCGCTCCACGGAGCCACAGAAACAGCCCCCCCCACCTCCGATCTGGGGCAACAATGATGAGCGGTCACTTTGGGGGGGGGGGGCCGAGCATCATCGAGCAAGGGGAACAAACGGCATCTTTCGCCTTCAGACAGATTTACAGGGGCCCAGCCCGCTTTGATTTCCTTGATCAGGGTTAAAGGGAAGGTCCAGACAGGCTCCTAGCGGGCCCCCACCTGCTCCCCAGGAATTTTCAGCAAGTCCCGCCGATCCGGGTCCACGGAAGGAGCGAAGGTTTTAAAAGAAGAGATTTAAAACAAGGGGGGGGGGGGCTCTGCACCCAGCTACTCCTTCCTGCCGCGGACTGGATGGATGCAAGTCACAGCCCCGATCGGTGACAGCTGGAAATCTGATTTCCCCGCAGTACGAGAGCGTGTGTGTTTGTGTGGGGGAGAGAGGAGGGCGATGGGCCCCCAACCCGACCACACAAACATGGTTCATAATCCGGGGGTTGCTTTTTCAAAGTCCTCAGTCTGCTGAAATGGAAACCCGTTTGCAAACTTAAAAAAAACCAAACCCCCAGAGAGAAAATTGCAGCTGGGGCTGGGGAGACTTTGTGTGTGCCTGGAGCTGGGATCCAGGGTGGATAAAGCTCGCGTCTCTATCTAGCTGCCTATAGATCCACGGGCCTATTTCATTGCACAGAGAGCTGGCAATTATTCGCAACCAGCGGGTGAGAGTGCCTCGCTGTCACACACACACACGCACACATACACAGAGGCACACGAATCGGATCCTGGTGCATGTCTTCAAACACACACACACACAC
>ML685824.1:59364-78527 GCA_007922175.1 Pelusios castaneus
CACACACACCCTGTCTTTCCTCTGTCTTGTCCGATCGATGCTGTCCAGCCCCGTTCTTGGCATTCACCGCGTGCCTTAATTGTATGGACATTTAAATCAAGGTCCGCTGTGAACACGCAGAGAGAGGCCTTTCCTCGGAGCAGGAAGGGGTAACGGGGGGATCAAAGAAAGGAGAAAGGGAAGCAGCCCCCCAGGCACCCGCAGACAATGGGGAGCACGCCATGCGTTTGAGCGGCTCTTTGTTCTCCCTGCTCCGGTGTGCGGCCAGCCCCTGCCTCTTGTCAATTGCAGGGGTCCCCCCCCAGCCCGTGCG
The DNA here is from genome assembly GCA_007922175.1 of Pelusios castaneus. Lineage (NCBI taxonomy): Eukaryota > Metazoa > Chordata > Testudines > Pelomedusidae > Pelusios > Pelusios castaneus. The sequence continues at coordinate 59,678 of ML685824.1, forward strand.
GGGCCGGTCCCCTTACCCTTCCGCTCGCTGCCGCTTTCCCGCAAAGCCGCCGTGCCGCAATGAGGGGCCCGGCTGAGAGAATAACCCTGCCCCGCTCGCCTGTTGCAGTCAGTCCGTTAGCTCAGGTCCCGAGCGGGGCCCATCTGGCTCCCAGCAGCTTTGTCAAGTCTTGCATACGCTAAAATGCTAATGACCTAGATAGCTCATGCAAAATGCAGCGGGGAGGGGGGAGGTAGGGGGAGGAAAAGGGGAGGGAGGGAGCCATGGTGCCTCGCAGCCACCCTCCCCAAACCCCTTCCCAGCCCGTGCACCTGACCCGGGCCAGCCCCGGGCTTTGCTCGCAAAGGTCACCCCAGCTAACGAGCGCAGGTCAGGACGGAAAAGCAGAAAGCGAGGGACCGAAAGAGGCAGAGGAGCCGAACCCGACGGGTTTCTGGACCATCTTTCCAGCCTCCCCAAGGCACAGACGCCTCCATCGCTCGGAGGAGGAAGAAAAGGGGAGGGGGCATTGTACCCTCCCTATATCTGGCTAGATTCAACCATAACCCCCCCTCCATCCCCCCCCCCCGGCCCCCCCCCCCCCCCCCCCCACCCGGGGGGGGGGGGGGGGGGGAGAAACACACCTCGGAGCAGCTTTTCCCTCTCTGGAGCCACATCTCCCAGGCGTAGCATCCCCTTTCCCCATCTTCCCTCCCTCCGGCCCAGCCCGTGCCCGAGGAGGGGTGGTGGGAGGGGGCTGGCTGGGGGGGGGGAGAGGTGGCAAAGCAAATGCAATGGGTTTTTACCGTTTGAAGCAGGCAGTTCAGCATCCCCCAGAACCAGCCCCCCATGCTCGCAGAGGGGCGAAGGAGAAATCCCCGTCTCCCAGCCCCGATGCGCTGGCCTGGCTGGGTCTCTCCATCCTGCCGTGTGCTGGTGCAGAAGGCGATGCGGAGCTCCTCACTGGCATAATCCCTTGTATTTTGTTTGGGGGGGGAGGATGGGTGGGCGCCACACTGCAGCAGGGACGGGTCTCAGCCCCCCCCAGTCAGATCTACACGGGGAGGAAGGATGAAAGGGGAGTGACTCCAGCCAGAGCCAGGGAGGTGCTGGCCAAGAGCGCAGCCCAGCCATCGCCCTGGGTACCAGCAGCCCAGCCCGGGCAGGAGGCGAGGCTGTAAGACACAAGCAGAACCGAGGTTAAAGCGTGGCAGCTCCGAAACCCACTCCCATCTCCCCCCCACCCGAGAGGCTCCAGCCCCTAAAGCCCCCTGCCCTGGATATAACCCAAAATCCCAACCTCCCCATCGCTGCCACCCCTCCTCTCTGCTGCCCAGCTGATTTATTTCACGCCATCCCATCCCATCCCATCCCCAGCCTGGGCAGGGGCCCCATGCCCCACACCCCGGCAGATTAACCTTGCAGGAAAGTCACATGCAAAGGGGCCCCCTCCTCCGAGCCCGCAGCCCCCCGGCAAAGGCCAGGGAAGGAGGCGAGCTCGCCATTGGCTTTTGCATTTTATTGGCTTTATTGATGGGGCTGGCTTTGACGCAGGCGGTGCAGCTGGGGGTTGATTTCCATGCTGAGGATTCTGGTTTCGCCCAGGCGCAGTCTCCTGCAGCCGGCATCCAGCGCTGACTTCATTGCCATGTTGCTGTAATTATTCTGATTCTTGTGACTTGGGGGGGGGGAGGGGGGCAGAGAGGACTTGGGCTGCTGGGGGCGGGGGTGGCTGTTTTGCAGCTGACATCACTGCAGCAGAAGAGAGCTGACAGCTGCCAAGGTGCATCCAAGCTGCAGTGGCTTTTTTTTTTTTTTTTGCAGCCTCTCCACTGACAATTGTCAGGGAAGGGAGGGGGGAAATATCCCTGCTCACTGCATTCAAGGTGAACTTCAAGGAGAAGATCAGGCTTTCGCTCTCCATAGTGGAGATAAGTGCCACGCGTGTCTGCATTGGATCACTGATCCTTCTTGTGGACACTGATGTAGCTCCGAGCCTTGCCTGTCTTAGCCAGTGGGGAACGGAGAATGGGAAAAACAGACAGGAAATCCTTCTCCATAGATGAGCATATTGGTCCCTTCTGACCCTAGATTTTATTCTCAGGGAGACTTGGAATCAAAGGGATGTGCCAGCTACCAGCTCTAGCCACATAAACGGTGGATACCGTGTTATTCAAATGATTTAAAACACGTGTATTGCATTGAACCACCAACATATTCTCTGCAGTTCTACAAACACCAGTAGATTTTTGCTTTGGAGTTAAGGCCTGGCAGATGGCTGTAGTCACACTAGAGGAGAGAGACAGGCAGGCACAAACCACATGCAAGCAAGGAGTGTGTTGTGCTGTCGCTCATGTGTGCACACACGGCATGAACACGCATGACACAGTGGCCATGCGGGGCTGACCTACAGCTCTTGGTTCCTTCTCCCTCAGTGCTGTTAATGACATTTTGTTCCCATTCATCATAAAAAATAGAATTATAATGATGCCTAGGAGGCTGGCATTTCCTCTAAAAGGTCAAACAAGTTTTCCGGGAAATACTTGAGATCCAACTTGGAAAAATGCTGTGAAAAGTTACCAGCTCAGGTGCAAAATCTATTTGTCTGCCATTTGTCAGAACGGAGACAGTGCTGTTCAGGCCCAAAGACGAGCTTTGTGTAAGTTGGTGAACTTCTCTCATCTACAGAAGCTGGTCCAGTAAAGGATACTGCCTCATCCACCTTGTCTCTCATTTCCTATAATGACGGATGAGGGTGGAGGAACAAAGGATATAGTATTTGCCTGGGAAAAATCAAGTTACAAGCAGAATTTCATAAGGCTGCTTTGAACAGTTCACGGTTCAAACAAATTGAAGAGCACATCTACGAAATGGAAAGGTTTGAGTATCAGATGCCAACAGTAACGGCAGTGCTATGAGAATGCTGCATTAACTTAACACCCAAGGGCTACTTCTGCACGCTCACAGTTATACAAGTGAAATTCCACTGACTTAAATGAAGTAATTTCTGGCTGACATTGGAGTAAATGTGATCAAAATCAGGCCCAGAGTGGCTCTGGCACCACATGCTGTCCCTGGCACAAAGGAATGTTTCCTCTTGGCCTTGTGGAAAACTGGGTTATGTCCCCTAAAAATAAAGGCACATATTGGGCGTGAGATTCCTGTTTGCATGGTTGCAAAGGAAGCTCTTATTTCAGACAACCTCCCTCTTCTGTTCCTTTTAGCAATGATGCTTTGCCCGTCTGGGTCACCTTCCTTCAAAGCAGGTTGCAGATATGAATGAATGAAGCCTCACAGCACAGCAGTAAGTCTTATTACCCCCATTTTACAGGTAGGGAAAGGGAAGGATGGAGAGATCAAATGACTCTCTCAAAAATTAAACAGCCAGCCAAAGGCCGATTATAACCCAGATTGTCTGACTGCAGCCCTTACTCATGTGGGCTAGTCCTGTGCTGGGCATTGGTTCTTCTTGTTTCTGTTTTGCCCCAGATTATAAACCAGCAGGATTAACAGCTAAAACGTACCCCTAAGGACTTTTCTAGCTGACCCCCCATTCTCAACATCTTGTTGTGTTTTCACTCGATGTTTAGAGCCTATCCTCATAATGTGCTTGAAAATACATTATGGTCTTTTAAGACATAAATCCTTGGGGCTTATGTGATGATGCATTCCCTCCCTCTGCCCCAAAATATTAACACATTAAGAAATTACACAATAAAACTCCTAAAGACCCAATTGGCCAGAATTCTCTTGGTCCATATGGCACGACATCTGTGTAGATTCTCTTTGAAAAGATGCTGCATCCCTTTTGCAAGCCTAATTCCGGGTGTCCCTTGAGGGCTCCTACATGACCTACGTATTAACACAGTGTAGGATGGGGAAAGGCTTCAAAGTGAGTTAAGATAGGTTTAGAATTGCTCCTTTTAATGACACTAAGAACCCACCGCTACCACCCACAAAGCAAGATCTATGATTTTTGGACAATTGATGTATCCCCTGAAAATTAGCCACTTAACTAAATGAGACCCAATGTTCTGCTCCTGAAATGGGATGTCAAGCACCGTTCAGAGTACTCTGAATCCTGCAGCATTGGGCCCTGTTGGAATGATGTATGAGCGATTCACAGAAAAAAATCCTAATAAGATGAGCTCTGTAAGTATCGACAATGCAGATGACTTTGGGGAATCATTCACCGAGAACGAGCACCGAATCAATGCCAATGTGTAAATTCTCTTTCTTTTCATCTGTCTCATTTCAGCTGATGCTATAGTTTTGTCCTGTGAAGACCTAACAATTTACACGGGGCCTCAACGGGTGTTTTGCCTGAAGCAGAACTGCAGGATTGGGCCAGGCTGGATGCAGAAACAGTATGCTAAAAATAAATAATAATTCACCATGGGTGTGATCCTCAGTTCTCACAGATGGCCTGGGTTGTTAGTTTATAAGGTGCCACAGGACTCTCGCTGTTTTTTCAGTTCTCACTGGTGCCTCTGGGAGTTTTGGGTGTACAAGGAGTGCAGAATTGGGCCCTATAGAATACATTTGTATTGTTTATTTTTGTTAAACTCCTGGAATGTGCTCAGCACTGCTCAAGAGACACAACCCAGGCCATCTGTGCACCAAAGAGTTTACAATCTAAACATGACAGAAACAAAGTAGGCAGGATGCACTGGGCAAATTGGAGCAAGGGATCTAATCCGGGAGGAGGAATGGTGAACAAATAGCAGCCCTACAAGAGGACGATGATTCTCTGGGTTCTGAGCTAGCGGCCAGCACTCCTTGGGTGCATCAGATTTATTTACTTTGAAAAATAAAAAACATACCCCCTGGCAACGTACTCTTCGCTAGCTTTTGTATTTAGAATTAATGATTCGTTCTGCGAAAGGAAACAGCGTAGCAGTGAACATTTCAACCATTCGGAGAAAGGATGTTATTCTGATGGAACATGTGTGCCCACTGATCACGTACAAAATTGTTGCTTCCTTCAGTGGACTGATTTCTTGTAGTATGTGGATTTGTTTTCTGGAAATGGTAACTGAAAATTCACCCTAAAATATTTACATTTTCATTTTGCAGAATTTCTAGGGACCTTGAAAAGAGCCAGGGATATATATATATACACCGTGGCATGGGAAAATAAAACACAGAAACAAAGTGAAACTCAAAAACAAAACAGTAAAACTCTCCCCCCAAGCTTTTCTTGTCCAGAAGTCATGTAAACTTGCAAAGTTAAGGGGTGGTGGGAGGGGACCAAAGCCCTCACATATAATAATGGAGGGAAAAAGAAGTTATATTGACACAAAACTATCCGGTTCCAGTCCAAGCTGTAGGAAGAAAAACTCTGGAATCTATGCTCACAATCTGCATATTGGGGCGTCAGTCTGAGCGCTTGTCCGTGTGGGAAATTATATGAAATATATATACTGCTCTATTATACCGGTGCGACTGGTTGTGTGGACACTCTTAGTCTGGAATAAGAAGTTATTTTATTCTCACTTTCCAGGTTAGTTAATCTCAATTTAAAAATGGATTTAACAGCTACAGAAGGGCTTCTTGTTCGACTGACATAGAAAATGGGTCAGAACGTTGTCCCCTTTAAGTTCTGCCATTGACTTCAAGAGTAGTAAGACCAAGAGGAACAGAGTGAGATTCTTACTCCTAATATTTTCAGAGAGAGCAGCCGCCATTTCATCCTAATATTTTTGGAAACACTATTGATTTGTGTACTTCTGTTCTCATTACTAGATTTTACTTTGGATGGGAGAGGATGGGGCACTTCCCTGTGCCAAACACTTATTTCCCCCTCCCCGATTTTTAACAACATTTCTTTCACATGCTCTAGAGTGTTTTATTTGTCCATTTTCCTAGAAGGGGAGAAATCATGTACAGATCTCAAAGTGAAAAGGGAATCACATTCAGCAAATGATACTAGATAAAGAGAGAAAAAAGGAAAATGCAAGTTTCTGGTTAGGAAGTTACTTAATGTTTTGGTCCAGGTAACACATATTTCAGAGAAGAGAGTATGGAATTTAGAGAGATTCAGGACTTTCCCCAGGAAATATACATTGCCTATTAATATGATAAATTTAGCTAATTTTGCCAAAATTCATGTTTCATCAGGGGTATTTTTTTCCTCCTTGCAGTTTTAAAACCACTCATTATTTTATGAAATAGTGGTAGAAGTTCAAAATTTAAAAAAAAATCCTTTTTGTTTTGAATGTACTGTTTGTTTTGAAAGCTGCACCGGTTATAGTGCGATGGCCTTGGTATCCTGCCTCTTAGATTTTATATTGCTATCTTCTTGGGTATACATTATATTTATTCCCATTGTTCCACGGATCAGTGAAAGAGCCCTGACTCAGGCACTTTTCTATTCCCTTTTGTGCTGTATACCACAATATAAATGTCTGCACAGTTGTGTTTCACATAAGCAGATTCAACTTGTGCTGCAGAGCAGATGACTCAGGCAATAGATTTTAAAAGCTGTACTATCTAACCCACAGTCCTGACCTGTACTGAAGGTTGAATTCTAATAACACCTTTGCTTTTTCTTCCGGTGGTCATCTGTTTTAGGGATTTTCCCCTCTCATCTGTATGAAAAGCTATGTAATACCTTCATAGACTGATGGTTATACAAGTAAATTTACACACACACACACACACAGAGCGAGAGAGCGAGCGAGCGAGAGAGAGTATGAAATTGATTTTTTTAATGAATTATCACTGAGTGAAGGCAGCTGCAGGCCATTTTTACCATATGTCGGTTTGCATTTGTATCACAGAATTTGTTTTTTAGTAAGGACAAAATATCTGCTTTTCTTTCATTGCTTATGCAGGAGAAGTGGGATCTACATAACTCAACATGTAGTTAACTAACACTATTGTCTGTTTTTATTGGGCTGTTATTAATGAAAGCATACCATGTTCTATACTGTACTTACATGCATGGAGTGCGAGGCAAGCAGATGGAGATAAATATTATTAGAGAAGCCACACATTTTAAAAATGTAAATTTTTCCAGAAGCAAATTTGAAATCTTCAGAATTCAAGTAGATACTATAAATTAATAACTTATCTACAATTTTTATTGCAAAATATAAGATGTTACACCCATAATAAAGTAGGATCTCAATTAGTAATAGGAATAAGGGTGAATTAGGTAATGTATATAGAAGGAATTGAAAGTAAAAAGCACTCCATACATGCTACACTAGGCACTATCTGACGAAGTGTATTTACGTACATAAATAGGGATAAATTTAGATCCTAGATTTAGTTCCAAAACCAAGGTGAGATGTAACTGAGGGAAAAATAGCTATGGAAATATCCTATTCATGTTGCATATCTGAACTATGGAGATTTTATTTCTTGGCTGTTCAGGCTGAGAAAATGATTCAGTATCTTTTACAAATACTGCCACAATAAAATGGTAAAGCCTGATTTTCCTCCCACTTATACAGGTGCAAATAGGTTACCTAGATGTCCTGATATTATCTGGACTGTTACGATACTAGGGGCTGTGTCTTACGTATGCAGCTATACCACTCCCTCCAAAGAAGTGTCCTGATTTTTCACATTTGTTATTTCCTCACCCTATGTGCAAATCAGGGGAGGGGGTCTATGATAATAATTGTTCATGTTCTGTGCAATAATATTCTGAACAGACAATGAGTAGAGAACACTTCTTATATATTAGACTCAATATGTTGGAAATTTTGCCATTGACTTCAGTGTGGGGCAGGATTGAGCCCACAGGATGGATTTCTGTATTACTGTTGTGAGAAGGGGGAGGGAGAGGATTTAGAAATGAAGGCAAGATGATGTTTGTAAAACAGATCTCTGCCTCCCTCCCTCCCTCCCCCACCAGACATAAAGGGGGCAATCAGGGGAAAGAACCAGATTATTATATAATAATGCAAAGCTTAGCTGAAAAATGTCATAGTCATTTGTCACAGAATGCCCCATATACCAAGATGAAGAAAACAGTATGAGGCTGACAGGGCTGATGAAAAACAGCACTTAAGATAATTTTTCCTGCTAAACTCTGTTGTACGCTATGCAAATATGATTGCAAAAGTAGGGAATTATCAACACTTTAATGCTAGTTAACTTTCAAAAATGATACTTAGAGTAATCAACATAAACTTACCAAACAGTAACAAATAACAAAAATGTTTCATTGCGCTACACTGACATTTAGTTCAACCCCACGTAACTCAGTGTAAGTGATATATTGCACTGTTCTCATTTACAAATGACGGTTACAATGCTTCTGATAAGTGAGTATAGAGAGGAAGAACTGGTTTCTAAGATGGACTAATAAACAGTAAACAAATAAAAATGCAAACAAATAAATCCGTAACAGTTTGACCCAAAAAATCTCACTCTCTTAGCAGTTCTTGATTGTTGTTCATGTTGTTTTATTATTATTATTTATTATGTTATTTTATTCCTAGAAGTCCCAGCTAAAATCAGATCCTTTCACTGTTAGGTACTATGCACGTTAAGAGACAGTCCACACCCTATAGAGTTTACATTCTAAATAAAACATTGCTAATTCACTCAAGGTTATTATGAGGCTCATGATGGTCTGTACTTTCCTCTAAAATCTCAGTTCATGATTATCTGAGAAGCAAATAAGTTTCTAGCTTTCTTGGTTGCAGAGCAAAGCTTGAGAGTGTGACCCTTAAAAGCTGCAAATAAAAAGAACCTACAATTTATTATTTTTTAAATCTCATGATTTTTTGTGGACCTGAGGCATGGTTTTTGAACTTTTAGGGTTTGCAATACTATAAATAGAGTAAGACAAAGGGATAAGGTAGGAGAAAAAATTATTATAACCACATCAATTTTACAAGTGAGAAACCGCAGAATAGAAAGATTAAGTGATTTATTCAAGGTCACACAAGAAGTTTGTAGCAAAGATAAGAAGTGAACAGAGAGCACCTTCCTCTCAATACAGTGTCTTAACAACACACTCCTCTCTCTTTTAGCCTACTAGGAAAGGGGTGAGGGGATCCGCTGACTCACTGAGGCAAGAGGCGCACCCAGTTATAAGGTAGATGGATGTGGGTCTCTAGAAAAACAAGATTTAGGATAACAAACAGAGTCCTGTGGCACTTTTAAAGACTAGCCAATTTATTTATCATGTGAGCTTTTGTGGGAGAAAATCCCACTTCATCAGATGGGATGTTCCCCATCTTCAAGCATCCGATTTTCTCCCATGAAAGTTCATGTCATAAATACATTGGTTAGTCTTTAAAAGTGCCACAGGACTCCTTGTTTGTTTTGCTGAACTAGACTAACATGGCTCCCCCTGTAGGACTTGTCAACATTTAAGATTTAGGATGTGGACTGAGAAAAGTTGGGGTAGCAGCCATAGGAGCTGATAAGTTGTGGAGAAGATTTGAACTGAATTTTATGTTGTTATTCATTTCTGGGTTGATAAAACCAAGGAGATGTGGTTGTGGTTGGGTTTGGGGTTTTTTGGGGGGTCTTCCATAGAGTGGGTAGACTGTCTTTGTTAGATTCTGGGAACGGCAGCTGCTCAAAAACATTTCTAGCATCTTCCATTAAAGTACTTCAAAGTGCTTCTTCATGGAAATTAATTAAGTCAAACACCACAGCAAAGAAGGGAGAATTATGCCTATTTTGCATATGTGAAAGTGAGGCACAGATGTTAAGTTACTTATCTAAGATGACCCAGGGAAGCCACCAAGAATAGAATCTAATCTCCTTGATCGCAGTCCTCTGTGTCAATCGTTACTAATCTAGCCTTTCTTTTAGTCAAATACTCATCAGTCCTATATAATTCATTAACGCATAATTAATTAATGACAAATATCATTCTCATGAACAATTTACTGTTTAAAAAAAAGAGCAGAAAACATGCCCCAATACATGGTCAGAAAGGGGACTGGAAAAGAACAAGGACAGTCACAATGCAATCAGACTTTGGACAGAAAAGGCCCCAGACTCGGAATTAAACTGAATATAAAATTCTTCTGTCTTACCTTAAGAGATGCTAGGATGAAGAATGGCAGAGACACCCACTTCGAAAGGTGAAGGTTCCTGCCACCTGCTCTTTCAGGGTTATAAGTTAGATTCTGAGGTAAGTTATGCAGGAAGAAAGCAGGACTAATTCTGAGAAAGTCAATGGCGTTACTTCCAATTTATGTTGGTGTAATGGAACAGATTCTGGCCCTTTACCTAAGAAGCGTCACCAGTTCCCAGGGCCAGCCCAACCATATATATGAACTAGGCGTTCGCCTAGGGCCCCAGGCCTTAAGGGGCACCAGATTAGACAGAAGTGATTTTTTTCCCCTCTATTTAAAAATATATATTAATATGTTATCATTTTTCTCTATACTGAATGGGGGCAGGGGGGCGCCAAAGTCAGTTCGCCTAGGGCACTGAAAACCCTTGGGCAATCCCCGCGCCAATCTTGATAATCTCAATAAAAATAGTGGGACATAGGAAAACAGGCAATTCCTTGCATACGTTTGTATTATTTAGATCTAGAAACTAGTAGGGGCAGGAGGCTATGCCCCACTTAAGTCCCACTTAGGCCTTATTTTTTGTGAGTTTAAAGCATTGCATAAGCCATGTATTAGCTTTCCCCATAGAGTGGAATTCCATCAAAACATTAAAGCACCCTCATTGGCCCTCGTGCTCCCAGACTCGAGCAGTCGATCAGGATGTTTGAAATGATGGTGGTGAATTTGCTGCTGTCAGTGAAGACCTGCCCTAGAAGATATCGATAACTTCCACCCAAATGGAGAAGTGCTTCATCCCTTGGTTTCTGAAACCATAATAAACCTGGTTCCTACACATAGGCTGCCTCTTGTGAACATCTGCAATGTGTGTGAGCGCACAGGTGCATTTGTGGTCTCTTGCTCTGCCTCTGGCTTTCCGGGTGATGGGAAATTGTATCAACTGCAAATGATTTTTATCAACAAGGAAGATGGAATATTGCCCATAGCTTTCCAGAGATGGGCGGAGAGAAAGGGTGGCTGAAACAGACTATTTATTGCTATCTTAATCAGTTCTACTGGGTAATTCTTTGCTCCACTAAAGCTCTGTGGTACATTTGGAACATGACCGGGTGGAGTTTTCTGTCATCACTGAATCCAATTCTTCATCTATGCTCTGGTTCCCTACTGTATTCTTTCATTCCCTGTGTGCAGTAGTAAACAATGGTGATGTCTGTGGACACCTGATATGAAGGAGTCTCCTAAGGAGAAAGAGTTTGATGCTGAGGAAAGCTACTCATTCTGGCTATGCCTACACTTGAAAAGTTAGGTCGACTTTATGAAGTCGACTTATTAAGGTTGACTTTAAGTTGACTTAAAGTGGACCTTATTAAGTCGACTTAACAAAAGTCGACTTAACTTCTCAAGTGTAGACATGGCCCCTTTTTGGCCTTATTAAGTCGATTTAACATTTTAAGTCAACTTAAAAAGGTCCACCTAGGCACTACTCTGCATCTTCACTGGCTTAAGTCGACTTAATAAAGTCGACTTAAGTGCTAGTTCAAATTAAAATGAGGTGTTATTAATTCGAACTAACTTTTCCTTAATTTGACTTAAGGAGCAGCTTAAGTCGATTTAAGGAAAGCCAAGTGTAGACGTGGAGTAAATTAAGTTGACTTAAGCCTCCTTAAGTAGACTTAATTTCTAAGTGTAGACGCACTCTCTGGTTCTCCATCATACCACTGAGATCCCCATTCTCTGTATGGGAGAACTGTCTGTTTTCATAAATCACAGGAGGTAGCCTGGCTTTAGGTATTTTTGTGGGTTGTCTCAAATCATAGAAATGTAGGGCTGGAAGGGTTCTCAAGATGCTATCTAGTCCAGTGTCCATTGCTGAGTCAGGACCTAGATCATCTCCGACAGTGTTTGTCTAAAGCACACATGTCAAACACAAGGCCCATGGATCGAATCCAGCCCGCCTGGCCGTTTTATGTGGCTCGCGGTGACTGAGCCGCATCCAAGCTCCTGACCGCGCTGCCTCAGTACCCATTTGCAGGCAGAAGGACCCAGTCCCAGAAAGCTAGGTAGGAGCAGGGCGCTCCACACAAGTGCCTGACCGTGCCACAGGCAGAAGGACCCAGTCCCAAACAGTGAGCTAAGTTGCTTCTTCACATCCTTGCTTCTGCACACCCCTTCCTTGCCGAGACCCAGCACTAGGCACGACCGTGCCAGAGTCCCGATCCTGCACCTGCTGCCAGTAGCAACTACACAGGTATGGCGTCTCAGTGGGATCCTACAGTAGCAATGTCTCCAGACTCAGAGACACAGGCCTCCATCTCAGCACAGTCAGTGGCTCCATTCCCCTCACATAGACAGGCCAAATTAGGACAGGTACACCTACCTCAGAAAAAGCTGCTAAGAACAAGAAAGCAATCACTCCCAAAATGTCCAACAAGAGAAAAGTTGATGCAGAAGGGAGACAATTTAATGAAAGATGGGAAAGCAAATATATGTTCATGCTTCGCGAAGACAAACCGGTGTGTATTTTGTGTTATGAGGCAGTGTCAGTGATGAAGGAGTACAATATACGCTGGCGTTTTGACACCAAACATGGAGCTAAGTATGCTAAATATACCCTTCAAGAAAGACATAAAATTGTCCAAGAATTAAAAGGCAGACTGCAATCGCAGCAGAAAATGTTTACTAAAGCTACAGCCAAAAATGATGCAGCAGTGAAAGCTAGCTTTATTGTGGCTGAAGAAATTGCCCGAGCTTCCAGGTGTTTTTCAGAGGGTGCCTTTTTGAAGCAATGCATGCTAAAAGTGTGTGAGCAGGTGTGCCCCAACCAGATACAGACTTTTCAAAACGTCAGTTTGTCAAGAAATATCATTGCAGACTGAGTTCGGGATCTTGCAGGAAATCTAACAACACAGCTGGCCGAAGAGGCACGCAGTTATCTGGCTTTTTCATTAGCTGTCGATGAAAGCACAGACAATACTGATATAGCACAGTTGTCCATCTTTATACGAGCTGTGAAGACGGACCTCTCTGTCACTGAGGAACTTTTGGATGTAGCTGCCATGCATGGGATGACGACGGGGAAGGACATTTTTGAGGTGGTGGAGAAGTCCATAAATAATATTAAATTACCCTGGGAAAAGTTGGTGGGGCTAACTACTGATGGCGCACCTGCAATGTGTGGAGAAAAAAAAGGCTTGGTTGGCCTAATGAAGGAGAAAATGCTAAAAAGTGACTGCCACACACATCTGATTACCTACCATTGCATTATTCATCAAGAAGCTATGTGTGGTAAGGTTCTGGGAATGGATGATATAATGACCACGGTCATGAAAACAGTAAACTTTATATGGGCGCGTGGGCTGAATCACCGCCAGTTCCAGCTGTTTTTACAGGAGGTGGGTGCAGAGCATGGAGACGTGCCATACCACACAGAAGTAAGGTGGCTGAGCAGGAGCACAGTCCTCAAACGATTTTTTGAGTTCAGGGAACAAATCGCTCTTTTCATGCAAAGTAAAGGAAAGCCCTTGCCTGAACTGTCAGATCCAACCTGGCTTTGTGATTTTGCTATGATGTGTGATTTAACCAGGCATCTCGCCCAACTGAATCAGAGGCTGCAGGGATACAAACAAGTCATCATGAAGATGTCTGATATGATCACAGCATTCCAGCGTAAACTTCTCTTATGGAAGTCCCAACTGGAACAGGACAATCTTGCCCACTTTCCTGTTTGTCAGAGCATCTCAGCCTCCTTTTCCGGTGCTTTTCCTTGTGCTCGGTTGGCTACCAAAGTGAGCCGGTTAATTAATGAGTTTGATCGGCGCTTCTCTGACTTCAGAGCACAGCACTCTGGCTTTGACATCTTTGCCAATCCTTTCACAGCCGACATCAACAATGCGCCCCATCACCTTCAGATGGAGTTAATAGAGCTTCAAACCGATAGTGGCCTGAGAGCAAAGTTCCAGGATGTCACGATAGAGGACTTTTACCGTCTACTGCCCCCTGACTTGATGCCACAGCTCCAACTTCATGCTGCCCGTGTTCTGTCCATGTTTGGGAGCACCTATCTGTGCGAACAGATGTTTTCAACAATGAATCTAAACAAGAAGAAGCACAGATCACGCATCACCAATGACAACCTCCACTCTGTTTTGCAGGTTGCTACAGCACAAGACATAAAACCAGACAATGACTTACTGACCAGGGGAAAACGGTCTCAGACATCTGGCCAGAAAACAAATAGGTGAGCAATTTAAAAACCTAATTTTCAAATATAGAATTATAGATAAATGTATTAAAAAACTGTTGAGTTTGTAATTTAACTGTTTTGCTTACAGTTTGTTTTGTGCTTGTTGTTATATTCAGAACATGATTAATGCACGAGGATGGCGTGTGATATGGTGTCTCAGGGTGAGGAAGGATCTATACTTCTACTAAGACTAAGTATCTTAATAAAAAATTTGGCCCGCGACTTAGCCTGTGTTTTAAATTTCGGCCCCTTATGTGATTGAGTTTGACACCTCTGGTCTAAAGTGTTCTTAGAAACCTCCACTGATGAGCTCCCACATCATCTCTTGGAAAGCTGTTCCAGTGCTTAGCTCCTCTTATAGTTAGAAAGTTTTCCCTAGTATCTGACCTAAATCTTCTTTGCAGTAGATTAAGCCCATTATTTCTTTTCTTATCTTCAGCGGACATGGTGAACAACTGATCACTTCCGTTTTATAGCAGCCCATAACGTATTAGAGAACTGTTATCAAGTCCTCCATCTGTCTTCTTTCTCAGGACTGAACACGTTCCATTTCTTTAATCTTTCCTCATAGGTCAGGTTTTTTAAATCTTTTTATTTTTGTTGCTGTCCTCTGGACTCCCCCCAGTTTACCACAACCTTGTTAAAGTGTGGTGCTCAGAATTGGACACAGTACTCCATCTGAGGCTTCACCAGTGTCCGGTACAGTGGACAATGACACTTCTGTTGATGCAGGGCTGTCCCTAGGGATGGGTGACTGGGGCTTCAGCCTGGGCCCGGTGCTTTGGTGGGCCCCGTGGGGCTGACTGGCATGGGCCCTGGAAGATGGTGCTATAGCCATACTGTGCACTAGCTGGCCCTGCCCCCACAGCCTGGGGTGGAAGCCTGGAGCACAGCTTCTGGACCGGCCTGCCCTGCCCCCGGGGGTTGACCAGCTAGCCCAGGGGCAGGGCAGGAGCATGGAGCCTACCCTCTGGGCTGGCCCACCCATGGTGGGTGGGTGCCCCCCACACGGGGAGTTGCTTCAGGTATTTAGGTAGTCCTTCTTATCTCCTCTGAATATATGTGTGCAGCCCTGGCTGTTTACATGCTGCTGGAAAGTTACACAGATCTCAGCCAATTTGTGCATCACATGACAGATAGTTACACAGATCATATCCTAGGGGTGCACGGATGTGCATCCCATGACAGCCTGGCACCTCAAGCTATGGTGCCCTATGCAGCTGACGTCCTGATACTCTCAGGGATAAATCCCTGAGCCCCCCAGCCCTAAAGCTCAGAAACCCTGAACTCCTCTACAATCCCATGGCTGAAGCCTAAAATCCCAAGCACCACTGCCCTGCAGGGCTAAAGCGATGATCCCTGTGGACCTCTTTGGTGGCTGAAGCCTGGAGCCCCACCTGCTTCCCCCCACGGCTGGGCCCCAGAGTTTTTATAGCATGGTGGGTGGGGAGGACACACAAAGGAGAATGTTGAGACTCCTGGTCTAGATCACTTTCTCCTAGTTTGCTTATAAGAATGTCACATGGGACTGTGTCAAAAGCCTTACTAAAATCAAGACATATCACATCTACAGCTTCCCACCATCTACTAGGTCAATAACCCTGTCAAAGAAAGAAATTAGTTTGGTTTGGCATGATTTATCAGAACAGATCCATGCTGACTATTCTTTCGAACCTTATTATTCTCTAGTTATCTACAAACTGATTGTTTAATAATTACTTCCAGTATCTTTCCAGGTACTGAAGTTAGACTGACTGGTCTATAATTTCGTTGGCCCTCTTTGTATCCCTTTTTAAAAAACAGAGATACTATGTTTGCCCTTTTCCAGACCTGTGGGACTTGATCCATCCTGCATGAGTTCTCCAAGATAATTGCTAATGGTTCAGAAGTTGCTTCGGCTAGTACTTTAAATACTCTCAGATGAATTTCATCAGGCCCTGCCAAGTTTAATTAATCAAATTTATGTAAATATCCTTTAACTTGTTCTTTCCCTGTTTGCCTGTATTCCCTTTCCCCTTATCATTAATATTAGTTGTGCTAAGGATCTAGTGACCCTTTATATTTTTAGGGAACACTGAAGCAAAATAGGCATGAAATACTTTGGCCTACTAGATGTTGTCCATTATTAGATTTCCTTTCCTACTAAGTAGAGGACCTAAATGTTCCTTCATCTTTCTCTTACTCCTAATGTATTCATAAAGCTTCTTCACATCAGTGGCATAGGTGTGGGTGGACCTGGGTGGGCCACAGCTACACCCTTTGAAAGCAGGCCCACACGATCCATTTCTTCTGCTGCCAATGCTCCGTTTAAGTTTGGAGCATCAGGCAGCTTTTGGCAGGAGCATCAGGCAGCTTTCGGCAGGTCACTACCTGAACTTCCTGCTTCCAGCCTCGTGACCGGAAGCAGGAAGTTTGGGAAAGTGACTGGTGGGGAATCACTAAAGCTGCTGGACACTCCAGTTGCCAAGGTAACTGGAGCATCCATAGCTTCCGAACTTCCTGCTTCTGGTCACCTTAGTAAATCACAGGCCCTGCCAGAAAATCTCTTCTGGCTATGCCACTGCTTTACATTTCCTTTTATGTCCCTTGCTAGGTGCAACTTTTTGTGCCTTAGCCCCACTGATTTTATCTCTACATGCTTTTGCTATTCTTTCGCATTCCTCCCAGGGGTGTAGCCAGCCCCTGTTTTCTGGCTGGGCCCCTGCAAGTGCACAGTGGGCCCAGCCAAAGGCAGCTTCTGGTCATGTAACTAGAAGTTGGCCCCCTTAGGGAGAGGGAGAGCCACAGCACCTGCCTGGCAGCAGCGTGAACTTTGCCACCACGGCCGTGGGGCAAGCCAGCAGCCGTGGCTGCGACTGGGGCAGAGGTGCTGGCACATCAGCTCCTTTTGCAGCTGCAGGGCCCTGCAGCCACAAGCGGAGCGGAGGCATCAGCATTGGTGCCTCTATCCCGCTCGTGGCTGCTGGGTGGTCCCGTGGTCGTGGCAGCAAAATTCATGCTGCTACCAGGCACTAATGTGGGTGGGTCTCAGGGACAAATGGGTGGGCCCTGGCCTACCTGGGCCCACCCGTGGCTATGCCCCTGATTCCTCCTTAACAATTTGTCCACGTTTCCACTTTTTGCAGGATTGCTTTTTGATTTTCAGGTCATTTAAGAACTTCTTACGGAGCTGGCCTCTTACTATTCTCCCTACCTTTCCTTCACATCTGGATAGTTCGATGTAGTGCCTTTAATAGTGTCTTTGAGAAAGTGCGAGGTAGCCTGAACATCTCCCCTTAGATTTATTTTCCATGAGGCCCTATCTACTAGCTCTCTCACTTTGTTAAAGTCTGCTTTTTTGCTGCCTATTGTCATTATCCTGCAACTCTCACCCCTTCCTTTCCCTAGAATCATGAAATCTATTATTTCATGATCATTTTCACTCAAATTGCCAACAGATTCACAGCCAATTCCTCCCTGTTAGTCAGAATCAAGTAAAAAATGGCTACAGCCCAGTACATTTCATGAACTTACTGGGCATCGTGTTTTGCCATACCACTTTTCCAACAGATGTATAAAGTTTCCCATTACTACCCATGACACTGTATCAGAAATTGTATTGCAGTACATTAAGTAGACCTCTGACTGTGACAGAGGCCTCCTCAAACAAATTCAGATCCACTCCAAATAACCTATTTCAGAGTAATTTTCAGCACCTAAAACTGAAAACAAGAAAACATGTTAATTGCTATTACAACGTCTCAAATCACCTTTCCAGCACTGCAGGGTTTTATACTTTGAATGACCCATGCCAGTTCTTGAGCTATGTTTTATATGTAGCCAGCAAGACACAATTCCTCTGATAACAAGGCAATAGTGGATTCAATTAAAAATGGCAAACAATATTTCATTTTTCTATTACTGCATGGAGAGCATTCATTCGGGTAAAGAGAGGCTCAGAGGTCATAGAAAATTTAAGGGTTCCTTTTCCAAATGGATAAATCTGTGATCTGAATTTAAACTAGTTGTTACCCGTTGTTTGGACTGTTTTTATCACAATTGTTAGTGATATATAACCATCAAGACTCTAATACAATAGAAGGAAAAGATACTCCAGGTCAAGGATAAATAAATAAATATAATAAAAAAGAATAGCCACAGCCTCCTCTTTCTAGGACATTTTATTTTTAAAAGAGCGATCCTGAAGGGAAAAAGCTCACAAGAATAATGCTTTCAAATGTGATCTGAAGAAAAGCCACGGGAAAAATAGCAGTGTATTTTATAATGAATTCATTTAAACTGCTCAGGTGATATGGTTGGTTTGCTGTTCCTGGACTGTAATTTCTCAGAAATTGCTTCTGGTGTTTACAGGAAGCATAAAAAAGTAGTTCATTGTAAATAAGATGCTGCTGCATGAGAAGTGTCCCTTCTAGTGACTTAAATAACTTCGTGAAGAGACATCTTGCATATATTTATTCCACCGACTACTTCGAAGTTATCTCTGTGCCGTTTACTGATGGGAAACAAAGTCCTTGAATACTTTGAAAGACAACAGAGTCCTGTGGCACTTTTAAAGACTAACAGATTTATTTATCGCATGAGCTTTCGTGGGAGAAAATCCCACTTCGTCAGACGCTTTGAAGCATCTGACGAA
>ML685824.1:78927-93221 GCA_007922175.1 Pelusios castaneus
TTCGTCAGATGCTTCAAAGCGTCTGACGAAGTGGGATTTTCTCCCACGAAAGCTCATGTGATAAATAAATCTGTTAGTCTTTAAAAGTGCCACAGGACTCTGTTGTCTTTCTACAATAGACTAACACGGCTGCCCCTTTGGAACTTGAATACTTTATCACACTCTGAAGACCTTCACTTTAAAGTATTTTATAAAAATCCAAACAGCAATGTGTTTCGCTGCTGTTCTTGCCACGGTTAAAATTATACACCTAGTCATTCTAGATTCAGGATTCGGTTTGCTTGTGAGGTAGCTACTTTCAATGCTAAATGACGATGCATGAGTCAGAAACGGTTGATTCTCCTCTTCATGCCTGCTTCTTAATTGCTGCACCAGTGCTAAAATGCTGAGTCTAGCCAATAAAAAGCTGCCAGTGAACTGGGGAAACATCATGCCACGTCTTAGACATAACATGCAACATCATTCAAGAGCCATCGTTTCAGCAGAGTGATTTGTTTCATATGAGGGTTGCTTTAAAGTAGAAATAAATCTGAAAATCTATATATGACTGTCTCCCATTGATTAGACAAATCTCGCATGGCCCAAGTTCCATCAGAAGGAATTGTAACGTGTAGATTCCTTAAAGCATCTTAAAACTAATGACAGGATCTTTCCCTGAGCTATTATTTTCCCAGGGTGCTTAAAGAGGATTATGTAGACATAATTCATCTGGATTGAATGATATCATCTTAAATTCACATGATGGGTAATGCTTCCTTCACTGGCGATCAATTCTGGAAGGGTAGGGAATGGTACTGAAATGCACAGCGTTAGTGGGAAGTACATTAATTCTTTCAAGCAGGTTTAGACCTCTATCATTTATTTGTTTAGCAGGATTCCATGTTACATCTCTTATGATGACAAACTGAACAAAGCAGGGCTGTTTTGTTTAGCTAATTTACAATCAAACTCACTGAGTATTTACTAGCGGTACCTTTGCCTTAATATTAAAAAAAATCCCACCTTTGGATTGTGCAAACTAGCTTTGATACCAGTGGCTCCCATCTTTTTTCTAGGCAAGGATACGAGTTCATCGGATTAAGAGTACCAGGTGGTGATGGCAATCACTCATTCCCCGTGGTGAAATTCACTGTGGTGCAGAGGACAGGCACAAGGTCTACGCAGCTCTTAAATCCCACTTGAGGCCTCAAAATATGGATTTTATGACTGCTGGCCAAGGTTCCTCCTCACTAGTTTAGACTTGTGTTTGGGAAACACACTTAAGCCAATGCGAAAATCCATCCCTCGTCAGTGCTTAAGCACACGTTTACAGCATTGCTTAAGTTTTATTGCGGGATTCAAGCACTTGCTGAAAGTTAAGTATAGACTTAGGCGCTGTTCTGAATCTTGAGGCTTTTCTGACTTGAGGCCTTCATGACAACTTGTTATACGGGGTTCTGGTGACCTGCCTTTCATTTGTGTATCTTCTAACCCAGCAGGAGCTGCAGCTACTGTTATGTGACTAGAATTTAGAGCTCCATTGTGATTTAAAGTGTCTAGGCACTATATATAAGCCATATGTGGCACACGGAGCCTGTGTTTCTCCTTTCTGTAAGGTGAACTTCAATATATCATTCATATAAATGTCTAACTGAGGGGTGAACAAAACTGGCTCACAGCTAGGCGCCAGCAATTTTACTTTTGGTCACCAGAGGGTGTGCCTCCGTTAGGTGACAGGTTAGTAAAACTAGTCACCATGGTGACCAGAAAGATAGATTTGTCGAGGCCTAAGCTAACTTGTACTAAGATTTTGGCTTCGGTGATTTCTAGTGACTAGGAGTTCCGCAGACACCCTGACTTTTAAACATTTTATGAAATTTCATTTGTATGTCACAAAATATAACACTGCCCACTCTTCTGTGGAAGTTACCATGCAGAAGATAAAACTATCAGTCATATTAGTTTTGACACACACACAATGAAAGACGTAGGAAAGACATGAAAAGCAATACAAATGGAGAGGAGATAAACGGAGGGAAAGAAAAAAAAGAAAGAAAAGAAGGAGGAGAGAAGGCACCATAAAAAAGAATAATGACCCAGCCCACTAATTTATCCACCATTTCTACAAAATCTACACATTTATCATTTTATTGCAGCAAGAGACCTTTACCATGACTACACTATTCTTCTATCATTGGACTAGATTTTGCCTTTCAATACTGAAGAATGAATATTTTAGCTACTTACAGTGCTCTATACCGCCAGAACTTTTTGGAATTATCAAAGACCTCATACGGTAACTTGTAACCTCAAAACAGTGTTTTCTCCTTTAAACACAATGTCAGATAACATAAACAAGTTAATTTTACTATTGCCCTTCATCCAGGATCAGATTATACTGAGCCAACTTCAAAGCATATGAACCAAATTGGTATCCGTTTCCCGACAACGCCAACATGTATTTCTACTAATAGCTCCAGATTTAAATAATTTATAATGGGATTCAATAATTTTTTTTTAAAAAAATAAGAACAATGTGTGACGGGATGCACATCTGTGCAGCCCTTCACACAATGTTTTAACAATACTGCTATCAGTGAAAGGTCTTTTAACAACCTTATTGCTGATCCTCATTTACACTAAGGCGGCTGTATGACACACTGACAGTAGAAGGGTATGTAAAGTTGAGCGTAAATATAATTGAAGTCCCCTGTATGTGTCTTTAGAGTAACATAGCAGTGTAAAGCAGCTTTTGAGAAAGTGAAAATCAGGGCATTTATCGCTACTTTAATAAAGTTGAGTTTTGTTTTCAACTTTCTATGCCTGATTCTTCCAGTGAGCTGCCTTGTGCCTTTCGGCAAATCATGTCATCTCTCTGTTTGCCCTTCCACCTTTTGAGTGTCTTATTTATGAAGACTGTAAGGTCTTCAGGGCAGGAGTTTTTTCCCATCTGTATGTACAGCACCTAGCACAATGGACTTGTTTTGAGTTTGCCTGGAGGTGAAGCAGGGAAGCCCTCTTTTCTAACCTTCTGGCTTCTGGTTGATTATGGTCTCTCTCCAGTCCTTCTAGGCTCCTGGAGGACTAAGTCATGTTGGTACCCAAGGCTGAGTGGGGTTTTCCTAAGTAGGAGACAGGGAAGGCCTGACAGAATCCATCAAAGTGTTATATAAGCCAAAGTGTTATAATAACAGTTCCTTTAGCAGCATCATACTTAGCTCCAGGTGAAGAGTAAATAGCTGGAGGAGATGAACTCCAAAGGGAAACTCTTCCTGTTTTAATAGAAAATGTTCCTTAACATAAAGAGATTAGAGGATGATCCAGACACACTGAAGGGCCTAAACTATGATATATATCAGCAGAAATATTTCTAGAGACAATGAGCCTAAGTCTGCTTTTCTATTTATACCTGCTCAGCCTCACTGAAGCAGACAGATTTGCATAAACCATCATGGCAGATGGCAGAATTCAACTCAATGTTTTTTCAAAGTTTTCCAAAATGTTCCATTCTTTTCTGACAGGTTTTGTAAAGAAAGAAATGGAAATAATCACGGTTGTACCTATAGGGAGAGGCTTTCTCTCTGTAGACAAGACACTAGCATACAAGCCACACACACACCTGTAACGGTAGGTGTAACCCTTCTGCCAGCTGGCTAACAGCCGCTAAATAAATCTGTTAGTCTTTAAAAGGGCCACTGGACTCTGTTGTCTTAAAATGTCTGAGTTCACTATATCTTGGATTCCTCTTTGACAAATCACTAAACCAGCTCAAGAACTATCTAGAAACTGGGAAAATGCACCCTTCCTGAGTGCCCTTAGGAAGTGTAAGTTCCCAATTCACAGATACCCCAAGTCAATGTGTAACCCTTCGGGTGGGCTAAAATTAGCTGGAGACCCAGGATCCAGTCTGTATGGGACTCACAGCAAAGATTGCTCAGAGTTACCCATCCACATTAAAATACTACTAAAACCAAACATAACAATGAACTTTATTAACTACTAACTAAATAAACCTTATCCTAAGAAAACAAAATACAACTAACCAAGAACAATCCCTACAGAAACCCCCACATGAAAGATCCCCAAGAGTCCCAAAGTCCAGGTGGAGTTCACCCAACTCTCAGCTACAGTCTCTGTTCCAGTGTAGAGGCTTGAGTGGCAAGAAATAGCTGTCCTCTTCTTCTTTCTTTGCAGGAATATTCTGTACCATTCCATGCAGGCTGTTCCTTCTCCTTTGCAACCAGCCCTCAGAGAGGTAATGCAGGATTCTTATTCCTATTTTACAGATGGGAAGACTGAGACACAAAGCTGAGAGTCTTGTCCAGCACATCAGTGGTGAAACTGAGATTAAAAGTCAGGAGCTTCTGGTACTCAGCCCCTGGCACAGTCCACTATAGTGTGCCTCCTTTTTAAACTGGAGCTAGAACTGCAGAAGTAACCATTTAACTCAGCGTAGCGGTTCAGCTTCATTAAGCTGCAGTGGCAGAGAGGCCTCAGTTTAGTTCAGTTAGCTCTGCTGTCATCCTAGGCATCATCTCTGCAAGTGTCGCTAGAGGAACTGAGAGTGGGTCGCCTATACAAGTCGATCTATGGCAGCACTTTCCCTTTTTTACCGAGTGAGGGAGTAGAAAACTCTTTTCCTTCTGGAGCTTCGAGCCATAGAGTTTATATATGTGTGTCACATGACTTGTATGTAAGTGACTATGCAAATGAGAGACTATGATGTCAGCATGGGAGCACATGCTTCCAGAAGCCTGAACAGCCCCAGGTTTTGTTGAGTACCGTTTATGAAAAGGCCTTCTTGACCTGACTCCTGATTGGTCCATCCATTCCAGCCAGTAATGTGGAAAAAGGGCAGCCTTTGGGGTAAACTGTGACCAGAGCTTAACAGACAAATTAAGGCAGAAAGTAAAGACCACTGTGCTCAACAGAAAGTGCAGTTCTGTCTGAACTGGATACTTCCCCACCTCATGCAGAGGGTAAGTCCATCAGTGTTTGTGAGGTGCACAGATAATACAGAGATGGGTGCCATAGATGTTTCTATGTAGACAGAGACCTGGTATGTTAGAATGTGATTTCTGACTAATGGCTATGTGAAATGAGCTCGTGATCTCAGCCCGCTTGTGTTGCTCAAAAATTACCAGCCAGTGAAGTCAGTCTCAGCAGAGAACAGAGGGTCTGAATCTTAGAATCATAGGGCTGGAAGGGACCTCAGGAGGTCATCTAGTCCAACCCCCTGCTAAAAGCAGGACCACTCCCACTAAATCACCCCAGCCAGGGATTTGTCTAACTGGGCCTTACATGTTTCCAAAGATGGAGATTCCACCACCTCCCTAGGTAACCCATTCCAATGCTTCACCACCCGCCTAGTGAGAGAGTTTTTCCTAATATCTAACCTCGACCTCCCCAGCTGTAATTTGAAACCATTGCTCCTTGTTCTGTCCTCTGTTATCCTCGAGAACATCCTAGCTCCCTCCTCTTTGGAGCACCCCTTCAAGTAGTTGAAGGTTGTTATCAAATCCCCCCCTCAGTCTTCCCTTCTGTAGACTAAATAAGCCTAGTTCCTTCAGTCTCTCCTCATAAGTCAAGTGCCCCAGCCCCCTAATCATTTTTGTTGCCCTCCGCTGGACTCTTTCTAATTTGTCCACATCCTTTCTGTAGTGGGGAGCCCAAAACTGGACACAGTATTCCAGATGCGGCCTGACCAGTGCCGAATAGAGGGGAATTATCACATCCCTCGATCTGCTGGCAATACTCCTACTCATGCAGCCCAATATGCCGTTGGCCTTTTTGGCAACAAGGGCACACTGTTGGCTCATATCCAGCTTCCCGTCCACCATAACCCCCAGGTCCTCTTCTACAGCGCTGCTACTTAGCCGATCGGTCCCCAGCCTGTAGCAGTGCATGGGATTTTTCCATCCTAAGTGCAGGACTTTGCACTTGTCTTTGTTGAACCTCATGAGGTTTCTTTTGGCCCAATGTTCCAATTTTTCTAAGTCTCCCTGGATCCTGTCCCTGCCCTACAGCGTGTCTACCATTCCCCCCAGCTTGGTGTCACCTGCGAATTTACTAAGCATGCAATATATCTGAACTGAAAAACAAACTCCCTTTTCCTTTCTGTGCGTCTGATGGCCGTGCTGTAACTGTTCTGTGGGCAGAGAGAGGACTCCCTGGTGCTGCTGTGCAGGCACCTTATAGGAACTAACTTTTAAAAAAAATCTATAAGGAAAGGAGGGCTTATTATGTTGCATATTTAAAAGTGACTTCATCTTGACATTCTTAACTAGGAGCTTTTCTTCTGAAGCAGATGATGGCAAGCAGAGCAGAGAGCAAGAATACAAATGATTCTACGCTCACAGTTTCAGCAGATGGTGCATGAGTGGAAGATTTTGCTTTACCCCTGTTTGTAGATTCATAAAGATGGGGCTTGATTCTGATCTCACACAGATTTTACTTGGGTGTAAACCACTGAAGTCACTCCTGATTTACACCAATGTGAGCAAGATAAGAATCACATCCATATTCAAAGCACACTTGCTTCCCAAATAGCACATTAACTTGCTCATAAAAAATAAAGTAAAACAAAATAATTAAGATAATTAAAAAGTTACATATGCAATTTTTTTTTTTTGCCGCCACCTGGCAGACATTAGTTTCCTTGCTTAATTTTTCTGGCTCTGTCAGGCACTCTGATACCATGGTGATGGACAGGACATATGAACAGCATTAGAACAGCATAGATGCGTATGCATCTTTGGGCAGAAACTTGTGGGTTTTGCATTATAGTACGTAAGAGACAAAAAGAGACGTTGTGATTTGATGGTGTTGGAGATGCTGTCAGGGGAAATACTGAAGATGTGGAAAATGAAAGAAGCATTTGAATGCTAGAAGGAGACTTGGCTTATAAGTGTTTGAAATTTAATTCTCATCTTGAATCTTTTTTTTCCCCTGAAAGTTTAAATTATTTTTCTATTAAAAATGTTCTGTGTAGTTCTAGCTCCAGTTTAAAAAGGAGGCACACTATAGTGGACTGTGCCAGGGGCTGAGTACCAGGAGCTCCTGACTTTTAATCTCAGCTTCACCACTGATGTGCTGGACAAGACTCTCAGCTTTGTGTCTCAGTCTTCCCATCTGTAAAATAGGAATAAGAATCCTGCATTACCTATCCCACATAGGTGAGTGAGCATGAGCTAGCCAATGCTTTCAAAGTGCTTAGTGACTCTAAAAATATTTTCAGGGTTCCCTGATGATTCCCCTCAACAAATCCAAGACACTTCTTACAACTGCAAGCCTTGCAAATCAAGTTTTCTGGGATCTGAAAAATGAAGCTGTTCTCTTTCCACCACTTCTGTCGTCACCCATGATAACACAGCTTTTGCCATCAGAATTTAGTTAACCATGCTGTGGGTGCCCAAGACAAAAGACATTGCAGCTTGCTCTTCCATAGCTGTATTGGCTTTTTGGGGTTAAGTGTGGTAAAGTTATCTCTGTTAATAAAATAAACAGATGTTAATGACTGGAAGATGCATACAGCACAGATGTATTAAACCAAGAAGAGGCATATTTATGTAACCACTTTTCTGATTAAAACTGCCCTTTAAATCATGTTTGCTGTGTTATTGGTCCTAAGATATGAAAGAGAGTAGGTGGGCGAGGTGATATCTTGCTGTGACATTCTGATTACCTTTCCCAGACGTGAAAAAAGACCTTTGCAGAGCTCAGAAGCTTGTCTGTTACACCTAGAGAAGTTGGCCCAGGAAAAGATTTACCTCACCCCTGGATACTATGGACTTGATTCTGCAAGGAGTCTGGCCCTGTTCCAGCAAAACACTTAAGGATGTGCTTAACATTAAGCATATGAGTAGTCTCAAACACTCAGCAACTTGCAGGATTGAGCTCTATTGGAGGCTACATGTTTTTACAAGTGAGAAACCCTGGAGGCTTTTGCTACCCCTATATCAGCTGGTATATGCATTGCTATGGAAATTAGATGATGTAATGTTAGTACAGAAATAACTATGCTAATTCCTGTGTAAGAATTCTGAACATGCTCAGTGTCAGCTAGGTATTTCCAGAAGCTGAGCCGTCATGCAGTTAATAACAGTGCCATCTTCTCTCCAAGCAACCTGACCGCTGAGTTCTCATTACACATTACATGGCATCAGAAGTTGCACTGAACTAAGAACGGAACAGTTGCTTCCCCCACGGAACTGGCAACCCCAAAGGAAATGATAAGCACTGTGAAGAATGAGGAAAGATGGCAATTGCTGTGGTAGATATTGATGACCTCGCACAACATTGTCCTTCTAAAGTTGGGTCATTGGGGCCAAGCCGTGTTCCACGGCTTTGTAAATGATTTACAGTTACAAAAAACGCAAGTGTTGCCATTCTAACAGGCTGGTAAAGTGCATTTGCCCATCATGTCTTTCCAGGACCTCCTTTTCCACGCAAGGCACTTCCCTCACTAATGGAGCCAAGTTTCCTGGCAAGAGTTGTTATCAATTTTGCAATTAAAATGCTCTAAGGAGCTTTTAGTTTGGGCCTTATTGGATTCTCTGATGGGGTCGGAGAGAAGGAACCAGTTTGCTGAGTCGAGAGGAAAAAAGTTCATTAGCAGACAGACTGCTTACTTTACTAGAATGCCTACTTTCCTGGGGGTCTTCTGAAGGCAAGTAGAAAGCTGGAGAAGAGGGAGAAAAGGAATTAATAAAGAATTGTTATCCCTGAAGGCCTCTAGTTAGGGTCCTGTCACATTCTGGCTCAAGTATGGTTTAGCTGAGTATATATGTGTAATCAAAGCCTACCCTAAGCAGAATTGTTTCAGCAGCTGGCAAAAAGATTTGCATGCCAGTTTAATGTGGAGAATTTGATATTTGTAATGCACTCCATTGTGTGATATATTTTGCTCTATTTTGAAACTGCATGGTTGTGTGTAGGATAACATCTGATGTCTTCTGGCCCTGTAAAGAGCACCTGACCTCCAGAAGGACCCAAAAGAGTATTATGGCTAAATTCTGAAGTCTTCACTCAGGATGGGTTGTTCTTGATGCTTGCTGCAGTCTCCATTAGCAGTGAAACTTTTCAGTACCACTGCAGGAGGAAACTTTGCTAAAAACAATTTTCAGCAACAGTTCAGTATCCTGCTGTGGAGGAGGCTTCAGATGGCCAGGCAAGATACCAAGAAGAGCTAAATAAGCACTAAAAAAATGTGAAGTAAATGATACCCTAATGGAGAGAAGACTAGTTAATGTTCTGATTCTAATACGAGACCAGAGAGAAAATCTATAGCAAGAGAAGCTGACATCTGTCTTGTCTGGATTATGTGATTAGAATTTTGCTATTTTTGGTGTCACTAATCTGAAAAAGTAAGCAGCATCGATAGAAAGTTGGTTATTGTCAGAGGGGAATTTGGGGGTGTTTTGGCTTTTATTTCTGCATTGAAAATTAGTAATTAAACACTACCCCGGGAAGCGGAAGCAGCGTGTGCTTTATTTCTTCTAAAGGGAAGTCTAGAGCTGGGTGAACCTGGTGACAAATTTTCTCAAGAGAATTCCTGGGGAATATGCCACCAGTGGATTTTGCATGAATCTTAACACATCAAAATTTTGAACTGTTATGAAATGTTTGTTCACAATAGTGCATTTGAAGGACACGTGGCCGGTAGCTAGGAGGTTTTGATTTCTTTCTCTGGATATGGTTGTCCTAAACAAGCCTTTGCACTTCCGCATCCCTGTACAAACACTGATGCATCACATGGAAAATAAATTACATTTCCCCCTCTTTTCAGACAGGAAAACAGGCTCAGAGCAGTACGTTACATGCCCAAGGTCACGTAGCAAGTCAATGTCAAAAGCAGGGTAAGAATTCAGCCTGACAGCCTGTTCTACTCTTAATCCAACAAATCACGCTCTCCTGCTTAACCTTCCTGAGCCACAGTCTTGTCATGTGTAAAGTAGGGACAGTAATAGTTTCCTGTAAGCAAAATCCAACAGCAGACAAGGTTTAAATTGTCTGTAGCCATGGACGGTGGGCATAATAGGCCAGAGGAGGCTTTGCCTGGGCTGCCTGCACCGTGATGGCCCTACCTCGCCCAGTCCCTACTCTGCTTCTTCTCTGAGGTCCCCACACTGCCTGTGCATTGCTGGCTGGGGTTTGGGTTGCTGCTCTGGGGGTTGGTCGGAATTCAGGACTGTCCTAGTGGGGAAGGGGCAGAGCCTGAGAAGGAAGGGGCAGGGTGGGGGGGCTCGCCTCCCCAAAGTAGAGGGTGCACATGCCGCCCATGTCTGCAGCCCTAGGGAGGTAACTGTTAGCAACCCCATAAACGGGGAAGGCAATAGTAAGCGGAATCCTGGCCCCCCTGGAGAGAGTGGCAAAATTTCCACTATGATCTAGCTGGTTAGACATGAGGCAGAGTCAGGATTCCAGAAATGGTCTTCCCAGCACTCCTCGCTATGTATTGTTGGCCAACTCACTTGACTTCAAGGAGAGTTGGTGGGTGCTTGCAGGACTGGGGCCTTTAACATCTGAAAGACAAAAGGATCAGAATATACATGAAGGTGCCAGTCCTGCAAGGTGTTGACCAGCACCAGATCCTTGTTGTACGTCTTTCGGCTTTGAGGGTGTTCAACACCGTGTGGGATCAGGTGCCAAAGGAATGTTACAGACCAGCAGAGCAAAGATATGAAAATAACCAAGGAAAGTTCTGACAGCCCCAGATCCAAACACCCCCAGTTGGATTTGCAGTCCGAATCCGGCAACTGGCCCTTGACTGTAGAATGCTCTGAAGGAAATCCTCAGTTTTACACTTCGGAGATTACAATCACACTGTACGAGAAGAGAAAAGAATCTTAATGGCAGTTTGGAAGCTGGGCTGTAAATCATGCCATGAGGATTTCCTCGTGAAATTTCCATTATCATGTGGTTCTAATACTACAAGGGGAACCTTTCTGGTTATGTTTTAGAATGTCTCCTTTCCAGCTTGCACCAAAGTCAGAAGTGGGGGAATTAGTTTTTCTTTACAGTCACCCAAGGTTTTTGAACCTCCAAAAGTATTTAAGTTCATCTTGCGTTTTGCCTAAATGTTCACAGTATTTGATCTGATCAAGTTTAAACCAGGCCTTAACTAAGTAAGGAGTATTCGTGACCGCAGGTCAAGTAAAACTGTAAATAAACAACAGTGGATCAACTCTCAAAGCCTTTACTCAGGTAAAACACCTGTTGAAGTCAGTGGTCTTGAGTCTCATCTATACTAAACCCTTTAACCCTATTTTAGCAGTGTAAAATTGCCACAAAGTTACTCACACTTTAAAGTCCTTTTACATCACCAGAGCTGTCAAGAGGACTTTTGAGGAGCAGACCCAATGGATATTTTGTCAGAGTCAAAAATGAATAAGGACTAGAAAGAATTTGAGGATTTAAGATTTAGCCCAGTAATAAAATATGAACAAGACCCAGTAAGATCTGATGTCATAGATGAATGACAGGTTGGTTACTTAACTCAGCAAATCTTAAAAATAGGTAGAACTTTAGAGAGACTGTTAAAGCATCTTGGGGGTACAGACCTTGTAAAATAATGCCTAGTAATAGGATTAAAGGTCAGCAAAGAAGATAAAAAAGGCTTGGAGAGATAACATGAAACATGCAAAAAGATTAAGAGATAAGGTAGAAAAACGTAAGCTAACGAGAGTGTATTCAGTAAGCAAAAAAGGTCTAGAGGTGCGAGTGCAGTGCAAGAAATCAGGGGCTCCTGGGTTCTCCTCCTGGATCAGATACCGAGTGCCTCTGTTCATGTGGACAATTAATTTAAACTCTCTCCTTCTGTTGTTCCACTTGTAAAATGGATATAATACAAATATAGCCATATCTTGAGTGTAACTGTGGGGATGAATGAATTATTGTTTGGAGAGCATATTGAAAATGGTAAATACTAGAGAGGAGCCTACGTTCTCTGAAGCATGTGGAAATCCAGAGCCATGCTTGATCCTCTGATGTGCAGGGTTTGATCCTGTGATGTGCAGATCCCTATCAGCTCCCCTGAAGTCAATGGGAGTTGAAGGAGCTCAGTACAGTGGTGAAAAAAAATTCCAACTTTTAAACTCTCTATAACAGATTGAACAGTAACCCCAGATCCCACCAAACCCGAACTGTTAGAAAACTGATTACAGGGCACCTCTATCTCAGTGACATGAAACAGGACGCAAACCTAAATAACAAGGGATCAAAAATGATCAACATGATTTAAAAAGCAAATCTCTCTCCACACGTGCGTACAGTGATAAAACCTCACAATCTCATTTTAATGCACAATAAGAGAAATACATGAGATAGAAGTGAGGTTTTTCCCCTCTACGCACTGGATATTTAAATGATGTTTAGTGGGAGAGTTTAAAAAAAAAAAGACTATTTCGCTGCTTCAGGGAACATTGTGCACGAAACATTTCAGGCTCAATCACAGATTCTGTATGTTCTGGGAACACAGTGGAAACAGCATGCTCACGTGTTGTATAGAAAATGGGGAGTGGTGTGACTGAAAGTTCAAAATAGATTCAAGGCGGTTCAGTCTGGAAAGGAAGGAAACGTCATCTCTTCTTTCTAGGTGGTGAAGATCTAGGACCTCATGAAGGGAAAGGCACGCTGGGCTCCAGGATCCCAAACAATAGTTTCCAGGACCCAGCTAAAATCAACGTCTTGTTTAGCAGGTAGCCAGTTTTCCAATTCATTCAGACCTCCAGGATGGCTACAGTTTGTGAGGCTGTGTTCTGTAGTATTAAAATTTTAGCTGCAGGTAATGAACCATAGTAATCAGTATGGAAGTATCCTATCTGAAAGATATAGTTTGCTGCAGCTGGCTGGTTGGCAACTTAGTTTAATCAAGATGGCCAAGTGAGATCTCCATCGTAGAACTCTGTGCACCTCGATGGATAATAATTCTTGTCACACTGGCCATATCAATGTAAGGACAGTACTGTGCTGTTACAGGGTAATTATCTGATTTTTTTCCCTATAGAGCAATGAAGTCTGGAAACAGCTAATTATATAGCTGATAACTTGATATATAATCACCAAATAAGCAGTAGGAACAGGTAATAATAATATCTTACAGAACACCTTTTGTTCCAAAGCACCTTACCAACATTATATGTGAAACACTGTCAAAATGCAAAAAATGTATTTAAAAATGCCTTCCTGACACCTGCGGTGAATAGCCCTGGATATCCTTATCTCAGTCTATATAGCTACAGATGATATTGGTTATAAATGTATCCTGTCTTCTTCAAATTTCAGAATAATATTTGACTCTTCTGGCCCTGAGAGTTCCACATGCTGGCTATGGGGCAAATTAAGGCTCATGGGCTCACATCCTCAATTATATTTTGGTTCTTAAATTCCACAGAAATCAATGGACATTAGAGCCTGAACATCTTAAAGAATCTGGGCCCTGGAATAAGCTGAGTTGGAGGCCAGGTGTATCTCCAAATGGCAATGGCCAGAGACGCAGTACTTCCATCTGTGTTGAGAGGTGGCACAAACCAGCAGACATTTTAGACCTTTATTTAAAGGGCTGTACAAAGCTATCTCCCAGGGAAGCTTTCCAGGTACCCTCTCAGCCATGTCCCCCTTTGGGTCTTTCAGAGCAGCCTCATGGTGATCATAGACTATATAATCAGAAGGGATCATTAGGACCATCCAGTCTGACCTCCTGCACAATGCAGACCCCACCCCCTCACCCACCCCCTCCTTATAAACCCCTAACCTATATCTGTGTTACTGAAGTCCTCAAATAATAGTTTACAAATTTCAAGGTACAGCAAATCCACTAGTAAGTGGTCCATGCACCACACTGCAAAAGAAGGAGAAAAACCCCAAGAATCTCTGCCAATCTGCCCTGGGGGAAAATTCCTTCCCAACCTCAAATATGGTGATCAGCTAAACCCTGAATATGTGGGCAAGTCTCACCAGCCAGACACCCAGAAATAATTCTCTGTCTTACTTTGGAACCCATACCATCTAACATTCCATTACATCCATTGGGCATATTTACTACAGTCCATTGGGCATATTTACTGAGTCAAAGATCAGTTAATTGCCAAATTGGGCTGTCCCATCATACCACCCCCTCCATGAACTTATCAAGCTCACTTTTGAAGCCAGCTAGGTTGCCTACTGCTTTCCTTGGAAGGCTGTCCCAGAACTTCACTCCTCTGATGGTTAGAAACTTTCATCTAATTTCAAATTCCAAAGGGGTAGCCGTGTTAGTCTATTGCAGAAAGACAAAAGAGTCTTGTGGCACTTTTAAAG
Source organism: Pelusios castaneus (assembly GCA_007922175.1). Lineage (NCBI taxonomy): Eukaryota > Metazoa > Chordata > Testudines > Pelomedusidae > Pelusios > Pelusios castaneus. Next base: position 93,205 of record ML685824.1, read on the forward strand.
ACTAACAGATTTATTAA
>ML685824.1:99222-121145 GCA_007922175.1 Pelusios castaneus
TAGATAGATAGATAGATAGATAGATAGATAGATAGATAGATAGATAGATAGATAGATAGATAGATAGATAGATAGATATGGGGACATGTCTGGAGCGAAGCTTAAGGTGAGGGGAGCAATAGGGAGATGACTGGGATGAAAAGTGAGTCTGCAGGATGGATATGAAGAATGCCCCAGACTTGGCTAAGAAAAGAACATCATGGAGGAGTATATCACATTCAATGCCCTCTCCACTGTCCAAGTGACGGCATGAGAACTAAGCTAACCATGTGAAGTAGGAGACTGAAGTCATGTGGCACAGAGGGTCAAGGACAAAATTCTAGACATATGGCCAGTGTGGAAAAAGGAAGTGGAGGGAGTATCAAAGTGAGATATGTTGGCAGAAGGCAGAGTGTAAATGGATAAACTAGGTTTGAGAGGCCCATGGTTTATAGAGCACAGATGTGGGAGTTAGAAGTTCTGGTTTCACATCTGCTGTGTGACTTTGCACAAGCACTTCACCTTTCTTTACCCTGATCCCTTATGTCTCTTTAGATTGTAAACTCTTTGCGTCAGGTGGTGTCTCTTACTCTGAGTGTGTGCAGCACCCAGCACAAAGGATCCTGATCTCAGTTGGAGCCTCTAGTTGTATCTACTGTAATGCAATTATTTCAGAATAATTGATGAGACAATGAAGTGATGGAGCTCAAACCAGTACATCAATAAATGTAGACAACTGCAGAGACCCTTGAAGGTGAGAATGGGGAGTTTGAACTTGATATGGAGCAAGATCAGAAGCCAAGGGGAGATTCCAAGAAGATTCCAAGAAACAGGTGGCGATGCTAGCACAATTGATCATTATGATGGTGGCATGTTGTATAAGCTTTATGAGTGCAATGTGAGATTTACGAAAGGCAGAGAGGAAGAGATGGAAACAGTAATCAAGACAAGAGACTCTACACCTTTCTGTGGTTTTGTCTGTTAAAACTACCCACACAGAACCAAGTTGTCTGGCTAGCAACATTTGTAGTCAGCAAACTCACTACAGAAATTATTACTTGACTGGCAAATTGTACATCATTCAGTGTCCCCTCCCCCAGCATTGCCAGAAAGATTACACTTCAGACGGTGTTAATAGAACAGACAAATTATCTCAAAGTCCTTATGCAATCAGTTCGTGCTCTCCTAAATATGAGCATGTAAACATGATGTGCGTGTGCCCCATACAAAGATTTGACTGGGCGGTCATCATCATTAACAACCTGTCAAATGTTCTAGGGCCATTTTACCTTCCGTCTGAAATTGAGAGCTGTGTAGAGACAAGAGGCTGCATCTCCTGGCATTCTTTTATTAGTGTTTGCACACCACATAGATTGTGGCTAACTCTGAAAGAAACATAGAAGCAGTTTCTGGGTCTCTGCCTCCTCTCTACCCATGGTAACTGGACATCTGGTGACTTGTCAGACTGAAAATTGCCAGGTCCCATTTTCAACAAAATAGATCAAAAACTGGACACCTGGCAACCCTAACTGGCATCTGGACACAAAAGTCAAAACCTTGACTGTCCGGGTAAAATCCAGATGGGTGGTGACCCTTACTGTTACTGGGGTCATATTATCAAAAAGTTCATGGAACACTAGGTCTTGTCGGTACTTGGGCCTAGAGAGAAATTACCAGGCAGATATATTGTCCATAAGGGACAAGGGTAGATAGTTAGAGCCCTGCACGGCTCTGCATCCGATCTGCATCTACAAGAAATGGTCCGCGGATATCCACGTTGTATCCGAGGATGTGGATATAATGTGGATATCCATGGATGTCCACCTATTTGCAGGGCACAGATAAAAATGTGTGGATCTGTATCCAATCTGCATCCGCAAGAAATGTTCTGTGGATATCCACATTGTATCCATGAAGGCGGATGTAATGAGGATATCCATGGATATCCACGTATGTGCAGGGCACAGATAAAAATATGTGGCTCTGCATCCAATCTGCATCCGCAAGAAATGGTCTGTGGACATTCCTGATGAAGTCATAATACCTCAGGCGAGTGGGGAAGGAGGACACCGGGAGAAATTGCAAGGAGGCAGATGCGACAGGAGGGAGAATCGATGGGGCAAAGTAGGGCAATGGGCCCGGTATCTTAGGTGCCTGTACACAAATGCGAGGAGCCTGGGAAACAAGCAGGAAGAATTGGTAGTACTGGCACAGACAAGGAACTATGATATAATTGGAATAACAGAAACGTGGTGGGATAACTTGCATGACTGGAGCACTGCCATGGATGGATATAAATTGTTCAGGAAGGACAGGCAGGGAAGAAGGGGGGGAGGAGTAGCGTTATATGTAAAAGAGCTGTATGACTGCTCGGAGCTCCACTATGAAAGTGGAAACAAGATGGTTGAAAGTTTGTGGGTTAAGTTTAGGGGAGAATGCAACAAGGGGGATGTTGTGGTGGGTGTCTGCTGCAGACCGCCAGACCAGAAAGAGGAGGTGGATGAGGCGTTCTATGGACAACTAACAGAAGTTTCCAGATCGTCGCAGGCCCTGGTTCTTATGGGGGACTTCAATTATCCTGATGTCTGCTGGGAAGATAATACAGCAGTGCACAGGCAATCCAGGAAGTTTTTGGAGAATATTGAGGACAACTTCCTAGTACAAATGCTGGAGGAACCAACTAGGGGCCTTGCACCTCTAGACCTATTGCTCACAAACAGAGAAGAATTGATGGGGGAAGTAGAAGTAAATGGCAACCTGGGCAGCAGCGACCATGAGATGGTAGAGTTCAGGATCCTGATCAATGGAAGGAAGGAAAGAAGCAGAACACACACCCTGGAGTTCAGAAAAGCAGATTTTGGCTCTGTTAGGGAGCTGATGGGCAGGGTCCCATGGGAGGCTGATCTGAAGGGGAAAGGTGTCCAAGACAGCTGGCTGTATTTTAAAGAAACCCTGTTAAAGGCACAGGAAGATAACATTCCGATGTGCAGAAAGAACAGCAAATGTGGACGGCGACCAGCGTGGCTTAGCAGGGAAGTCTGCGGGGAGCTGAAACATAAAAGGGAAGCTTACAAGAAGTGGAAGCTTGGACAGATGACAAGGGAGGCGTATAAAGATATTGCTCGGGACTGCAGGGATCAAATCAGAAAGGCCAAAGGACAATTGGAGTTGCAGCTAGCAAGAGATGTGAAGGATAACAGAAAGGGGTTCTATAAGTATATCAGCAACAAGAAAAGGATCAGAGGTGGTGTAGGTCCCTTACTGAATGGGGCAGGCATCCTCGTGGAGGATGATGCAGAAAAGGCTGAAGTACTCAATGCTTTTTTTACTTCAGTCTTCACAGGGAGGGCCAGCTCCCAGGCTACTACACGGGGTAATGCGGAATGGAGAGAAGAGTGGCCCCCGGTGATGGAAAGTCAGGTTAGGGAACACTTAATGAAATTGGATGTGCACAAGTCCATGGGGCCGGATGAACTGCATCCAAGGGTGCTGAGGGAGTTGGGGGAAGTGATTGCAGAGCCGCTGGCCATTATCTTTGAGAACTCGTGGCGAACAGGGGTGGTCCCGGAGGATTGGAAAAAGGCAAATATAGTACCTATCTTTAAGAAAGGGAAAAAGGAGGATCCGGGGAACTACAGACCGGTCAGCCTCACCTCAATCCCTGGGAAAATCATGGAGCAGGTCCTCAAGGAATCCGTCCTGAAACACTTGTAGGAAAATAGAGTGATCAGGAACAGTCAACATGGATTCACCAAGGGCAAATCGTGCCTGACCAACCTGATTTCCTTCTATGATGAGATGACTAGATTTGTGGATGCGGGAAGAGCCGTTGACGTGATATACCTTGACTTTAGCAAGGCTTTTGATACAGTTTCCCACAGCATTCTCGTCGGCAAGTTAAGGAAGTATGGGTTGGAGGAGTGGACCGTAAGGTGGATCGAAAACTGGTTAGATCAACGGGCTCAGTGGGTAGGAATCAATGGCTCGATGTCTGGTTGGCAACCGGTAACGAGTGGAGTGCCCCAGGGGTCGGTCCTGGGGCCGGTTCTATTCAACATCTTCATTAATGATCTTGATGATGGAATAGACTGCGTGCTTGGTAAGTTTGCGGATGACACCAAGTTGGGGGGAATGGTAGATACTCTGGAGGGCAGGGACAGGATCCAGAGAGACTTGGACAAATTGGAACACTGGGCTGAAAGAAACCTCATGAGGTTCAACAAAGACAAGTGCAAAGTCCTGCACTTAGGACGGAAAAATCCCATGCACTGCTACAGGCTGGGGACCGATCAGCTAAGTAGCAGCGCTGTAGAAAAGGACCTGGGAGTTATGGTGGATGGGAAGATGAATATGAGCCAACAGTGTGCCCTTGTTGCCAAAAAGGCCAATGGCATATTAGGCTGCATCAGTAGGAGTATTGCCAGCAGATTGAGGGATGTGATAATTCCCCTCTATTCGACACTGGTCAGGCCGCATCTGGAGTACTGTGTCCAGTTTTGGGCTCCCCACTACAGAAAGGATGTGGACAAATTAGAAAGAGTCCAGCGGAGGGCAACAAAAATGATTAGGGGGCTGGGGCACATGACTTATGAGGAGAGACTGAAGGAACTAGGCTTATTTAGTCTACAGAAGAGAAGACTGAGGGGAGATTTGATAGCAACCTTCAACTACTTGAAGGGTTGCTCCAAAGAGGAGAGAGCTAGGCTGTTCTCGAGGGTAACGGAGGACAGAACAAGGAGCAATGGTTTCAAATTACAGCTGGGGAGGTCAAGGTTGGATATTAGGAAAAACTTTCTCACTAGGAGGGTGGTGAAGCATTGGAATGGGCTATGTAGGGAGGTGGTAGAATCTTCATCTTTGGAGATTTTTAAGGCTCGGTTAGACAAAACCCTGGCTGGGATAATTTAGGGGGAGTGGTCCTGCTTTTTAGCAGGGGGTTGGACTAGATGACCTCGTGAGGTCCCTTCCAACGCTATTATTCTATGATTCTGTGATTCTATGACCCCTCTCCTATGAAAACATCCTCCCGTCCTGACCAAGTTTCCTTTGTCTCTGCGAATCCTCATGCACTTTTAAAGGCTCGCATTACCACCTGGTTTATTTTCCTCTTTGGAAATTTTCCATTCCTTCAGATTCCAGTCCATCCAGTATAGAAGTTTGAGAAAACTGGCTTTATCGAGGGGCAAGTCTACAAAATGTTGCACTGGCCCATCCTCACCGCTGTAGTGCTTCATCGAAGATGGGGAACTCTCCCGCTGACACAGAATTGTCTACACAAGGTGTTAGGATTTTTATAACTACATCTCCATAGAATTATATTGATATAGGTGTGTATTGTCAACCAGACCTTAGATGAAGCGGCTCTTTCATTCTCGTCAGTTAAGATCTATTGATATTGATGGTCTTTAATGATTGCTCTAGTCACAGGCAGCTGTGCAGGCACCATTCCCATCCATCCTTCACACAAGGGCTATGTCTACACTTGCACTTTCAAGTCAACTTTAACTAAGTCAACTTAACTAAGTCGACTTAAAGTCGACTTAGTTAAGTCGACTTAGTGTGTCTACACGTAAAATTAAAGTTGACTTGAAGGGGAACTTACAAAGTCGACCTAGAGCGTCCACACTGGATGCTCTAGGACGACTTTGTAGGGGTAGGGGGACCTTGGGTAGGTCCACGGTGGCAGGGGGGGCACCCCTTGTGTGCAATGGGGCAAAGGGGGACAGGGACCCTGGCAGGGCATGTGGGCAGGGTGTGACGCTGTCTGGATTTAGAGAAGCATTTATGATATTATTTTCAATGGATATCTCATAAATGCTATAAGCCATAGGAACTATGTCATGTTTGGTATCAATAGAAAGGTAGTAATTTGCTGGGAATGATTATATAGTTTATGTCTAGGAATTCTATTTCGATTAGAAGTTAAAATGTGGTGTTATATCTATACTTTAACTTATGTTTAAACCATTGTGTCCTTAATGGTCCCAGGGAGTTACCTGATGAGCCATTAAGGACATAAGGAATACAACCATTGTGTCCTTAATGGCTCATCAGGTAACTCCCTGGGACCATTGTCCTGGCACATTCCTAAACATTAAGGAAACAATGGTATTAACATAAGTTAAAGTATAGATATAACATCAAATTCTAACTTCTAATCGAAATAGAATTCCTAGACATAAACTATATAATCATTCCCAGCAAATTACTATCTTTCTATTGATATCAAACATGACATAGTTCCGACGGATTATAGCATTTATGAGATATCCATTGAAAATAATATCATAAATGCTTCCCTAAATCCAGACAGTATCACACCCTGCCCACATGCCCTGCCCTTTGGGGGGCATGCCAGGCTCCCCTTGTGCTCCCCCCGGCAGGGAGGGCACTGGTTTAGTCCTGGGGTAGCCCTAAGTCGACTTAGGGCTACCCCAAGGCTACAGTGTCTTAATTTGACTTTAAAAAGTCGAATTAAGCCTTAGGCCGAGTAGAAAGGTGGTTTAATAAAGTTGACTTAATTTTCTTTAAGTCGACTTTATTTTGCTTATGTCAACTTAAGCAAGCTGCTTAAGTCGACTTAAGAAAGTGTAGTGTAGACACAGGGCCAATTAAGTCGACTTAAGCCAAGCTTAAGTCGACTTAATTTACCGTGTAGACGCAGCCAAGGAGCAGGAGGAAGCACACAGTCAAAGAGGGACACAAGGATACTCAGAGCGCATAAAATCAATCTGGAATTCCTAAATCCAGACAGATTCCCCAAATCATCACACAGCTGATATGCTCAGGGCTTCTAAGCACACAATCACTGCCTCTGTTGGACCTCATGGCATCTCTCTGATGAACTGGGAAATATCTGTGTTCTTTTTTGCAAATCTGGTGCTCTGTGTGTTTGATTATGATGGATCACTTGCTACAGAGGGAGATCAAAAGGGGTTGTTAAAGAAACCAAGCAGGAAAGCCAAAACCACAGGAAAGAAAAGGTACTATCACAGAAAATACAAAGGTTCCTTACAAACAATGGTGGAGGGATGGGAAACGCTATTAATTGAGGAGTACCCCTGCTGGGCTCCATCCAGGCTGTCAAAGTGTTCTCTTCCTTGGCTGACTCAAAAGGGAATGCTTAAACTGTGAAGATGCTATCCCTGGGGAAGAATGGGATGGGAGGAGTCTCTGGCAGAGAGAAAGAAGATGCAACAGGGCACCCTGCTTCGCCCAGCCCAGAAGGGAAGGGATCTGAGCTGTGGGGAACTTTCAAAATCTCCCAAGGGAGATTAAGATGTAAGTAAGACCCATGCACATCCATCTTGCTTGATTTTACTCTTTGTCTTTACTCTGCTTGCGTCATGTCTTCTGGTGAGTAAATAATGCTGCGTGCTGAAGAAGCTATTCTTGAGAACTTTACTCAGCTCCCTGATCCTCAAAGTAAGAGCCTACATGTCCCAAACCCTCTGTGGCATTAACACAATTGGTGAGCAGGGGGCTGGCAGCCCCCAGAGCCCTCTAAGGGTGGCTGAACCCAGAGCTCCACCCTTTGTGGGAAGCGATTGCCATGAAGCAAGGGGGGGGGGGGGCTAAAGCACAGCTTGAACCCTAACTGTGACATCCTCGCTATGGCAATTCTTATGGGTCCCTCTTTAAAGTAAGCTGGCAATGTCCACCTTCCTGTGGGAAAGTCCCAGTCCCACACTCTGTCTTGCAGCTCTGGGAGGGGAGACTCTAAGCAAGGCCTCTCTTGTGTGCCTGCCTTTTGCAGAAAGGTTTTGCTTTTCACCCAGTCTTTTGCTGCTCTTGGTTAGGCACCATGGCTATGTCTACACTAGAAAAGTTAAGTCGACTTTATTAAGTCATCTTAACAAAAGTCAACTTTTCTAGTGTAGACATAGCCCCTTTTCGACCTTATTAAGTCGACTTAACACTTTAAGTCGATTTAATAAGGTCGATTTAGATGCTAATCCCTGTCCACACTGGCTTAAGTTGACCTAATAAGGCCGGTTTAAGTGTTAAGTCGACCTAAAACGAAGTGTCATTAAGTCAACTTAACTTTTCCTTAAGTTGACTGAAGGAAATGCTTAAGTCAATTTAAGGAAAGCCCAGTGTGGACGCGGAGTAGTTTAGGTCGACTTAAGCCTCCTTAAGTCAACCTAACTTGTAAGTGTAGACGCACCCATCAGCTTGGACTAGTACCTGGTTGCCAGTCTGGTCACCTTCTCCTACTTTGTGGATGTCCTATCCCTGTCTCCCTGCTCCCACTGGCACAATCCAGAGGGATTGCTGAGTATGATTTTCACTATTGCCCCCGGGGTCAGTTTCCTGTTTCAGCGATCTCCGGTCCAAGCAAAAGACTGCATGCTTGACTTGGCTGGTGTGGTTTGAGCACCTGAACGGTACGGTTTAATAGTAAAAGAAAACTAAGTGTCAACAATGCCCTGCCTATTTAAAACCCAAAAGGACACAGCAGGGTTTCCCGTCAGCTAGTAGGTTTGATGCAGCTCAGTTCAAAGTCTAGCTTGTTTCAGCAAAGTCGCCAAGAAGAAGCAGAAGACAAAATCCATTCTCTTGGCTCTTGCCAATTTCTTCCCTGTGGATTTTTAGATCTTCTGCCTGCTGCTAATGAGGCTCATCAACATTCCTTGCAAAGAGCAACTGCTAATCCACTCATGCTAATTAGCAGAGGGTGGGTGGCTATTTGGGATGGTGAATCAACACCACCCCTGCCAGTGCCTGCGTGGGGTCCCTTTCATGCATCACAGATGCCATCCATTCCAGAAGCAAAGGTGTAGGCATGGTGGATAAATGAGTCACAACTGATTACATTGGAGCAGCTTCTAGTAAGAGCAGCATTTTGACTGGAAGATCATTTTTTCCCCTAATACACCTTGCTTCCCTTGTACGAACGAAAAGTGATCTTTAGCTGGTTTCTTGTGCCTTGCTAGTAACAGCCAGCTCTATTTGCAATTTAAATCATATCTTATATTAGCATCTGTTTGAATGCTGCAGAGCGCATGTGTCAGCGTATCTGTGATTCTGATGCTGTGCTCCTAATAATAAAAATAACAAATGCTACCGTGACTCGGTGTGCTTGGTATAATTCAGCATACATGAAGGGCTGTGTGTTGAAGTAACGTAAAGGTTGTTGTGACAAATGCAGGAAAATTCAACATTAAGGGAGGCTGACACGGCCATTAAAGTCATCTCACCGTGCCTGTCTGGGTAGTATAGTGCACCCTTGGAGCAATCAGACAAGTGACAAGTTAGAGATGGGTGTATAAATTTGCACCTTCTTGATCTTGTTACTTTGTGTCACAGTCTTGGTGTGGTCTTTAGTTTAAGAATTTCTATGTATGTGAATTATACTAATGAATTTTTTCTTCTTTTTATTAGTGAATTCAGAGATCGTGAAGGGTCTGGAGAGACACAAAAAGACCAACTTTCATCAGCCTGCTCTCTGAATGGAAGGCTTACCATTCACACTGACCTACTGTTTTGTAATTAGAAGTGATCTGCAAAGGAAAAAAAAAAAACCCAAATGAACAAAACTGGAGTTGTGCCCTTTTTTTCTTTGTGATGTGTAAAGAAGGCCAGACTTTTTGTCCTTGTATTTTTTTTTTTTAAAACTCCAGAAATATTTGCAATGTCAAGGCTTATCTTCCCTGTTTTCACTGGAGGGATGTCTTGGAAATTCAAAAATATGGACTGGCAGCTTTCTCAGTCTTTCATTGAGGCATTGGTGTGCCAAATCCTTGAAAAGAACACTCCCCGTAGTTTTTAGTTCAGTGGGAGGTAACAAACACAAAGCAATGAGTTTTAAATGGTCCAAGCTAAAATAGCTCCCATCGCAGCTAATAAACTTTCTCTTGCATGGTGTCTTTTGTTTTGGTTTTTAAAAAAAAATTATTTGCATCATTGAAGCCATCTGAGATCAATGCTAGGTATAAAAACGCATAGTAAGAGATAGTCCCTGTCTTGAAGATCTTATCTACCTGCTGAGTTTTAAGTTGTCCATATTGATCATGTAATGAGGCTTTTTTTATTGCTTGCCTAAAAGACTTCTCTGTTAGGAAATTTTAACTGAAATTGTGCCTACCCTTTTCTTTGTTTTACTTCTTTCCATTATTCCTAGTTATATCCCACTTGAACATCCACACAGGTTATATCTTTACACTGTGCCAGCTCCTAGCACATGAGCCATCTGAGATTTAAGAAGGGAAATTGTGCATGTGTGAGAAATCTCTTGTGCACACATGTTCCATATTTTGTTTGCTTAAAAGCCCATGCAAAGCCTTTTAAAAAAAAATTATTATGGGCATATCCTCCTGAGGACTGGTTACACAGACAATAACACACAGCATGTGTCAGACACTGATTCCTTAAAGAAAAAGGCTGGATGACTTAAATGCCTTAAAGGAAGGAAAGTACATGTACAGTGTGAGCGGTCACCACTGCGTATCATGGAAGGTCATAGGCACAATCTTTCCCTACCTCAGTCTCCTCAACTATATGTCTCTCAGTCATGTATGGCATGATATGGAAACATCCTCATTAAGATAACAGGCAGATTTCCAGGTTCCATGTGTGATTCCCTCACCCTGGCACAGTCCCAAATAGCACAGATGTTTTTACTGCTCTCCCAATGGAGAGCAGCAGCTAGTTCCCACTTTCTGTATATTTTGCCGTGGCAAGCTGCAAACATCATATTGCTGCAGCTTTGCTTCCATTGTTTTGCTCTAGAGACATCCCAATGATTCTGATTAATTCCTTCCTCTTCTCCCCCGGCAGAGCAACGCTACAGTGCAGGATACTACTTAGTCAGATCTATCGAAAAGACCATATGGCATCCTGAAGCTACAGTTTCAGGACCATGCATGCTACAGTAGCTTCTGGGAAAACATGTCTTTTTATGGCATGCGGCAAGCAAGCACTGATTCTCCAATGGGACTGCTCTGTTAATAAAGATGGGAAGAGAGGGAAGATGAAAAATAACGCTAGGTAGGTCAGTACTTCTTTTCCAAAGGCTGGTTAATTACAAGCAAGAAGGATGGAATTCAAATATAGGGAATTAGATGCTTCATAAATTCCCCAGACCCCTGTCTACTTTACTCAGGAAGATGAACTCCATTGGTCCGGTGATCTTTGTGATATGTTTAGCTACTGAATGTTGAGCTAACACATATATTGCCAGACTTCCATTCCACATGCTCCTTCCATTCCCCCTCCTCCCTCTTCCTCCCATGTGGTACCCGTCTTCCTTTTAGTATTTTTTTTATTGTTCCCTTACCCTAACATGCAGTGACCGTGTAATATTGTCTGATTTTGTATTAATAAAAAGAAATCACAAAACATATAGGGTCTCGGAGAGTGACAGTGAGGTTGGCTTTTCTGAGACTCTGCAATACAATTACCAGGAGTCACTAACAATAGCCGAGTCCTCTGCATAGACCCTGGAGAAGATCTGTAAACCCTGTAGCACCTCATTGACAAGCCTCTGAAAGGTAGCCCTTGTACTAATTAATCGGCTCCTTCAGAATTTCTATTGACCTCACATGTTTGAGATAGTAAAAAAAATGATTGTCTGAGCTGGGGCTTATGTCAGAAGTACAAGAAGCTAAAGGGACCTTCAGAGTCATCTTTGCAGCCATTGCATCATTGCAGGCTTTGACCATCAGCAAAGGGGTGTTTGTCAGAGTGTCTGTTGTTATTGTGGCCCAACCCCCTTGGGCAATGGCCCACATATATTAAAGACAGGCCGGCTGGCAGCTACCAACACCGCCAGCATGAAAACATAATGCTTTCCTAGTTGTTATTCATTTCTAATGGTCAAATCTGTGACTGGCTTGAGTCTGTGTTTAGGAACAATGGAACCGCAATAGGAGATCAGACCAGTGGTCCATGTAGTGTGATCCCTTGCCTCCAAGAATGGTCAGCAGCACCAGCTGCTTCTGAAGACAGGCTCATAGCAGACAGCTCTGCATCAACATATTCATGTCTACCAGCAGTCCTTTATTCACTATTCTCATGTCTCCCTCAAAGAACTCTAGAAGATTGGAAAGGCATGATTTTCTTTTTCAGAAGAGACGCTGTTTTATCCTCCTCATTATTCCATCAATCTCTCCTCTTCACCTGCACCAAGCTTTTGGGAAGAGGACATGCTGAGGGCTGGAGGGGTTTAGCTTATAATCCTTATATTACCTGGCTGATATTTACTTATGTGTCAAAGTGGGATGAGCTATCCTTGATACTGCATTTTGTAATTTAAATGAGGAATGTATGAATTACCATCCCTGACTGGTCAATATCCTGGCCCCATGAGGAAATGCCCAGTACCAGACTCTGCAGAGGAAAGTACAAGAATCCTGTGCAATGTGCTGCACCCTCCCTCCCCCTGCACTTCCCTACAATGTGATCCGTGTATTTTTCCTGTGCACCTGTGCAAAGTAATTGTGTGGTTTAGTGCAAAATATGTCATAATGCTCCTGTTATGCTCTTCATTATTGTTAAGGTAGCATGTTTTTTGCAACATCATATATGTGTACAGATATGAAACATGCCCCCAAATATATTTTACATGGCTCGAGTGTGGGCAGGCAATCACTCAGAGCTGTGTTTCACATGCCCAGCGAAAATATGCCTAATAGAATAATGGACGAGCACTTTGGCTCAAGAGGGGTAGATCACTGACCCCTCCCTTTCTGGCCAAAGTTGATCACCTGTCCCTAGGAGGGAGCGGGTTGAAGAAGACAGGGTAAAAAGAAAAAAACACACACTTTGAATTGATTGAGGCTTTTGTGCCGAAGACTCCATCTTGCAAGCCACCTCAAGGACTTGTACCTATTCACATGGCAAGGAAGAGCTGGCTGCAAACCATTAGTAGCCAAACACATGTGTAAGCTAGTGATGGGCCATAACAGTGCTCTTAGTTTAGAATGAGAGTTTTTTTTATTTGGTAGTGTTTATCTCCTGGACTGATCACCTATCTGATTTCATATTGATTTGACACAGATTCATTAAGAATCATGCCTTGATCAATAAACTTCTGATTGTTTTATCTGAAGCAGTGTGGATTTTGGAAAGAGAATGTAAGTGGGAACGCTTGACTTAGAGCTAAAATTAATTCATATCAGTGTCTTTGTTAAACTGATGGACCGTAGTAAATGAGCTTGCAGTGATCAGCAAAGGTCCTGGTCCCTGCAAGACAGAAATTCCCAGAATTGCATCTGGGGACTGGGGGTGCTCATTGGGGGGGCCACCCTGTGAGTGTACCCTTCCACTGCTGGTGGGACTGGGTTCACCCAGCATGGTGGGGTATGTCAGGGCCCAGGAGTGGGGAATTGGAGGGGGTTCAGCGGCACACCAGTCTGGATTGCAGGAGGGGAACATCACTTCTTGCACTAGGTAGTACCTGAATTCCTGCCCATAGGACCAGTCTTCTTCGAACCTTCTCAGTCACAGGTCAGCTAACAGCGAGCCAGGGGGTGAGTCGTAAGCTCTGCTCATTGTGATAATAAAATAATAAATAATGATAATATCTAGCTCTTAGGGAATGCTTTCCACCAGTAGATCTCAAAGTGCATTGCAACCGCTAATGGCATTATTCTCATGATGCCCCGCGAGGTAGGGAACCGAAAGAAGCTTGTTTTACTGTTACCTCATTTACTCCCCCCCCTTTTGCTACCACTTGTTTGGATCACATGTTGTGTTCTGGTGTTACTGGAAATGCAAGGCTGTGTAAGTGTGGCAGGGATATCAACGCTCAGTCATCAAAGTAGAAACATCATCATTTATTTGCATTCGAGTAGCACATAAACTGGTATCAGCACATAGTTGCACCAGCCACCTGCAGATACTTGTTAAAAAGCTAATCCCTGCCCAGCTCAGCTAAGCAATTATTCCTGTTTGGGATCCTTCCCTGCTAGTGTAGCGCAAATAAATAACAATAATAATAATTGTACTCGGCAGACTGTGGGTTCGTCTCCCTTCTAAACTTACTTAGATTGTAAGCTCCTTAGCGGAGGGGCTGTCTTTTGGTTCTGCTTCAGGCTCCGCTCTAATGCTTATTTCTTTAGCTAAACAGAGTAAAGAGATGATCAGTTCCATGGGTGCAGATTGGAGCCCTGGTTTCATCCGCTGCCTGTTCTAGGGCTAGACCAGGGGTTGGCAGCCCAAAAGATAAGAAGAGCCATTTTTAAAAATCCCTTCAATAGCCAAGTGTTTTGAGAGCTGCAATAGGCAGAGCCGCCTGGTGTGGGGAGCTGGGCCAGGGTGCCTGCTGCAGGGTCTCCTGGCGAGGGTGGGGGGAGCCCAGAACCAGGAGCGCCCCCCACCCCGCAGGGTCCCCTCGTGGTGGTGCTGAGCCTGCAGCCTGGCACGGGCTGCCCATAAGGTCCTATGGTGGCAGGGGCAGGCCTGGGGCCGAAAGCTATAAGGGGTCAGCCAAAGAGCTGCATGAGGCTGTAGGTTGCAGACTCCTGAGCGAGACAGTGCCGTTTATGGAGAGGCGCACCTACATCATACATGGTGTATAGGTTTTGCATCAGGCTGTTCGTTAAATTCATATAAAATGCCTTTTCAAGTAAGCTACAGTATAAATGTTTTTTTTCCTGCTCATTTGTTGCTAGGCTAATGTTGTGAAACAGCAGAATAGTCCATTTGCAATTGTAATGTGGAGCATCCCGCATAAGCATCCTGATGTCTAATGCCGGCTGCAGCGCCTGCAGATTCCTTAGGTATAACCCTTAAAGCTTATTAAATTGATTAGTCTTTGGAGTTGTTTAAATCTTTCCTCCAATGTCATATTTATGGGGGCTGATGCCTACAAATTACTCTACTGAAATAAATCAGGATGTCTTTCTGAGGGCTTACACCTGATCTAAGCCATCCAGCAATAGTGCCAGCTACACAGAAGTCTCTAAAAGGATGTTCTGAAGGAGTAAAATAGTTTTTTTTTTAAATTTCTATGGTGTTTCTTCCTTGGAAGATTAACACTTGAGGTAGGGATTGGATGGCTTGGAGGATTTGTACTGGACTAAAGATGCAGAAACTCGTGCCAGGACTCAGCTTTAAATCTAGGGCAGGGTGTAACAAATTTTGGTTCCAAGAGGCTATCGTCCAGCTTTCTTGGTATAGCTTTGTGGAGATTCGGGAATGGGTTGTCACAAAGTCAGGCTGGACAGCTGTAAGTAGAACCCTGCGTGGATATAAATATGTAGATACGCATCCGATCTGCATCTGCAAGAAATCGCCTGCAGATATCCGTGTATTTGCAGGGCTCTAGCCCTGCACAGATAAAAATATGCGGATCTGTATCCGATCTGCATCTGCAAGAAATGGTCTGAGCATATCCGCGGATATAATGCATGCATTTGCAGGGCTCTAGCTGTAAGAGAGCAGTCCTATTTGAAAGCCCCTCTGTAAGAGAGCAATGGAAGATAGGTATATTAGCCCTAAAATGATAAAGGCCCATTCCCTATAAGAGGAAAAGAGGTTACCTCAGGTTAACTAGGGACACCTGGGTCCACTTAAGGGCTGCTGGGGAGAACCCCCCTCTCCTGGGGGATGGGAGAGGAAGAAGGATAAGCTGTTGTAGGGTTAGTGGCACCAGGGAGAAGGGCTTTGCCAGGGAAAGAGGCTGCTTTCTTCCCTACGGGCCAATAACAAGACATTCTCCCACCGACCTCAGAGAAGGGGTGGGGAAAGGCACCCCCCTTTGTTTTGTGTTGTGTATTTGGTTTTCTCAGAGGGGAGGAATACTCCTTGGGCCTGACCCCAGGCTCACCTTGACCATTTGAGAGAGAGACTCCCAGTGAGAAGATAGTGTCCAGAGTGGGGCTGATTTACTACAGGCCCCACCACTGCCAAAGGGGGAAGTGCTTGGCCCAGCAAGATGGAGCAGGTGCCCCACCACACTGGTGAAGCACATTCTCTGCTCATCTCATTAATAGGGCTGACAAAATGGTAGATGGGTCCTCAGCCAGAGTAAATGGGTGTCAAATTTTTGACCAAGCTGTCTAACCATTCTGCAGCCCATCTAACTCTCCTGTGCTGGGATGTAAGGAGGTGCAAGGCCCTTCTTTAGACTCTTGTGCCAACTACTAAGCAGAGCTGATACTCCTCTTTCCACACAGTTTGAGGATGGGGAGGGTTAAGTCTTGGCTCTGCCCTCCCTTCCATGTAGAAGAAGGAAGTGTTATTTGCCTCTATACCTAACACAAGAACCACAGGACTCCCAATGAAATGAATAGGCAGCAGGTATAAAACAAACACAAGGAAGTATTCCTTCAAACAACGCACAGTCAACCTGTGGAACTTATTGCCAGGGGATGTCATGATGGCCATAAATATAACAAGGTTTAAAGAAGAACTAGATAAGTTCATGGACGATAACTGCATGAATATCTATTAGCCAAGAAAGTAAGAGATGTAATCCCATACTGTGGGTATCCCTAAACCTCTCACTGCCAGATGCAGAGTGGATGACAGAAGATGGATCACATGATAAATCCCCTCTTCTGTTCATTCCTTCTGAAGCATCTGGCACTAGTCACTGTCAGAAGACAGGATACTGGGTTAGATGGACCAATGGTCTTACCTAGTGTGGCTCTTTTTATGTAGTAGCCAGCAGAATTGAGTGCAATTTTATTTTCAGCATAAACTTTTGTGTGGGGTGAAAAAATGCAGATTTCTTCATAAGGAAATTCAAGAACTCTTGTTTGTTTGTTCAACTGTTTCTTTTACGTTCTTACCTGTACCTGTATCTGCTGCCTCCCCAGCACATTGTCCCTTCTGCACACCCCAGGTGGGCTCCAAACTCTAGAGACTGTGGGCAAGGTAGGGATGGGACTCAGCAGGCTTCCCCATGATCTCCCCCTCCCCCGTCGGCAGAGGTGTCGCCAGCAGCGCTTCCCTCACTGGCGCCATCTAGTGGGGCTCAGCAGGCGTGTTAGTTGTAATGTCTTCCCTGCAAGACCCTTCAGCTGCACACGGCCTGACTCCCACCCTGGCAGAAAGGGGGGAGGACAGGCTTAGGGGAGGGAATCCTGGGGCAGGAGGCTGGGCCAGGGGTGGTGGCAATGATTACTGGGGAAGAGGGGGTGCCCCTGATTGTCCCTCTTTGTGTATGTCCCTGCCTTTAATAAATCCTCTCCTAAAGGATGTCTCTGTCTGAACTGTGTGCTCTTCTGAAGCTGTCGGCCTCTTAGTTTAAAAACTCGCAGCCAAAGTTTGGCGTCTATGATCCCACTCTCCTATCTTTCCCTATGTCACTGGTACCTACAGTACACAACTACCCTAGTGCTGCACATAAGACTGTCTAGATGTCTGGAGGGGTCTACAGTCTTCGCATCCAACGGGCACCATGAAATACTCCCTGTCATAAACCCAACTATCTCTGTTTCTAATGATGGAATCCCCCATTCTCTTCCTAATAACTCAGACTGGTTCACCCAGAAGGGTAGCTTCAGTGCATGAAAATGCCATGACATCAGCTGAAAGGAGGCTCCCAGCTATGTGATCATTTCCCTCCACTCCAGCTTGCTGTTTTCCTTGAGACTTTCATCATCCTCAACAGCACAAAGGCTATCAGGCTGGCTGCGGGACCACTTGTCTATGGATCTCTCTGTCTCTCTGAGCTCCTTTAGTTCAGCCATTCTGGTCTCCAGAGCCACGAACTCCTTGCATCAAATGCCCACATATCATATCATATCATATCATATCATATCATATCATATCATATCATATCATGAATCATAAAATCTTAGGGTTGGAAGGGACCACATGAGGTCATCTACTCCAACTCCCTGCAAAAAACAGAACCACTCCCACTAAATCATCCCAGCCAGGGTATTGTCTAACCAGGCCTTAAATGTTTCCATAGACGGAGATTCCACCATCTCCCTAGGTAGTCCATTCCAATGCTTCACCACCCTCCTAGGAAGAAAGTTTTTCCTAATATCCAACCTCGACCGTCCCAGCTGCAACTTGAAACCATTACTCCTTGTTCTGTCCTCTGTTACTACTGAGAACAGCCTAGCTCCCTCCTCTTTGGAGCACCTCTTCAAGTAGTTGAAGCTTGCTATCAAATCCCCCCTCAGTCTTCTCTTCTGTAGACTAAATAAGCTCCCCATTGACCTGACCAGTCGACTTAGAGAGTCTAGTGTGGAATCTCCAGGTCGGCTTAATAAGGCCATCTTTAAGCCGACTTAAAAGTCTTGTGTAGACTCTTTAAGTCGACTTAATAAGGTCGACCTAAGTTTCTAAGTGTAGGCATAGCCTATATGTACAATGTTTTCATATGTGGGACAGCTGAGGAGCAGAATGATTAAGTGATTTGCTCAAGGTTACACAACCAATAAGAAACAAGGAGTCCTGGGGCACTTTTAAAGACTAACACATTTATTTATCGCATGAGCTTTCGTGGGATAAGCTCCCTCAACAAATAAGGATATGCCTAAGCTCTGGGAGGTGTGATGACAACACAGGTACTCACCTGACCGAACTTTAATAGCAACACAGCTGCAACAGTCCAGGCTTCAGCACAGAATGTGCAAGCCTGATTGAGAGTCTGGGAATTTGTTGGGCTGGCTAGCCCATGGTGAAGCGTATGCTGCCATGGCTTCCCTGCTTTTGGTACTTGCGCCAGCTAGATCACAGCTAGTGTGACTATGTCTACAAGAGACCAAGGGTACAGCCATACTACATTGATAAAGCAACTTTAGTGTAGTGTCTAGGTCCTGAACAACTGGGAAAAGCAGCATCCTGACATCTTGACCCCTTTGCCATCCTTTTTGAATTCCTGTTTTACTTTTCCTCTTTCCCCCATAAAAAGCAGGAATTAAAAAGACGCAAGATGGACACAACTCCTTTAGTACTCAAAGAATAACAGCTAACATGGAATATCTAACCACCTTCCAATGGTTTGGAAGTAATGTCACACACTTTGAGAGGATCGTGTTAGAATGCTGAGTACTGCATTAAATTCCACTTTAATTTCATCCTCTGACCAAACACAATCCGTTGATAAATGTAAAATTCAAAAGCCTTGAAATCAATTATTATTTTGCACAGAACTCCCCTTCACCAGCAGGATAGGAAGCAAAAGTTTCCTCTATTCAGATTTTTTAAAAAAATGTGTTGATGATTCATGTAATGTCACTTCGACGCCGTGAGGGAAAAAAATGGGAATCATGAGTTTTGAATTCCTTGTCTTTGCTGGTTTAGTTTCCTCTATGATACTTCTTAAAAGCACTTATTCCACATCCTATAGTCTAAGGAAAAAGCACATCACCCTGAAATGAGAGATGCCGTGCATGTGTTTTAAATAAAGAAAAATAAATAAATATAGTGCCAGTTTAAATTTTCTACATGATGTCCATTGACGCTGATACTCCTGAATGAGAAAACATTGTTTTTGACCTATGGGTACCATTAATATGGACTGTTCCAGCACAATGAACTGGAAAGAATGGTAATATTTTTTAAATTTCCTCTATTCAACAGAAGTAGTCGCTTTACCATATTGATGTCTGCATGGGTAATGCGCTGACTTCTGGTCAACATGAAACGGGACTTTATCTTGGATTTTGCCGGTATGTTAGAATAGAATGTGATTACCTAGGGAAACAATGTTCACGCTGTAAATTCTAATGAGTCTACCAGAGTAAACTCGCATAAATGCTTATTACCTGACTCGGAGAGAACAATGGCAGAAAATTCCAACAGGAGGTTTGGCTGCTTTAGGTTATAAAATGAGACAGTTGGCTGATAAACCCACAGTTGCTGCTAGTATGATTATGTAGTAAATTACAAATGTAATTCAGTATTCATGTGCTGGACCATTATCCCAACCTTTTTCTAAAATTCACCATTGTTTTGTATAACAATACCTTGCAGACAATTGAAAGTTGGGCCAATGGGATAAAAATCCTCCATTAAAACTTTTTTTTCTTTACTTAAATTGGTAACACCTCAGATCACTGAAAGTGAAAGGCCAGAAATGAGATGCATTGGAAGAAATCCACAAGGAAAATTACCCTTCCATGCCTTTCTCTTGACAACAAGGCTATCAGTCATTCATGTTCTTGTCCCATATAATTTTGCTAATATTGTCACTACCATGGTGCTATCATAATAACACTTGCCTTATTTCTGCATCTTAAATAGTTCACAACCTTCTGGCCCCAGGCTTTCCTCTCTTGCCCATTGTGGTAAGTTCCAAAGGAGTAGCCATGTTAGTCTGGTTCAGCAAAACAAACAAGGGGTGCGTCTACACTTGTAAATTAAGTCGACCTAAGCTTGCTTAAGTCGACTTAATTTACTCTGTGTCTACACTACACTTTCCTTAAGTCAACTTAAGGAAAAATTAAGTCGACTTTGTTAAACCTACTTTTAAGTCGACTTTCTGCTTAAGTTGAATTTCTAAAGTCAACTTAAGCCAGTGTAGACGTGGAGTAGCCCTAAGTCGACTCTAAGTTGACTTAGGGCTCTCCAAGACTTCCCCACTGCCCTCCCTCCAGGGTGGCTGGCACAAGGAGAGCCTGGTGTGCCCCCCCCCACAGGACAGGGCAGAGCCCTGCTCACCCTGCCCCTATGCCCTGCCAGGGTCCCTGTCCCCCTTTGCCCCATTGTACCCAGGTACAATGGGGCAAAGGCTAATCCCCCTGGCACTTGGGAAGGGGTGCCCCCCTGCCACCGTGGACCAGTCCCAGGTCCACCTAGCCCCTAGAAGTCGACCTAGGTGTCCAGTGTGGACGCTCTAGGTTGACTTTGAAGGGTCCCCTGAAAGTCGATTTAAAATTTAAGTGCAGACATGCTAAGTCGACTTAAATTAACAAGTGTAGACATAGCCAAGGAGTCTTGCGGCACTTTTAAAGACTAGCAAATTTATTTATCGCACAAGCTTTTGCGAGAGAAAATCCCACTTTGTCAGACACTTGAAGATGGGGAACTTAGAGAATGGGAGCAAAAGAAATGTAAGTGCATGTAAGTCACTGTGGCAAGGTGCCTGTGGTGTTTGTAGTAGAATGGAAAGGAGATGATGAGAGTGTTACGTCTATCCTTCATCTTTTAAGTGCACTGGAATCTCCTTCTCTGCTAAAGCTGAAGGAAGCTGCCATTTTTTATTTTACTTCAGATGTAGAATGCCACAGTACAAATACATGGCAGGCTATTTCGCCTCTATGGAGATATCTTTGTTCTTTGTTTGTTATGTTTGAAACTTGATAGGGCTGAGAAAATGCAAGATTTTTAATTTGTGAATGGGAAAAACGTAACGGAAAAATTCCACAGTGATGCCAAACCAATGGGGAGGGAGGTTACAGAGTGCATATCTAGAGGAAGGTGTAGCTGCCACGTATTGCCCTTCATTGATACCCACCACCAGCCCCTGCACAATGATGTTGTGTGCTCTGTAATGCATGCGAGCGATTGTGTTGTGCTCACTCAGGGGGCCAGAGGCTGAACATGTGGCTACACGGTGGGGCCATCAGTCTGTGTAACTCTCTGCAACTTCACTTGCCGACTGAATGGGCTGCACTAAATGGGGCCCAGCTGACTGAGGGCGCTATGGACTGTGTGGAGCAGCTGAGTAAGGATGTGGGGCATGGTTGTAGAGGGCAAAGGCCTCCCTGTCTCTACTGGAAGGCAGGGCCCTGGATAGCAAGGACAGAGGGAGCTGCTGGCTGCAGTGATCAGCAGGCTCTGCTTCTTGTTGTGTTATTTATGTAATCCTTAACAAAAGCTCACGTTGCTTTAATGCAAAGAACACTTTGCAGCAGCTGGGAATAGCTGTGGCCCAGGAATGGTTAGTTACATCCTATCCTGTCCCCAGAATGCTCCTTGGCTGCCCCTCGCATGTGTTCCCTGCAGGAATAGCTGGGCCACCATGAGATGGAACCTATGTGAACCCCAAACAGAGCAGACATGCTCGCCATTCAGGAGAGGGTCAAGGGAAG
>ML685824.1:121545-143949 GCA_007922175.1 Pelusios castaneus
CCCCCTCCTCTATGTGCTGTTCCCCAGTGTTTTGAATCCTAACACCTATTTTGATTTGCTGTTACAGCCTGACCTGATGCTATGTCATACACTCCCCTGCATTTAATTTCCTCCCACTCTGTAACTTTCCTATCTTCAAAGCGTCTGACGAAGTGGGATTTTCTCCCACGAAAGCTCATGCGATTAATAAATCTGTTAGTCTTTAAAAGTGCCACAAGACTCTGTTGTCTTTCTACTATAGACTAACACGGCTACCCCTTTGGAATTTTACTAAAATTAGTTCGAATTAGTTAGTTTGAACTAACTAATTCGAACTAATTTTAGTTAGTTTGAATTAGCTTAAATCGAACTAGCATGGCCACACTAGAACATTAGTTCAAACTAAGCAAGCACTTGCTTAGTTCGAATTAGCGATCCCCATTCATTTCAATGGCTGGTTAATTCGAACTAAGAAATTTGTTCGAATTAACATGGCCACATTGGTTAATTTGAACTAGTTAGTTCGAATTAACCCATGAGTTCGAATACCCTATTCAAACTTATTAGTTCGAATTAAGGAAGCCCTTAATTCGAACTAACTAAAGCCTAGTGTAGCCATGGCTTTAGTTAGTTCGAATTAAGCCTCCTTAATTCGAACTAACTTGCCAGTGTGGACATAGCCATAGACTGTAAGGTCAGAAAAGACCCGTACAATCATCTTGTCTGATCTCCTGCACAATGCAGGCCTCAAGACCTCACCCACCCACTCCAGCAATAGGCCACGCCAGTGTGGATATTCAAAGTGAATCATGCCACCTGCCGAGTCACTGGCATCCCTGTCTATACAGCATCTCAGAATTTCCCCCGCCATGCACAGCTTTAGCCTAAATTTCTCAGGGGACCACACTGGCATAAAGGGGCAAAGAGCAGAGGAGGCTGACATGCCTAAGCTCTCATGCAGCAGCTGGACACCCTCTGGCCCTCACCAATGCTGGCGTATATGTTCACCTCCTGTTTGACTTCATAATTAATTGAGTCCATGAGGCAGATCTTTCTTGCACTTGCCCTGGTGTAAATAAGCAATTAATCCATGGAAGTCAGTAGAGTGACGCTGGTTGAAAGCTGATATAAATAAAAAGAATTAGGCCCCTTATCTTTACACACAATGACAAAATACGCAAGACATTAAGAATGTATAAGGGTGGAAACTATCTACATTTCCACCCCAAATCTGCAGTGTGAGAAAGTCAGCATCTGAAGGTGTTTTTAAAAAGCAGTGTCAATTAAAGGTAGTGGTGGGGGAAGCTCCAAAGCAGATGTATTAGCAATAAATAAATAAATAATTCTGGCAAGCTGGGGGAAATTAATACTTTCACCCCAGCCAGGAACAACTGGCAAAGCATTTGTTATGCAAATCTTTTCATTATTGCAAATCCCGAGTGCTGATAAGAGATAAACGTTGTTCTAGCTTTATTTCAAGTAGCTGCCACACAGACACGACTATGCTGATTATATTGCTGCAAAGAAAAAAAAAATTCTTCCCTACGTTTATTTTTGTTATCGGAACATGAATTCTGGACCCTGCCTGAAAAGCCACTTGGCCCACTGAGCCTTGTTCATTTTCCTACTTTGTTTTCCATTGAGGTGACATTTGCTGTTGAATGACTTAGTATCTTTTATCTCCACAGCCTTGCCTGCATTGGCCGCTCTTTATATTTGCGTACATTAGGTTTCAGGCGAAAGGCAGCTCCTGGAGGTCTGTTTCTTAGGGCTGGTCTACACTACAGAATTGTATCGACAAAAGTCAGCCTTTGTTGACCAGACAGTGGAGGTGCACACACTGAAATGCTCCCCCCACCAACATAACTCTGCTACGCTGACATAATGAAACCACCTGCACGATAGGTGTAGGCCTTGGGTGAGTGTAATTAGGGTGACTCCAGTGGAGCCATGAAATTGATAAGAAAAGCAGGTAGCTACAGCCCAGTTGGGGAGTAGGTGAGATGTCTGGGCAGCTAGGCCCCTCTCCTGGTAGGGAATGGGAATGTGTGAGGGTGGGAGGAGCCTGCCGGAATCCTGGGACCCTGCGGGATATCCAGGCAATTGCCAGGGAGCTGCCAGCAGATCTGAGACTATGTCTACACTTCTGAATTTGTTGACTTAGCATGTCCACACCTAAATTTCAAGTCAACTTTGGGGGGACCCTACAAAGTCAACCTAGAGCATCCACACTGGATGCCTAGGTCGACTTGTAAGGGCTAGGGGGACCTTGGACTGGTCCACGGTGGCGGGGGGGAGCACCCCTTGCCAAGTGCCAGGGGGCTCAGCCTTTGCCCCATTGTACCTGAGTACAATGGGGCAAAGGGGGACAGGGACCTTGGCAGGGCATAGGGGCAGGGTGGGTAGGGCTCTGCCTTGCCCTGTGGGGGGGCATGCCAGGCTCTCCCTGTGCCACTCCCCTCTGGCAGGGAGGGCAGTGGGGGAGTCCTGGAGAGTCCTAAGTTGACTTTAGAAAGTTGACTTAAGCCAAAAGTCGACTTAAAACGAGGTTTTAAAAAGTCGACTTAATTTTCCTTAAGTCGACTTAAGCAGCTTGCTTAAGTCAACTTAAGGAAAGTGTAGTGTAGACACAGAGTAAATTAAGTCGACTTAAGCAAGCTTAAGTCGACTTAATTTACAAGTGTAGATGTACCCTGAGACACCAGCCATTCAGCTCTCCACATTGTCCCTGGTGCTCCTGGTGAGGATGTGCACCACCGAATGGTGAGCTCTACGGCCTCTGGCACAGCCTTCCAGGGCCCATGACCCTGTAGGGCCGCTCCGGAAGCCGTACCATGCACCAGTTGGCCCTGTAGAGCCCAGCAAAGTGTGATGCCCAGGGCTGTCTCCCCGGCTGTCCTCTCTAAGGATGGCCCTGAACCCAAAAAGCATCGTATGGACATCAGCTACCACAGCAATTAATGTGGCAGCTGTAAATCAATCTAACATAGGTTGACTTATCTTTGTAGAGCGGATAAAGCCTTCTTTGATTTTCACTAATTCTACCATTTGTTTAAAACAATGGGCTAGATCCTCACCGAGATAAACTCCAGCAACGCTAATTTGCACCAGCTGAAGCTCAGGTTAATTATTTCCAAAATCTGTCTCTATTCCTCCAGCTCTACCATGAAATCCTTGTCCAGGCGTTGGTAATTTCTTACCTTGACTATTACAAATTCTTCCTCTCTGGTCTCCCCTTAACTCTTCCAATCCATTCAGCTGCACAACTCGCCTACTTTGTCTGCTACTCTGACCACATCAACTCCCTCCTCAAATTCTTTCATTGGCTTCCTCTCACGTACAACATCAGATTCAAACTCTTTGTCCTCACCTTCAAAGTTTTGCCCACTGTAGTCCGTTGCCACTTCTCTGCAGTCATCTCTTTTCACTCTGAGCTTTGCCTCCTTTGCTCTGGGCAAGCTGTGCATCTAACTGGTCTTTCATGGCCTCCCATTTTCATCTTGTGACTTCTTCCATTCAGCTCCCTATGTCTGGAACCTCTTACAGGACTCTGTGAGCCTCTCCTCTTTCTAGGATCACCTCAGCACATCCTTCTTCCATAAGAAATTCCTTATGATGTAAAACAAACAAGGAGTTGTGCAGCACTTTTACAGACTAACACATTTATTCGTTGCATGAACTTTTGTGGGTAAAATCCCACTTTGTCAGACACACGAAAGGGAAAACAATGTGTGTGTGTTGGAGTGTGTGAGGCAAGTTCTTTGCTGTCGCTCCAGCACAGTAGGACTGGATTGCAAGACAGCTTGGGAACTAGCAAGAGTCCCCAAGAGACCATTAGCCGGTTCGCAACAGTTGGAGCACAGCTAACTCCAGGCCGCCTCCTCTTTGATATGTCTCTCCAATGCACCCTCAGTGGAGCCATGGAAGTCGGTGGCACAGGAACTGGCTACGCTGGCTCTATGCCCACTTATGATTCTTCCACCCTGAAGAGATTTCCAGCTGGGGAGATGGGGGTGGCTTCAGCCAGAGCAACACAGAGGCTATGTCTACACTTGTTAATTTAAGTTGACTTAGCATGTCTACACTTAAATTTTAAGTCGACTTTGGGGGGACCCTACAAAGTCAACCTAGAGCGTCCACACTGGATGCCTAGGTAGACTTGTAGGGGCTAGGTGGATCTGTGACTAGTCCATGGTGGCAGGGGGGACACCCCTTGCCAAGTGCCAGGGGGCTCAGCCTTTGTCCCATTGTACCTGGGTACAATGGGGCAAAGGGGGACAGGGACCCTGGCAGGGCATAGGGACAGGGTGGGCAGGGCAGAGAGAAGGCAGTGGAGAAGTCCTGGAGAGCCCTAAGTCGACTTAGAGTCGACTTAGGGCTACTCCACGTCTCACTGGCTTAAGTTGACTTTCTAAAGTCGACTTAAGCCAAAAGTCGACTTAAAACTAGGTTTTATAAAGTCAACTTAACTTTTCCTTAAGTCGACTTAAGCAGCTGCTTAAGTTGACTTAAAGAAAGTGTAGTGTAGACGCAGAGTAAATTAAGTCGACTTAAGCAAGCTTAAGTCGACTTAATTTACAAGTGTAGATGCACCCAAAGTGATGCAGTGAATATTGTTCCCTGAGCATGGAGGATGGAGAAGAAAGAGTGAAATAAAACCATGCTTCAAGGGGCTGAGTGTAGATTCTGGCCCAATGTGACTCATGTGAGTTAGTGTCGTGATGCTGGCTGGATTGGGGGATGATTTATGATATCATTTAACATCAATATTTCAAAATTACTATAAGATAGGCCAGGTCAGGTACTGTTAGAGGTTACAATTTGCTAAGTATGATGACATCGTTTACGTGTCTACGTCATATTTGTCTTGTAAATCATGGATATGTTTGATGTATTTCAATTTGTGTTGTGTTTCTGGGTAACACCTCAGACAGGACGGCTGCCGCCCTAGCTGCTTGATGGCCCATTAAGGGAACTCAGTGGTACAAGAAGCCAAAGGAAAGAACCCAGAGGCTACGCCTTCTGAGTCTCCAGGACTTTCTCATGTGACCCTGGACTTCATCTTATTTTTGTACATATCCTACAAGCAGCATGCATGGCAAAGGACATACAAAGCAGAGGCACCACTCCATCTTGTCTTCAGTCAGTCTTTAGTCTTCATCTACCTCTGGATCAACTTGCCTGCAGCTGATGCTGTGAAACAAAGGACCAAGACCCCTCCAGGTACTGGATGTGCACCAGAGGGACTATGCAAGCCTGCAAACTCCACAGTTCAACTAGAAACCTCATACATAGGGACTTTTAAATCATTTGTATCTGGTTGCTTTAATCCTTTGACAGTTCTCTCATAGTTTGTTTCTTCCCTTTTATAATAAACCTTTCATTTCACTTACTAAAGGATTGGCTGGCAGTGTGGTATTTTGGGTAAGATCCAAACATATTGATCTGGTAATGTGACTGACCCTTTGGGTCAGGAGAACGTTTCTGGTGAAGGGCATGGTGTTTTAAGTAGCTTTTCTCTTTACTGGACTTAGTGGCTGATTGGGAGCCAGAGACTGAAATGCAGGAGAGGAAGCTGTGTGTATTTTGTTACCCAATATGGGGAATCAGAAGCAC
This sequence comes from Pelusios castaneus, assembly GCA_007922175.1. NCBI lineage: Eukaryota > Metazoa > Chordata > Testudines > Pelomedusidae > Pelusios > Pelusios castaneus. The sequence continues at coordinate 127,141 of ML685824.1, forward strand.
TGATTGTTGCTGGTTGGGAAGTCTGACTTTGGTGTCATCCAGCTGTGCTGGGAGAATCTGCTCTTCTTTTGTAGCCTACCCTGACCTTGGTGTTTTCAGGTGGGCTACCCTAGGAACAGATGGGTCACAAGTCTGCCAGATTCAGGCCTTTGTACAGTGCATGGTACAGAGAGAATATTTGGAGCTGCGTTAGAAATGAGTGTGACTCTGCTGTCACTCAAACACTTTAGAACTGTACTTAGCTTTTTAAATGACAGGAGAAATGGGGACAGATTCTGCTCTCTGTTTTGCTGAAGCATACCCAGGTAACTCCACTGAAGTCAATGGAGTTAGTTCAGATTTATATTTGTTTAACCAAGATCAGAATCTGACCTATGAAGTCAATGTATATAATTTATCATTTCTTTTCCACACAATATATTTGCAAAGTTAACTCAGTATAACTCCAACATTTTTACATACAACTGTTTTCGGAATGTATCGTCAGTCCATGGATGGGGTGGGAGTTCCTATCTCCTCCATTATTTAGTTGTGTCTTCTCATTCAGGGACTCAGTTCTATAAAAGGACCTTTGCATGTCTCATTTTTTATTTTAACACTTTTGTTTTTGCCTTATCACCAAATTAAATCAATTTTATAGCTGGTTTCTCTGACCCAACATCAGGTTTACATACCTTCCATTCCTGTGAGAAATACTCTTTGCTGCCTGGTAATAAGTTGCTTAACTATTCCACTACTTCAGTCCAACGCCCTGTGGGTTTTAGCTCCACATGCTGTTGTTCAGATGAACCTGGATTTTAAAAATCCAAATCTGTTATATCGCATGAGCTCTGTTTGAGACTCTAAGGCTCTGTCTACACTGGCAAGTTAGTTCGAATTAAGGAAGCTTAATTCGAACTAACTTAAGCCTTGGCCACACTAGGCTTTCATTAGTTCGAATTAAGGGCTTCCTTAATTCGAACTAACAAATTCGATTGCTTAGTTTGAACTAACCCTTAATTTGAAATCGTTAGTTCGAATTAAGTCAATGTGGCCATATTAGTTCGAATTAACTGCTTAGTTCCAACTAATCGGCAGATTGACCTTCATGCAGCTGACTAATTCGAACTAACCAAGTGCCCTGCATGGCCATGGCTAGTTCGAACTAGCATTCTAGTGGGGCCATGCTAATTCAAATTAAGTTAATTCGAACTAACTATCATTAGTTCGAATTAGTTAGTTCGAATTAACTAATTCGAACTAGCTTTTGTAAGTGTAGACATAGCCTAAAAGAGGCCACTTGGACAGGATCTTCATTTTACACATCTAGAGCAGATAGTCTCTGTAGAAATTAATATGCACAGACGTTATTCTCATCTGAGCCCAGGAACGGTTCCCATTGTTTCTGCAATAAAGAGGTGTATAGTCAGGAGATTCAGGAGCTCACAAAAGTCCCAGCCTTAGTTTCACAAGATTCATTTAAATGAATACAGTGTAGGGCTCTGTTGCAGTAGCCTCAAGAATATGAATTGGCTATGGATTCTATTTGCTACCTAATCTGCCCTATCTATGTTCTTATGTAGCAGATAGCACCATAATATCTCAGCATATCTTCCCCCAGAAGGAAAGGAGTAGGGTCTAGCAGTTAAAACATAAGCCTGGAAGTTAGGTTTTTTGGTTTCTCCTCCCGTTTCCCCCAGAAACCAGCTGTGTGACATCATCACAAGAGTTGGTCAAGATTTTTCACACAAAGGTTTTCATCAAAAAATGGCCATTTTTTCAAAGATTAAATTTTTTGAAAACACCCAACATTACAGAAATTTTTCTGTTTGACATCTATAATGGGTGTGTTTATTAAATTTGATCAAAATCATTTTCCAAATGTCACTGAAATGTTTTCTTTACTGAAAAAAATCTTAATAAGCAAAGAAGCCCTATCGTTATGCAGAAAACACATGTACAAAATTTCCCTCTTTTTTTTTTAAAAATCAGAACGAAATTTGACTTTTCTAAGTACCTCAAAGGATCAATAATTTCTTACTAATTATATAATTACTCTAGGTTCTTATGCAGTGCTGCCAAATAACACTTGAAAAGTACTTTTAGTTTTAAGAAAGTAATTACATAATTCCACTGGATCTGTGCAACTGAAGTTATGTTCTTTATGACTTACTGCTCTCCACCATTTACATCCTTAATGATTTGCACTTATACAGTAAGGGCCAGATCCTCAGGTGATGTAAATTGACATAGTCCTATTGATTTCATTGGAGCGATGCTGCTTTACACCAGTTCTTTGGGTACTGCATCAGTACTGCTCTGGGAAGCTAATTTTTTCAAAGAGTGAATTTAGGAGGGTGCACAAGTGATTGCCTTGGAGACCGTAACTCCAAATCCTGAGCTCCTTGCTGGTGACCCTACCTGGAAAGCAATCCATGCAAGTGGGCCCATATGCTTGGGCAGAGTCCACTTGACTCCAGTTAGACCCTGAGAGGTTGTATATTTCTGCCCCGTTGATTGCTTTGCAGGATCCAGGGGTCAGTTTTTACTGCCTAACGTCACTGAGAGTTTGGCCAGATGAAATACTGAGGGCCCGAATGTCCACCTCTGTCACAAACCCAGAGAGGCTTTTGGCAGATAGAGCCGACCATTCTCGTACTAAACCAGAGGTTATGCATGGCACCATCTTCTCCTTCCCACAGAAGGCTCTTTACAAGTACACGATCCGTGCAAGGGGTGGGCCAGGAGAGGAAGGGCCAGGATAGCATCTGCATCTGTACATGTATGGAGTCCTCTCTATCTTTGGGAATTACCCAGTAAATGTGGTCCAGCTGCTGGTTCAGGAATGGCTGGCAGTTCGGGAGTTGAAGTGGGGCTATGGATATGTCCACATTGCAATTAAAAACCCAGGACTGGCCCATGCCAGCTGGCTCAAGCTCACGGGGATCGGGCTAAGGGGCTGTTGAACTGAGGTGTAGACATTCAGGCTTTGACTGGAGCCTGGGCTCAAGGATCCTGTGATGTGGGAGTGTCCCAGAGCTTGGGCTGCAACCTGAGCCTGAATGTCTACACTGCCAATTAAATGACCTGTTTGCCTGAGCCCCACAAATGCAAAGCAGCTGGAACAGGCCAGCCACAGGTTTTTTGTGCTAGTGTGGACATACATTAGAAGGTGACAGAGATAATAGGTAAGCTCAGGGCTTCTGCTTGGATGGTTTAGACCTTCTGGGATCCATGCAGAATAGCTGCCTATTCCATGGTGGGATGTGCATCTGAGAGACAAACTTCTGCCTCCAATAGAATGAGTTTAAGAACACCACCTGAGAAGAACCTTGTGGGATTTTCCATTCTTCCCAGCCATCTGCCTCCAATTGATCTTTTTGTGGGAAGGAATCAATCAGACCAAATAACGGAGCACCCCAAGTCCTGGCCCAACCATTTTCTATCTAACTGCAGAAGAGGGTCAGGTGTGGCATGATTTAGTGCAAGTTCCCTCTCACTTCCACACCTGTGCATTTTAATTTTGTTCTAGAGCTGAGAAGGGAGATCAATCCCTAAAGTCCATTCAATCCTTGGCTTCTTTGCTAAGACAGGCACCTGATGTTAGTCTGGTTTCTTATGGTTTGTTTTATGCTCTTGTAATAAAAGAGTATGAGCGCTTGCAGGGGGGAACCTTCCCATGTGGAGTGCCCCTTTGCAGGATGTTGCCTCTATCTTCACCTCCTCACCGCTGCCTGCCATTGGCCTCAGGTAGTCTGTGTCTCAGCCCAGCCGACAAGTCCCCCCTCTCGGGTATCATGAACAAACAACCCCTCTTCTGGGGTATCATGGACAAATCCAAATCAAACTGAATAGTTCTTCTGCCCTCATGGGCTATTGGGGTATGTCTGCACTTGCAAGTTAGGTCGACTTAAGGAAGGTTAAGTCGACCTACACAAAGCCACGACCGTACTGGGTTTTTATTAAGCCAGCTTAAGGGCTTCCTTAAGTCAACTTAATAACTTCCTCTCTTTAGGTCGATTTAAGGCTTACGTCAATTTGTTAAGTCGACTTAAAGCCAGTGTGGATGGCTATGCCAACTGTTAAGTCGACCTAACAAAGACTTTTTAGGTCAACTTAACTTGACTTACTGTGTAGATGCTCTGTTAAAGTCAACTTAACAGAGTCGACTTTGCTTTTCAAGTGTAGACATACTTGGTTTCTTCTCTTGTTGACTTGCAAATCCCGTCAGAGCTTCCCTTGCAGGAGCTTATGCTACCCTAGTACGCTCTCTCCATTGTCTCTGTCTGTGTACCCTACTCTGGTCTTCTCTCAGCTAGGGGGACTTGTCTCCTCTGCCATCTACCCCACCCCGAGTTCCTACAGTCTACTTAGCACTGGCCACCTTTGGACAGAAGCCAATTAGCTACTCGCCACCCTAGGTGCGAAGTGTGATTAACTGGGGGCATAGGCTGATGTGGGTTAAGCCCCATCACAGTATTTTACAGTCCCAGTCCCTAAAACTGCACATTATGGGAGTGACACTGCAGTGTTTTGTCCATTACCACAGAATACTGCAGAATTTTTATACAAGGGCATCTGTTTCATAGATACATGTTTTGTGAGGATGGGGAGGTTTGAATGTTTCATTGGTTTCTATGTTCAAATTTTAAGTGGTTTTAATATTTAAACAAGTTCTTACGATCCTTGATGGAGGATGAGGGGTGTGGGGGAGAAGAACAAACCCAAGTGAGAATAATAATGGATTAATGGGTCAAATTCTTCACATGCCCTCCCAAAGAAAAAAAGGCGAGGGCTTGCTGCTGTTAAATTAAGTAGAATTCATCACCATCTATTAATTTCCACAGCAGCAATCTCATTGTTCTCTGCTGCATTATTTATAATGAAACAGTGATAGTTTGAAGGCACAATTTTTTCATGAATTCTGGCTCTTTTTCCATTCTTCGATGGTCCCAATGGTTTTATTTCCTTTTAAAATTTTGTTTGCACATGGATGTTACAGACGAAAGAGCAGGATGGAACGGCCAAGGAGCATACACAAGTTATGCCTGAATAGCTCTGCCTGGGCATCTCAGCCCTCTCATTGTAACCGTGGCTCTTGTCGTCAGCAGCTACCACACCTGCCAAACATTCCTTCAGGTTTAGTAAAATGGGAAAGTGTCCAGGCAGGGGCAAACTCTGTTCTCCCCTCCATTACAGCAGAGGGCACAGAGTGTAGTTGAATTGCTGAGACTCCACTGCTTGGAGGTTAGGAGGAGATGGACAGGATTCCCGAGAACAGCTGTGCACCGACTGTGTATGGAACCTGCCAGTGAGCTGCTTTGTAGGGGAAACCTGGTGGTTGACTGCACCTCCCATTAGGTGGATTTATCCAGTGGCAATGAAGATAGCACAGTCGCAGGCCCTGAGGCTGGAACAATGGCCACAGAGTGGCTGCATTGTTGCTTCCCTATCTGTAGGGGGAGGATTTCTTTCTTTCCCTTCTCTTCCGTCTCCTGATGTTACAATCCTCATTGCACAGCCAGACTACTTTTCAGTCCACCAAGGAGAGCTTTTAAGCCTAGAGACTAGAGGTCTATTGAAGTAGAGCCCTGCATGGTTACAAACATGTGGATCCGTATCTGATCTGCATCTTCAAGAAACGGTCTGCAGATATCCGTGTTGTATCCACAGATGCGAATATAATGTGGATATCCACGGATATCTGCATATTTGCAGGGCTCTAGTCCTGTACAGATAAAAATATGTGGATCCATACCCGATCTGCATCTGCAAGAAATGGTCTGCGGATATCCGCATTGTATCTGTAGATGCGAATATCCGCGGATATAATGTGGATATCTGCAGATTTGCAGGGTTCTATATTGAAGCCAATATAAAGACTCCTATTTACGATAGTGAGCTTTGGTTCAGATCTCAGAGTGAGTGTACCAACCTCATGTCACTTGTGATACCAGATTTCACTTAGGCCATTGATCACTACAGGGTTCTGTACTGAAGGTCGGACAAAAATAAAAACCTCACTAAAACCTTAGGACTTTTGCTTGAATAAAACCTAAAGGATTTAACCCTCAATTAACTAGAAGCGTTTCCAATGAGACCTGATCATATTAATTAAATGGAAATTAACTTAGAAAAATGTCTCCACCAATGAGATGTTTCTACTTGACAGCAAAAAAACCCCCACTTCTCTCATTTGGCTTGTCCCTCAGAAGCCAGGAGCAGTTCTCTTTGAAGTAATTCTTACACTTGAAACCAAAGTGAAATTTTAAATGAGTTAATTAGTAATACATCACTTTAAATTTAGACAACTTCCTTTTAAATCTAGATTTCTTCAGGTTTATACCATTACAATTCTTATATATACATTCTCAGTCACATTAGCAATTACCAATAGATTGCATTCATTTTCTTTTTAAAATATTTTGCCATTAGACCCTAAAATATAAAAAAATGCAAAATTGGCCAGGCTGAAATGCCATATTGCCAGTTCTCATGAGATTTTAGTGTGAATCTCGCAATGTGTGGTGGGTTTTTTTGAAAGTCCCCACTGTTGAAATCATGCTTCTGAATGAGAATCTCTGCTTTTATTTAAAAAAAAAAGTAGTAAAGCTTCTGGCTCTCAAAGTTATGAAGAAACTAAACTAAACTAAAATAAAGCAACAGCACCCACTGGATCAAAAGCCAGAAGGCAAATAAAAAAGAAGTTAATAGTCAATACTTCAAATTATATACAATTCATATTAAGGGAGAACTTTACCCCATGTAGTAGACCAATACTTGGATCCCACTTATTCCCTCAGAATAGGACCTACACTTTGTTACCCACTGCACCTCCATGTACACTCGTATGGTGAGATTGTGTATCATTCACGCTCACCCCTTAGTGTAACTGTGCATTGTTTAATACAAAGTGTGTCATGTAAACCAACAAGGAATCCTGTAGCACTTTTAAAGACTAACAAACGTATTTATCGCATTTAAAAGGGCCACAGGACTCCTTGTTTGTTTGGCTGACCTAGACTAACATGGCTCCCCCTTTGGAAAATGTCATGTAAGGTAGCTTGAAGCAGATCTAGGCAAAACTCTACAGCGCTGAGGAGCAATTGGCACCTCATTAGGACTCGTATAGCACCCATCTCAGCATTCCCGGAACAAAAGACTGGTTCAGAAGTCAACAAACGAATCCACAAAGGTCCATAGCGGCTCAGAGCATGGAGGGCATCATGCAGGGACACTGTTTCTCCTCTGACCCTGAAGGGGAGGGAGAGCGAAGGTCCAGAGGGGAGTAACAACATTTTAAAAAGAGAGACATTTTGCAATCCCCCCCTCTCTCTTCCATCTCCATCTGTAAACACCACCAACCAACTAGTGCTGATCACAGGGGCAGGGCCTGGCTGGAGGCAGACCAGCCAGCCTGCGGTGAGAATCATCCAAGTTTATAAGGCTGCTGAAAGTGTTATGTTTAGGTTAGAATAGAATTTGCCTTATATTTTCTCTTGATCAAATCTGACTTGCTTTCCTCTGATTTATACTCACTTCAGATCTTTCTGTATTTAAAAATGTGTCTGTTTATTTTACCTGAAGCAATGCATTTGATTTAAAATGTGTTAGAGCCTCCATTTGAGGTGACGAGGCTGGTGCCTGTCAATTTCGTTGATGAATTGATGAACGTATGAGCTTACAGTGTTCAGTGGACAGCACTGAACACAGCAAGACAGCAGTTCCTAGAGTTGCATCTGGGACTGGGAGGCATTGGGGAGAATACATTGGCTACGAAAGGGTTCTTTAATTTAGTGGAGAAAGGCAGAAAAAGAACCAATGGTCGGAAGCCACACACATTTAAATAAGTAATTAGGCACAATTTTTTAACGGCGATGGTATTTAACTGTTGGAACAAGGTACCAAGCGTTGTGGTGGATTCTCCATTTCTTGATGTCCTCAGATAAAGATTGAATGCTTTCCTGGAAGAGATGCTTTTTACAAATACATGTTATGGGCTCAATACAGAGGGAACTATGTTAATGTCTCTGTCCTGTGTTATACAGGGGGTCAGCCTAGATGATCAAATGATCCCTTCTGGCCTTAAACTCTATGAATCCCCATTGACTCTTTAATGCCCATTCTATGACTACAACACACAATAAAAAAATCCTGCTTAAATCTTAGATGGTTTCAACCAGATGCTTTGCAACTTCATTTGTCACGTTGGTCTGCAAACTCCTCCTCATTCAAGATGAGTTCACCAAATCCTTGAGCTTCCTGTAAACATGTGGAGTACCCTATAAAGTTAACTTGCTGTTGTCCCCCTCCTTGTAATTTTAATAATAACTGGTCCACAATCAGAGCTGCATGGAATTCAGAATGTGTACTTGACAGAATTTGATGTGAAAACATATGAAGTGTTTTGAAAATTTCACACCCCTTAAATTCAGCGTTATGTGAAATTTCCAGGAAATGGCTATTATTTGCTTTGAAAACCAATAAAAATGCAAATGAATGAATATCTGCTTTGTGTGTGTGTGTGTGTGCACTAAGTCATTTTTTCCCCAGAGTGATCCATTTTAAGAACAGGGTAGGGCTAGTCTACATTTACCGTGAAATTCAGGGGCACTCGATGGGAGATACATGAGCTACATAGAGTATTTTCATGCTTCCATCGATTTCCTAAATTCTAAATAGGGTGGCATCCCCACTATGCTGCACTGATAGGACATACCCTCCAGTCAATGCAGCATTACTCTTTTTCTGGTGGCGGATTTATCTGGTCGACTTCCAGACCGATTGAGTGGTCTCCACTTTCACCCAATCAACCCTGGGCAATCGATCTGGCGGTGCTGAATTTACCACCATAAATGAAGACATAACCTGAGATAAAAACCTGCTAGGGGTGGTGTAGATATATTCAGTCCTACTTTGGCTTGGGGGAACAGACTAGATGACCTCTTCAGGTCACAGAAATGATTTCTATGATTCTATGGTTTTTTCTCAACAAGAATTTTTGAATCTCAGTGTTATTTTTCTCAGAAATGGGCCTCCTTTTTGAGTTTGCAGCAAAATTTACAGAAATAACATTGTACAGATTTGCATTTCTTTATGGATATCTTGTAACGCAAATGCACCCAGCGCCACCACTTTATTGCCACATAAGAGCATATACAAATATCAGGGCCCACTGGATGTTGTACCTGTGTCCTGAATCCATGCAGTTCTCCTTTCCACCCCGCTCAGCATCTGTCTCCCACGTTCCCATCCAGGACTGTATCCAGGGAAGGGTGAGGGGGGCAGCTGTTGAGGGTGCAAAACTGGGAATGGGGTGCAGGTGTGTGGAAAATATGCAGGTACTAGACCCCTGCAGCTGGACTAGAATCCCATGGGTCCCACTGGTCCTGCTGCCATAGAAGTGGGGGCAGGATACAAATTCAAACAATAATGTGGAAATAGGTATTGTGGGGTGGGATAGGAGTGAGATTAAGTCCCATGCAGGGCTCTTGTAGTGGAATTAAAGTAGAGAGATTGTTACTTATCCAAGCCACATAGGAAATCGTGACAAGGCCAATAATCAAACCCAGACCAGCTGAGTCCCATTACATTCCCTTAAACACAAGACCATCTTCTGGCAGCAGCAGGCCCACTGAGTTTAATAAATTATCGGAGTGGGAAAGGACAACTGGCCTGAGTGAAGACTGCAGGTTGGTCATTTGTATTGTCGCACAATCTTATTACGCCTCCTCTTGATGCTGCTTGTAAATACATGTATCTGAATGATAATCCTTATGTAAATCAGTGGAGATGCTCAATGATGTCTAAGTATTTGAGTGAGAGAACTGGAAAAGTGTAAAGGAGAGTAAATGGTTAAATCCTTTCCTTTTGGTGAACAAACAAGGAATTCTGCATGGTTGTACAGGTCTGGCAGAGTAAAATTCAGTCCTTGAAAGTGTATTATCTTTTTTGTCTTTTAAAATAGGTTTTGTCATTTAGTTACATTACAGATCAGTAGCTGAGCATGAAAAGCAAGTGCCCAGCAGAACTACAGCTCAAAGAAGAAGCAGCTAAAACCTGAAAAGAAAATGATCATTCACATAAAATGAGTATCAAACCAATAATCCTCCCCTCTAATCGCCTTGCAAAATTACATGACTCAATAAAGCAATTAAATATATAGATGTAAAGTGGAGCAAGCAATTTACATATTCCAAAATCCCCAAACAGTTGATTGAATGATCAATCAGAGAATCACACAGCATTTATAATTAATTCCAAAAGTAATGACATTTCTAGCCATAGGTTGCAACATAAGTGACAATCTTGGCTCTGAACATAATAAAGTACTTATAGAAGCAGAGAGGCCTCCCAAAAATTAGATTGTAAAACAACACATTAAAATTCTGAGATAATAAAAATCCTCATTAGTTCAGAATACAATGAGTTAACTAATTCTTCTCTTTTATGCTCTTTCAGTTCTCTCATTTGAACAGTTAAAAGATGTCTACTATCATTTTAGTTAAAAGCAAGCATACACACAGTCTTCTCACTCATTAGAAATAACATGTAATTTGAAATGAAATAAAGTAGCTGTCCATTACCAAGTTGAAGAGGAATCAGTTTGCAAACAGAAATTACTGTTTTCCTTCCAGCTTGTGTATCCCAGATAATATCTGAGAAAACAGGCATCCCTTCTATTTTGATAAAGAATCCAACATTTTCCTTTTGCTTGACACATGAATATAAAAAGATTTCACAATTTTTTGTGGAGATTTTCAAAGAGTTCCTCAGTTAGGCCAACGCCATGGAAATTGGCACTTTTATTAATGTTCTTGAGGATCTCAGTCTTGTGATGGAGCATATCTCTGTCTTTTATTAGAAAACCTGAAAGAGCTTTAGAGCTATCAAAATCAGCTCCTGATGTTTGAATGTTTTCAGACATTATTTCAGAGTCAGCAACTCCAACTGTCATGTGCGTTGCACGAGGCTGGATGCTGAAATTAACCAAAGCCAGTGAAAAAGGTGGCAGCCAGCTTCCTAAACTGATTTTTAATGGGACTTGCTTCTGAATCACTTAGGTTCTTTTGAAAATCCTATTCCTGTACTCCAGGATCTTTAGTGGCTGCCATTACATTTCCAAGTGGAAATCAAGGTGTTGGTTTTAATCTCTAACACCCAGACCCTCACGGGTATTCAGGTGCCTAACTCCCATTCAGATCCACAGAGGATCAGATCCTGAAGCTTTAAATGGTTTGGTACCTGGGTACCTGGGAGATCATCTCTGTGCCCAATGCCATAGAGGTGTATTTGGCTATATCTACACTTGTTAAGTTAAGTCGACTCTGTTAAGTTGACTTAACAAGGTCGACTTTAAGTCAACTTAAAGTCGTCCTTGTTAAGTCAATTTAACGGAGCGTCTACACTTAAAGTCGACTTAAGTTGACCTTGTTAAGTCAACTTCACAGAGCCTGTAGTGTAGACATACCCGTCAACACTGGCTTTAAGTCAATTTAATAAGGTCGGCTTAAGTCTTAAGTCGACCTTCAGAGGTGGTGTTATTAAGTCGACTTGAGGAAGAGCTTAAGTCGACTTAACAAGCGCCCAGTGTGGACGCAGAGTTCTGTAGGTCGACTTAAACATTCTTATGTCAGTGTAGCCGCACCCCTTGAGATTAATGAAGGTGTTCAAGTTGGAACAGCTTTCTTAAAACAGGAAGAAGCTACAGCAAAGTATTCTCCATGAGGGTTTCTTAGCTTTGGAATTCACTACCTTTCCTGGTCTGCCCGAATGTGGATCTGTTCATGCCCAGAGAACTTCTCAAAGCCCGTCCTTTCACCCAGGAGTTTGCAGAGTGTGAGACAGGACAGGTGTTGGGTGCTTGCAGTGGCTGTTATTTTATCTATGGGTGTGAATTTATTTTACTCTGCCAGCTGCTGATTTTTGTATACATTTGTTTTAAATTAAAATTATACCAGGGTCTCCAGAGTTTGGGATGTTTTAATGAAAAGAAATAAATATAAGCATTTCCTATTGACTTCTTTGGAAACAGCTTGCACGTATCTGAGAGCAGATGATATGAGGTATATTATTACTTACGTTGGGTGCTTTATTGCAGGGATAGGTATGTTGTCCCTTGGGGTAAGAGCCAGAACTGCTCACTCTCAATCTGGAGTTCTCAGATCCATACTGCTCACAAGATGTCTCATGCAAGGTGCAATTAGCCAAAGCCAGACAATAATTGATATCACACGATGCTAGTGTTGCATTCTTCTGTTTTTTAATTAGTATGGGGGAAGGCATTTCTCTTTATCCTGAATACAAAATAAAGGATCCAAACTGGCTTCCATTGAAATTCATGGTAAAATTCCCATTGACTTCATGCTGAGAGCAGGATCAGGCCAATAAAAATTAGAACAAGACGAAGTGACACAAAGACAACTAGTGGAGATCAGAAAGCCTGATGGCAAATGTTGAGTCTTCAGCAGTAGTTTTAGTATCTCCCCAGCTCAGAATAGAAGGCACCATGGTACTGTAATCACTGAGAGTCTGGAGATGACTGTGTCTCCTAGGCTGGTAGCACCACCTAATGATGGTACTCTGGACTGTGTCCCCTAATGGCAAGAGTCCAGGGGCTGCTTTGCCTCGTGGCTACAATCCATGGGAGCATTGCCCAATGGCGAGAGTTGAAGGACTGCTCTGCCTAGAGGCAGCAGTCTATGGTAGAGATCTATCATTCCTCATTGCTATCAAGTGCCAGTGCTCAACTCTGATCAGCCCATGATGCCAGCCTTCACAGCCCATTTGTTACATTTCCACGCAAGCATCCTTTGTGCTTCCTCCTATGCTGCCCTTATGCTTGGAGGTACTCCCTCAAACCTCTGCAAAACCGCCTCATTATATATTTTCAAATCCCTTCTCAAAACTCTTCTTTGTAATAATGCCTACAATAAACATGACAAGGGTTAGGCAGCTGGTGTGCAGAAACCACTATCAATCACACTGACCAATATTGTCTCATTGTTTCCTCGTACCTCCCCATCTGTCTGTATGTATCTGTTGTCTCATCTTAGACTGTAAGCTCCTTGGGGCAGGAACTGTCCTTCTGTCCTGTGTTTGTACATTGCCTAGCACAGTGGGTCTGTGTCCATGACTAGGGCTCATAAGCATGACAGAAATAAAAATTAATAAATAATAATAAATGTCATGGTCTAAATTGAAATGTAAGGTCCTTGGGGCAGGGACTGAATCTTCCCCTGTATATTATAAAATAATTCATAACTATCAAGCTTCAGCCAGGATGAGCATCAGGTAACTATATTTTACATATGCTGGTCATTTACTGCTGTTCAGGTAGACATAATTATAATTTGATCTTTAATCTTCAATCTTCATTGTAGATACAAATGCCTTTGGAAATTGTTCCAGATCTCCACAATTTTTTTTTTTTTAATTTAAGATACCCCTTAATCCATTTTATGTCATCATCTATATCAAATCCATCCCAAATGTGCCGACTTTATAATATCTGTATATATTGCCCTCTGAATGCTTTTTGTCAAGGAGTGTTAATCTGTGGGATGGCCTTAGTTTCAGAAGAATTTTGGTTTGGTGCCATTCAATAATTGCTACATTATTCCAGTCTATAGCAAACTAAGACATTTGTTATCAAAACATGAAAAATTCTCATTGCATTTAATGAGAGACTGTTTCTGTCCTACTTTCACAAGCTCTTCTTCTAGCTAGAAATGAGGAAGCAGGTTAATTTCTTAAATATCATCTTATCAAGGCAAGTTAAGTCACTTGAATGTAACAGCAATAGACCTTCATGCTGCAATTACAGATAAAATCCACCAGATGGCTTAAGGAAATGAATTTCATCACTCAGGAAAGGAGGCGGCTAAGCTAACTTGGAAGATGTTGGGGTGGAGGGAAGCAAGCCCAACGGGAAAAACTGTCTATTCAATACTATTCAATGTAATCATTAAAATACCTAGTATAGGGTAAACAAATAACAAATAATCCAAGCCACATGAGCCTTTTTATTGTGTATAATACTGTACATGTACCGAACTTTCAATCCGATGCTTGCATTTCTTAGAAACTTTACTAATAACCCTAACTGTGCCATGCAGAAATGTACCAGAGGTGTTAGCCTTTACGAAGTTCCAGTTCAGTTTTATTGCATCAGCACAGCGGGCTCTACTGAGCACCACATAAGCATATTTATAAAACACTTATTGCAGTATATTGTATATTTGTTTTTTGGCCCAGAACTGAAAACCAGTGCTATTAAAAATGATTATTTCCGTTAGTAGGCAAGTGTGTACAGCACAGTCATTTGTTTTTATAAAATCATTACCACCATTTCATATACATTAGCATTGATTGACAAAGCCAAATAATTTCCTTGAGACTGCAAAATGCATTCAGCAAAATACTCGCAGTCATACTCCAAAGGCCTCTGTTTTGTTCTGGGAGCATCTCATGGATGTGATCAATGCAGCAATTGCAATCTTCCACTGACAGAATTTCCCAAAAGAATTTCTCAGTGATTCCAGCAGCTTCTTTTTATTCTGTGGCTTCACTTCTAAATGAGAACAGCATCTCTAAGAATGCCAAGCTCCTTTATCAGGTTTATGTCTGTGCATTGTAAGGCAGTGGCTCTCAATCTTTCCAGACTACTGTACCCCGTTTCAGAAGTCTGATTTGTCTTGTGTACCCACCAGTTTCACTTCACTTAAAAACTTGCTTACAAATCAGACTTAAAAAGCCCAAAGTGTCACAGCCCACTATTACTGAAAAATTGCTTACTTGCTCATTTTTTACCTTTTAGTTATAAAATAAATGATCTGGAATATAAATATTGCACTTACGTTTCAGTCAATAATATATAGAGCAGTATAAACAAGTTGTATGCAATTTTACTTTGTACTGACTTTGCCTGTTGTAACAATAGGTAAATCTCAAGATGAGTTGGCATATCACCTGGAAGACCTGTGTACCCCCCAGGGATACATGTACCCAGGGCTGAGGACTATTGCCTTAAGGGAGTGGGGAGGTGTGACATTCCCCTCCTATAATCTGAACTGGTATGCTGCTGTGCCCCTTACTCTGCCTGGCTGTGTGAACCCCCACTCCTAGATCAGTCCATGCCCAGCCTCCAGTGTGTAATCAGTTTCTCAGAAAGTAGAAGAGTGCTCTCCCCTAGCCACTCATGGGATGGTCCCCCAGCAAGCACCCTCAGCCCCCAGATGCAACCCTGAGAATGTCTGTCTTGCAAGGTTTAGTGTGCACCCATTGGGCCTTACAAGCTCATTTACACCAGGCTGTTGGTTTAACAAGGAAATCGATATGCACCAGCTTTTTGCTCTCAGTAAGGTCTTCATACATATTTCGCCAACATTGCATAGCTTTAGATAAAACAAACAAAAGTTTATTGATTAAAACATGATTTTAAGTGAGTATATATTAAATCACTATAAAATCAGATAATTAATCAGTCAAGGAGATAACCACAATCAAATAAAAGATAACTCACATTTTAAACCAAGATTACTGCATATCTAGCTTACCCACATAGGTCTGGCTACTGGTGATTTTGTAGCCAGGTCCTTCCCACCATATGGATAGGTATCAGTCCTTGATGTTGCTTAGAAGATGGTTGCCAGAGAAGAGCTGTATCCAGTTCAAAGTGTGTCTTTATCTTTCCAAATCCCCTCCACCCCCCTTCTTATGGTCAGGTGATTCTTCTCTCTCTAGCCAAGGTAGATGATCTGCATTGTTTTTGTATGCATACCATCACTGGGTGTGTGAGAACCCAGCTCTGTTTGTCTGCCCCCACTTGAGCCACATGGAATACATTTGGGGGCATGTTTCATATCTGTACACATGTATGATGTTGAGGAAACATGCTACCGTAACAGTAATGTAGAGCATGCCATGAGCACTCAAAAAACACCATACATGACACACTTTGCATTAGACCAGGGGTCGGGAACCTTTTTGTCTGAGAGAGCCATAAACGCCACATATTTTAAAATGTAATTCCGTGAGAGCCATACAATAATATGTTTAAAACTAAATACAAGTAAATGTGTGCATTTTATGTAAGACCAACACTTTTAAAGTACAATAAGTCTCTGAATTCTTTTTAATAACGTTGTTATGCTGTTGCTAACCAATGATGAATAAAGTACTTCTTACCATTAATGCGACTTCTGGTGCTGCATGGTTTTGCTGATGGCTTTGTAGTCTGGTTGATACGTGGTGAGGTTAAGCTTCATGCAGGCGTTGAGACTTGAGAAAGAGAGGAAGAAAGAAAAAAGAAGACAGGCAAAGAAGAGAAAGAAGGAAAGAAAAAGGAAAGCAAAGGAGAGAAAGAAGGAAAGAAAAAGGAAAGCAAAGGAGAGAAAGAAGGAAAGAAAAAGGAAGGGAGAAAGAAAAAAGAGAGAAGGAAGGGAGAGAAAGAAGGAAGAAAAGAAGAAAGAGGAAGGAAAGAATAAAAAGAAAAAAAGGAAGATAAATAAGGAAAAAAGAGAAAGAAGGAAGAGAAAGAGAGGAAGAAAGAAAAAAGAAGGCAGGCAAAGGAGAGAAAGAAGGAAAAAAAGGAAGGGAGAGAAAGAAGGAAGGGAGCAAAAGAAGGAAGAAAAGAAAAGAAGAAAGGGGAAGGAAAGAAGAGAAGGAAGAGAAAGGAAGAAAGCAAAGAAAGAAAGAAAGCCAGCCAAGGCCGCCGGACCCTACCGCGGCCCTGGGTAGCCGCAAGTGGGGGGGAGCTCACCCCAACCCCGGAGGCTGATCTCAGTCCCGTGCTGGGAGGCCAGGGCCGTGGATTAGCCCGGCCCCGGC
>ML685824.1:144349-158289 GCA_007922175.1 Pelusios castaneus
TGCAGGGACGGCCGGCAGAGCTGCTTCTCTGCCAGGCCGCTCCCGCCCTGAGCACGCTCTCTCTGAGCATGCTCAGGGCGGGAGATTTGAATCTCCCCAGCCCGGCCGCAGCAGGAGTCTGCAGCTGGGAGGGAGCACCGGCGGGGACCCGAACGGGGGCGGGGCGGGTCGGCTTCGGGCGGGGAAGTTGAGGCGGCCGGCGGGTGGGAGACCGGGAGCCTGCCCCGGCCGCGGCCACCCCGCTGCCCCGGTAGATTTGGCAGCGAGCCAGATGCAGCCATGAAAAGAGCCACATCTGGCTCGCGAGCCATAGGTTCCCGACCCCTGCATTAGACCATACAGTTACATTGCAAGGGTGCAGAGAGAAGATATCTAGATCACATTACAGAAGTGTCTGGGGGTGGGTGGGGCGCAGCATGTCACAGCAGGAAAACAATACAATTATAAACATCAAGTAAATACACAGCATATTTTCCAACATCTAGTATCTTCTGGGTAAGACTATGGGAAACACTCACTCTGAGATTCTTGCACTATTTTTCAGTGTAAAGATCTATTTGCAGATTTTGAGCATTTCCAGTGTTTTCTGAAGAATTTAAGCTTTCATTAAATATCTAGTAATATATCTAATGCTCAAGAAAATCTTCCAAAATGTGATCCAGTTATAAGGTATCTTCCTGACCTATGGAATCAACATATCTGAGAGAGGAGTGAGTTCTCCAGTTAATACCAGTTGACTCTGAAGCATAATGATTACAATGCATACATCAACACATACTTATTTCACTGCTGATAATTTTAGTAGACGCTTCCAGGTAATATGCTTTAGCCAGCAGAGTTGCATTCGAGTCTGTAACAAGAGCCATGCACAGTTGAGCCTGTTGTGGTATCATGATCGTTAAAGAGAGGTGCTGTAACCAGAAGACCCAGTCTAAAAGTGGAGTGAATTCCAGGGTTCCACTGTGAGAGAAGTCTTTGCGCTGGGCTGGTATTTTGAAAGGGTTTTCTACAGAAGGGCTGAAGGAGCCAAAGATACAGCTAACCCTGGAACTGAGACAAAGGACACATGTCTTTTTACTGTTAACAAATTTTCACTCTAACAAAACACTTTCCCCTTATATCCTGTGCTATGTATGTGATGTTGCTTTCTGCTGTGCCCAACTCCCCATTATCTTTTTCAAGATAAAATAGTACTTGCCTGTACAGTAAAAATTCATATTAAATTGCCCATTGTTTTTGACAGCCCTCTATAAATCGCAATTCACGGCACTATACTGAATAATTATAGTGTTGTACTGTACAATATTGTACCCAGTGAATGCTCATGGGAGAAGAACCACTGATTTTTTTCTTGGATCACTCAATTTTTAATATAATTTATATAGCTTTATCTGTACCGGAATGCTCATCTAGATCACGAATGCCAAGGGGAAATGCATGATGGGTAATCTTTTCTTCCCTCTCCTGAAAATGGATGGCGTAGATAATTTTACTGTACCTACCTTCGTGATTCTTCTGGGATAATATACACTACCACTGCAGATAGAGTTCAGTTCTGTTCTATTGCTGACAACAGCTGAAATGTGTGGCAGATAAAATTCTTTTGCTCCACTGACCGGAGATTCTCTTTAGAATCTATTAATGCCACTGTTTAACATTTTCAGAGGGAGAAGATCTTGCCAGCCGGTGATGCAAGGCACAATTCTATGGTCATTTAGAGGCAAGCTGTAACATGAGCTATACATATTATGTTAGATGGATCTGGAAGAGTCACCTATACTTAATGTTGCCTGCAACTTTAATTATAATGCCTTTTTTCACTTGCTGACAACTTTGCAAAACTTTAGCTTTTCCATCTGAAGTTTCCCATGCTAGATGTCTGCCTCAAGTTGAACAGTTTTGGAAAGTTTACGCAGAAATGGCTAATATGCTTCCTAAAATGAGATTAGAGAAAAATACACTGTTTTGCCATGTTACATATTCTTACATCCGTTTCACTGAAGAGCTCTAGAATCTTCGTGCTTTGGAGCAGGTACTTGGGGGTTGCCTTTGTTTCAGGGCCATGTCTTTTTAACGTTCTTATTAAATAAAAAACAATGCCTTCCCTCAAAAAAATCTGGCCATGTTATAAGCCTTAGAAAAATCTCAGTTCACATGAGCTAAATGCTCTGAAGTTTCTGTCTGCACTGAGCATGCTCTAGTCCAAGGTGAGCAGGACTTTCCTTGATGCTTCCGGCTGCAATGGCCTGTTGCAGTGTTCAGCACCAGAACTGTCACTGAATTGTCTATACTGTGCTTTCAGTACTCCCTGCTAAGACCTAGGCTCATTCAGGGCACAGGATGGACTGTTCTCTGAAGACGAATCAAGGCTGTGTAGTGAAGAACGTTGTGTCTATAGAATCCTTTCCTTATTTGCTGCAGAAGTTGCACGGTGTGCGTGGTGAATGAGCTAGGGGACTCTTAGAAGAGAAAGGATGGCCTTATGGTAACGGTTGTTGAATGCTTCTCTGAAGAACTGGATTCCTTCCTCTGCAACAAAGTTCTGGTGCAATGCTAGTCAAGTTACTTAAACCCTACTTTTCCAAGTGGTCATCAATTCTACAGTCTTCATTTTCTGGGAGTCCAACTTGAGACCTGGTGAGTGATTTCCAGAAATGTTAAGCACTCACATGTGCAACTGAAGTCAGGGAGCAGTACCCTGAAAAATCAGGATCTAGAGGCTGCATATCGGGCACCCAAATTTGGCAGACACTTTTGACCTTGATCTCTCTGTAACTCGTGTCACAGTACCTGGTCTCCAAGTGCCCCTCCTCATTTCTTTGGCCTTGAGCAATCACCTCTCTGGGATGGAATCACACTACTTTTGGATCAAAGCTTTGAGCTACAGTCCTCGGTATGAACCATGATTTCCTCAGTACCTGAAGTTCTGCTCCTTGAGAGCTATGATCTGTGTCATCCAGTGACCAGGCAGTTCTCTTAAAGCAAAGCATGCTTTACTTAGAACCAAATTACTTCAGAGCAAGATATTTTAAAATAAGAAACAGCCTAAACACACATCTGTCTTTCTTAAGGCCTACCATCTCCCGGAAGCTTGGGAAAACCCCAAATGCTTACTACAGGATCTGTGTTGGTGGTGTCCAGATTGGTCTCTTCCTACTACAAACAACCAGGGGCATGCCTGGGGGGCAGCAGGGGCATGTGCCCCTCCAGTCATCCTCTGGCTCCAGGGTCAAATTGGCATGGGAGAGTGTAGCAGGGTAAGGCAACAGGCCCGGGAACCCAGCCCCAGAAGACTCCTACCCTCCGCCTACTGGCCAGAGGACAGCCCTGCGCGGGGCGGGGGTAGGAACTCTAGGGGCGGAGTCAAGGGGAGAGGGGACCGGATAAAGGGACGGACCCGATCTCCAGAGAGGGGGATTTCTAGGAGGTGTACCGAGCTGCTGAGGAAGCCTCCTCAGCGGTGGAGGGACTGGCCACCTGAGCAACCCCCCTGGGCAGAACCTACCAACCCTCCAGATAAAAACCCCGAATCCTGGGATAACCAGGGGAGAGGGCCCCTGCAGTATTATCCCCCAGGGGAAGACCTGGAGGAACTGCCCTTGACAGAACTCCCAGAGGGCCGAGGAGAGGAGCCAGCCCGGGACCATCCCTATGACCTGGAGGAACTGCCCTCCGCTGAGGAACTGGAGACCCTCTGCGACCTAGAGGAACTACCCCTAGAGGAGGAGCTACCGGACCTACCGCCAGCAGATGAAGAGGGCCTGACTAGCCTCCCGCTGGCAACCTACCCAGACCCGTATTCTCCCGAGGGGGGGCCCAGAGCCTGAAGGTAAGGAGGAAGAAGCCCAGGGCAGTTGGCTGCTGCCCAGTGAGTGGCAGGGCCACCGAGGGTCAGCGTGTTTCGGCCGGAGCCCCACTGACCACAGTGGCAGACGCCTCTGCCACTGAATAGGGCCCTGGGCTGGGACGCAGTGGAGTGGGTGGGCCTGCGTCCCCCTCCTTCCCTTTCCCTTGCACCTATAGACCCTCTACTTACCCCTGACCACCTGAAACACTCACACCCCGAACAACCCTATTCAGGGGCTGTGACTTGGGCCTGCCCCGCCTGGGGCCGGGAGGCCACTGACTCTTGGGCCTGCCCCGCCCCGCCTGGGGGCTGGGAGGCTACTGAATCTTGGATCTGCCCCGCCCCGCCGGGGACCGGCAGGCAACTGACTCTGGTACTTGTGCCTCGCCCTGCTTGAGGGCTGAGAGGCCACCGAACACTGTACTTGTGCCTCGCACGGCTTGAGGGCGGGAGGCTACCGATCGACGGTGTAGACCAGACCTTGTTACAGAGAGTGATCTCCTACTGGCTATGGGGGCTGGGAGAGTAAGTTCCTGCGGAGAGAGGGGGGAGTGTGGACGAGGAAAGAGTGAGCTCTTTCAGGAAGAGGTGGGGTGAGGGAAGAGTGAGCTCCACCCAGGGTGCAGGGGTAGGGATAGGGTGGGATGGGGGCACAGAACATGCCACTCCCAAAGCGGTCAAATTTAAATTCCTGTTCACGGCCCTGCAAACAGCTCTTTGGTGACCCC
Organism: Pelusios castaneus; assembly: GCA_007922175.1. Taxonomy (NCBI): domain Eukaryota; kingdom Metazoa; phylum Chordata; order Testudines; family Pelomedusidae; genus Pelusios; species Pelusios castaneus. The sequence goes on from ML685824.1 coordinate 148,925, forward strand.
CAGTCCCTCTCTCCAGAATCTTTTAAGCCATTTGGCGCCCCTTTGGTCTCTGGACTCCAAGCCTTAGCACAACGGCCATGCTCCTTTGGCTGGTGCCTGCAAGGATCTTCACTGCAAATAGCTCAGCTAATGTTTTGTAATTGCCTTCAAGTGTTTGTTGGGAGGCTTCTTACATAGCGCTATTGTATACATTTATACAGGAAATTCCAACAACCCAGCATTGCTATATAGTGACTATCTTGCTTACTACACTTGCTTACACAGGACTCATAAAAATTATTACATTAAAGTCCACATCTGCCACAACCCGGTTCTCCGTCTGGAAAACGGGGAAAATAGCCTCACTCACAAGGGTGCTGTGAAACCAAATCATTACCATTTTGATGAGCACCACAGAAAGGCCGAGAGGAAATTAATCATTTGGTGTTCAAAGAAGAGTTTGAAGGATCCAGAGTAGATAAGCCATGGGCGTTGAGGAATGAGAAAACAAAATAAGGAATGTTGATCATTAAGTGAGCACTGTTTAGTCTGAGCACTGGATAAGGCAGGAGACCTGTGGAAAAAATATGTGAACATGTACATAACCATATCTTAATGCAGATGCACAGGGAGGCCACAATAAGGTTGTGCATACAACTTTATTTCAAGCATTTTTAAAGTTTTGAGTGCTTGAGTTTGCAATCTTAATGCTCTGCTAAAGTTTTTGTGTGTAATATATACATAGACACCAGATAACCAGGTTATGAAACCCTCAATTAAAAAAAAAACACCTTAGAGCAAGAGTATGTAAGAGAACCCAAGCCAGACAAACTAATATCCTAGTACAAATGAGATATGAATTAAACAAACACCATATAGGAAGAAAAAAATTTGCTAAGTTTCATCTTAAACAATATTGGGAGGAGAGGGCAGGCAAAATCCTAGCATCTAGGCTGAAACAAAAATACAAGACATAAAACACTTTAATACATGAGGCGGAAAGAAAACATGCATGATGCAGGGCATTAATAACCAATTTTCACTCTTTTATTTAGAATTATACAAAGCAGATCCTCCCCCCCCATTTCCTTTGATGGACAAACTTGAACAAACTCTTTGAACCTCAAACAAACTCTTTCTCAGAGTTTCTTTGTCAGGCACCTTAGATGACCAGAAGTTTTTAGACATGCTGCTCATCCTCCAGGGAAACAGACCTAACTGTACAGGAAATGGAATGTGGTAAATTCCTGGATAGTGAGGGATTTCCCTTTAGTTTCATAAAAATCCCATATATCCCACAGGCTCCTTAATATGTTCAACAAGGATGGTATTTGGTCCTGCCATGAGTGCAGGGGACTGGACTCAATGACTAGGGCCCTGCACGGATACAAATATGTTGATCTGCATCTGATCTCCCTCTGCAAGAAATGGTTCGTGAATATTCACAGGTGCGGATATAATGCAGATATCCATATCCACAGATTTGCAGGGCTCTAGCCCTGCACAGATGCAAATATGTGGATCTGTATTCGATCTGCAAGAAATTGTCTGCGGATATCAGCATTGTATCTGCGGATGTGGATATCTGTGGATATAATGCGGATATCCGCGGATTTGCAGGGCTCTACTGATGACCTCTCATGGTCCCTTCCAGTTCTATGATTCAATAAGAACAAAAAGATCAGCTCCCTACGTTTCCTAGTACAAGAGCAATTATATTTGTTATACCCAAGCCATGGAAAAATCTTACTTACTGCACAAGTTACAGGTTCATTTCACTGATTAATTGTGATGCAAAGATTCTTGCCAAAGTCTTTGTTTATAGGCTGGAAAAATTATTCAGACCATACATGTAAATTAAATTGGATTTACATAATGGGTCAGACAATCTCCAGCATTTCATCAATGCAATTGCGATATCACAGCACTAGAAGGAACCTTTGGTAGAATTACAGCTAGATGCTGGAAAAGCCATCAGCAGGGTAGCCTGAGATGATCTCTTTACGTTCCTTAGGATTCAGTGATTACTTTACGAATTGGATTAAACTGCTTTACACTAACCCCTCATCTTAGGTTATTTGGCTACCAGTAACTTATATTTTGGAACCGTTCTTGATATAAAGAGGAACAAGCCAGGGCTGCTCACTATCCCCTCTGCATTTTAAGATAGAACTGGAAAAGCTGAGCCTGTGTAGATATAACGGATATTAAGACTGGTCAGACAGGACAAAAACCTATGTTGTATGTGGCTGATGGCTTGGTTCTACACTTAACCCCAACAAAGGTCGATACCTAATTAGAACTCACCGCAAGGTTCAGGCCCTTGTCCTGATATACAATTAACTAAAGCAAGTCCAAAGCTTTAGGACTAGTTTCATACACTCTAGTCTTTGCTTAGTCAATTGGATTTCCAATGGCAGTTGATAGCATTAAAATATCTAAGAATACTATTCCCCACGATTTAAAGAGAATAGTTATAATCAATTTAGACTTAATTATTACAGAAGTCACTAATGACCTGAGTAAATGGGAAGCTATCCCTTTTTGGCCCTGGGGAAAAAGTAACCTGACAAAAATGAATACACTACCCAGCTTAATGTAGAAAAACTGAATGGAATGAGTCTGGAAGCACTTGCACTGTTTGAAGCGCCAGAACCCCCTAACTTGTGTGCTATTTCCCCAGGCTGCAGCTACAGTAAACGAGTTCCTAATGACCCACTGAAAAGTAAATATGGGTGTAACCAATTACATTTCATTAAAAAAAAAATAGTCTTTAGCATGCACTGGTCACCCCAAGGAACATATACAATTAAAGCTGTCCCAATGATCCATGTTGGAGATGTGAATATATGTTTAGGTCATGTCCGATTGCTTTACGCTTCCGGGATGGTATTATAACCAGAATAAACATAGTGTAGGACTGGAAGGGACCTCAAGAGGTCTTCTAGTCCAGGCCCTTCCACTCAGAGCAGGACTACATATTATCTAGACCAACCCTGACAGGTGTTTGTATAACTTGCTTTACCCTGAGAGTTACAAGTTTTCCCTAATGTCCAATCTAACCTATCCTTTCCGCAATTTAAGCCTCTTGCTTCTTGTCCTATTCTCAGAAGTTAAAGTGAACAATTTTTCTCACTTCACTTTGTAATAACTTTTCATGTACATGAAAAACTGTTAGCATGTGCTCACTCAGTCTTCTCATCTCTAAACTAAAAGTCATTTTTTTTCAACCTTTACTCATAGGTAATGTTTTGTAGCCCTCTGGAATTTAATAATTTATGGGATTTGCAGAACTGGACACAATATTTCACCTGAGACTTTTTCAGTGCTGACTGGAGTGGAAGAATCACTTCTGATGTGTTGCTTGTGGTATGCCAGGCAAAAGGTGTTATTAATGTGGTTCTGCATCTGACATGGATGTCTGTTTGGCTGCGTGCATGACTTGCCGTGTGTTCCCTCAGGATTGCCCTTGGCTCAGATCTTTAAGTGCGCATTCTGTTAACTCAGTGATCTAAAGCCCCGCTAGAATCTTAAGCAGGAACTGAGTTAGCCTGGTGATCCTAAACCAAGGTGTTCCTCTGGTTAACACTTTGGGTTATCTTTGGCTTAGGTTTCTAGTGAGGACTCAAGTTAGCTGATTAATCTTAAGACTAGGCGTACCTTGTGTGCAAGAGGTAAATTGAGGCAACATTCACCATTGAAGAAACCAACACCACCACGGATCCTTGTAGAAACAAAGGTGCCAGGCTAGGCATTATTGCAACGTAGCACACTGGCAAACAACAGATTTGTTGGCAGCATTCATGTTCTCAATGCAACGGAACAGATCAACTGACAGCAGGACTCTCCGTCACCCCCTTTGGCTGCAAGAAGTCTGGGGCTCTAGGGCACCTACTTTTATACCCTGCTCAGACCTATTGGCTCAGCCCTCTTTGGGATCCGAATTTACCTTGATTGGTCCACATACCCTTTTTTTTTATGCCACCCATTAATTTGAAAGGCGCACGCATCCCTGGACATTTTCATCCATCAAGATGTAAGGTTTGACAGAAACACCTATAGATTTGGCCAGAACACGTTCAGATTTGACCGAATATCACCTTTATCTCATTGGTGCTAGGCTGACCCAACACCTACCACCTTTCAGGAACTTTTCCACTCATACTGTAACTGCAGCTGACTTCCTACCCATTTCTGGGACGTCAGATTACTCCTGTCAACTTGACCATTTATCCAACTCAGGCCTGCTGTTTTGATTGGTCTTGCTAGGCTTTACGTTTCATTCCTGACCATTTCTACTTGACTTTTTAAATTTAACCTTTTACTTTCTCCTACACTGCTTACAATACTCCCGCTAATACATCCTAGAATGATGTTTGCTTTTTTTGCAACAGTGCTATACTGTTGACTCATATATAGCTTGTGATCCACTATGATCCCCCAGGTCTCTCCCCACAGTACTCCTTCCTAGGCAGTCATTTCCCCTTTTGTATGTGTACAAATCTCGATCTGCTGCTCACAAACAGAGAAGAACTGATCGGGGAAGTAGAAGTGAATGGCAATCTGGGCAGCAGTGACCATGAGATGGTAGAGTTCAGGATCCTGATCAATGGAAGAAAGGAAAGAAGCAGAACACACACCCTGGACTTCAGAAAAGCAGATTTTGGCTCCCTTAGGGAACTGATGGTCAGGATCCCTTGGGAGGCTGATCTGAAGAGGAAAGGTGTCTAAGAGAGCTGGCTGTATTTTAAAGAAACCCTGTTAAGGGCACAGGAAGAAACCATTCTGATGTGCAGAAAAAACAGCAAATGTGGAAGGCGCCCAGCATGGCTTATCAGAGAATTATGTGGTAAGCTGAAACATAAAAGGGAAGCTTATAAGAAGTGGAAGCTTGGACAGATGACTAGGGAGGTATATAAAGATATTGCTTGGGACTGCAGGGATAAAATCAGAAAGGCCAAAGGACAATTGGAGTTGCAGCTAGCAAGGGATATGAAGGATTACAGGAAGGGGTTCTACAAGTATGTCAGTAACAAGAAGATCAGGGATGGTGTAGATCCCTTACTGAATGGGTCAGGTATCCTCATGGTGGATGATATGGAAAAGGCTGAAGTACTCAATGCTTTTTTTACTTCAGCCTTCACAGGGAGGGCCAACTCCCAAGCTACTACACTGGGTAATGCAGAATAGAGAGAAGAGCGGCCCTCGTTGATGAAAGGTCATGTTAGGGACTACTTAAAGAAGTTGGATATGCACAAGTCCATGGGACCAGATGAACTGCATCCAAAGGTGTTGAGGAAGTTGGCTGATGTGCTTGCAGAGCAGCTGGCCATTATCTTGAAAACTTGTGGTGAACAGGTGAGGTCCCAGAGGATTGAAAAAAGGCAAATATAGTACCTATCTTCAAGAAAGGGAAGGAGGAGGATCCGGGGAACTACTACCGCCCCACCTTAATCCCTGGAAAAATCATGGAGCAGGTGCTCAAAGAATCCATCCTGAAACACTTGGAGGAAAACAGAGTGATCAGGAGCAGTCAGCATGGATTCACCAAGAGCAAATTGTGCCTGACCAACCTGATTGCCTTCTATGATGAGATGACTGGATTTGTGGATGCGGGAATAGCCGTTGACGTGATATACCTCAACTTTAGCAAGGCTTTTGACAGTTTCCCACAGCATTCTCATTGGCAAGTTAAGAAAGCATGGGTTGGATGAGTGGACCGTAAGGTGGATAGAAAACTGGCTAGATCAATGGGCTCAGCGGGTAGGAATCAATGGCTCAATGTCTAATTGTCAACCAGTAACGAGTGGAGTATCCCAGGGATTGGTCCTTGGGCCGGTTCTGTTCAACATCTTCATTAATGATCTTGCGGATGACACCAAAATGGGGGGAATGGTAGACACACTGGAGGGCAGGGACAGGATTCAGGGAGACTTAGACAAATTGGAACACTGGGCCAAAAGAAATCTCATGAGGTTCAACAAGGACAAGTGCAAAGTCCTGCACTTAGGATGGAAAAATCCCATGCACTGCTACAGGCTGGGGACCGATCGGCTAAGTAGCAGCACTGTAGAAAAGAAGCTGGCGGTTATGGTGGACGGGAAGGTGGATATGAGTCAACAGTGTGCTCTTGTTGCCAAAAAGGCCAATGGCACATTGGGCTGCATGAGTAGGAGTGTTGCCAGCAGATTGAGGGATGTAATTATTCCCCTCTATTCGGCACTGGTGAGGTCTCATCTGGAATACTGTGTCCAGTTTTGGGCTCCCCACTACAGAAAGGATGTGGACAAATTAGAGAGTCCAGCAGAGGGCAATGAAAATGATTAGGGGGTTGGGGCACATGACTTATGAGGAGAGACTGAAGGACCTAGGCTTATTTAGTCTGCAGAAGAGAAGACTGAGCAGGGATTTAATAGCAACCTTTAACTACTTGAAGGGATGCTCCAAAGAGAAGGGAGCTAGGCTGTTCTTGGTAGTAACAGAGGACAGAACAAGGAGCAATGGTTTCAAGTTACAGCTGGGGAAGTCAAGGTTGGATATTAGGAAAAACTTTCTCACTAGGAGGGTGGTGAATCATTGGAATGGGTTACCTAGGGAGGTGGTGGAATCTCCGTCTCTGGAGATATTTAAGGTCCGGTTAGACAAAACCCTGTCTGGGATAATTTAGTGGGAGTGGTCCTGCTTTTAGCAGGGGGTTGGACTAGATGACCTCATGAGGTCCCTTCCAGCCCTAAGATTCTATGAACTGATTGTTATTTCCTAAGTCGAGAACGTTTGCATTTGTTCTTATTCACTTTCATCCTATTTACTTCAGATCAGTTCTTGTTTGTTCAAATCATTTTGAATCTTAAACTTATGCTCAGAAGCACTTGCAACCCGTCCCAGCTTTGTATCATCTGCAAACTTTATAAGCGTACTCTCTGTGTGACTTTTTGAAGATAATTGTTAATAGGTGAGGTATCTCAATCAGCTCTTTGAGTATTCCAGGATGTATTTAATCAGGCCCTGGTGATCTGAAGACATCTAATGAGTCTAATTCCAAAGGGGTAGAAGTGTTAGTCTAGCACAGCAAAACAAACAAGGAGTCTTGTGGCACTTTTAAAGTTTAACCCATTTATTAATTGCATGAGCTTTTGTGGGAGAAATAGTAATTCATCAGATGGTTGAAAATATACAGCGCTCCATCTTTAAGCATCTGACTAAGTGGGATTTCTCCCATGAAAGCTCATGCGATTAATAAATTTGTTAGTCTTTAGAAGTGCCACAAGACTCCTTGTTTGTTTAACTAGTCTAAGTAATTTTTAATTGTTCTTTCTCTATTTTAGAGTCTGATCCTACCTTATTTTCAGTGGCATTTGCTATATTGGATGTCTAACCATTACTAAAATTTTGGTGAAAACTGAAACAAAAAGTCATTTAGCACTTCTGGCATTTTCAACTTTCATTGAGTGACAGGCCTATCCTGTCCTTGGTCTTTCTCTTGTTTCTAATGTATTTATAGAATGTTTTCCTGTTACCCTTTATGCCTCTAACTACTTTAATTTCATTCTGTGGGCTGACCTTTCTAATTTTGAGTCATAATTTTGCGTTTACATTCATCCTCTGAATTTGACTTAGTTTCTACTTTGTGTAGGACTTTTTTTTTTTGTTTCAGATAATTGAAGGTCTTCTGGGTAAGCCAGGTTGGTCTCGTCATGCTTTCTAGCGTTCGTATGCAGTGGGATAGTTTGCTTTTCTTCACCTAGTAAGTCTAAAAAACTGCCTGCTGACCTCAACTTTTTCTCCCCTGAGACTGGCTTTCTATGGTTTCCTAAAGTCTGCCTTCTTGAAATCTTTTATATTTGATGTGCTGTTTTCTCTCCTACCATTCCTTAGAATTACCTCTATTATTTTGTGATCACTTCCACCCACTGCCTTACACTTTTAAATTCTCAACCAGTTATTTCCTATTTGCCAAAATCAAATCTAAAACAACCTCTTCCCAGTAGCTTTCTTCACCTTCTGAAATAAAAAATCATCTCAAGACAATTCCAAGAATTTATTGGATAATCTGTGCCCAGATGTATTATCTTCTAAACACATAGCTGGGGAGCTGAAGTCTCCCGTCCCCACTAGTCCTGTGCTTTGGAGGATTTTATTACTTGTTCATAAAATGCCTTATCCAACTCTTCTTTCTGTTTAGGTCATCTGTAGTAGACTCCTGCCATGGTATCACCCACCATATCTTTGTAAAAACCCCTTTTATCCTTCCCATAGACTTTCAACACTGGGTGTATGGATGTTTTAAATAAAATTCTCAGGTTGCTATTCAGCACTTCTGGTTTTTAGTATTTATACTGAAAAAATATCAGCAGCTTGTTTACTGTACCAGACTAAATGGGAATACTGGTTCATTACTATGACCTATGGAGTTGTTTAGGTTCTTATCCTATGTCCATTTCCATGGAATATTGTACATCACCTTACATTATTACTGTTAACAAAATTATATAAAATTTGGCATACCTACAAAATTGATTTGAAAAGGCAGAATTGTCTACTATTGATGAATAATGAAAGAGTCAAAGTACACACTGTTCTTCTTGGGAGCACAGGAATTGCCAGGCTGAAATGAACCCAAAGTCCATCTTGTACTGTATCAATCATCAACAGGGGTCAGCACCAGATGTTTCATTGGAAGATGAAAGAACCGCACATTAGGCAGATGTGGAACAATCTGCCTCCCACATCAGGTATCATCTGAACTCCTGAAGAGTTAGTGATTGACAAACTGTGAAGCATGAAGTTCTTCCCCCATCCAGATTATTTTTGCATCAATTATTCTGTCACTGGATATTCTTGATTTCCCTACAAAATTCAATCCATCCATGAACCTTACTAAATTTTTGGCCTCAATGGCATTGTTGGCAAAGCAGTCCAGTCAAATTATATGATGAATGGGAAATATTTCTTGATTTTAATTTTTAATTTGCTACCTTTCTATTTCATTGCTTGTCCCTTTGTTCTTGAGACAGAAGCTCCTGATCTATCAACCATTCATTATTTTACACGCTTTTATCAAGTCCACTCATACCCAGTTCTTTATTAAGGTAAACAATCTCAACCTTTTCAATCTCCATTAAAGTTTTGCCCTGAATATTCTCATCATCTTTCTATGATGCCCTTTGCACCTTAGCAATATCGTTTATAAGAGAATTTGCAGGGGGTTGGTGCACAGAGCCTGGGGCCTAAAGTGACTAGTTAGCAAGTGTAAGCAATCAGTATGGGGGTGGGGAGCAATAGGCCCCTATACAAGACAAAGCCCCAAATTGCTGAATTATCCCTATAAAACAAAGACATTTGCTCACCCTACTGGAGAAGTAACTGTGTATGGGGGGAGGATGGGT
>ML685824.1:172128-184314 GCA_007922175.1 Pelusios castaneus
TTTTGAGAGCATAGTATGATCCCAGTTTGGGGAAAGCCTGCATCTTAGATCTCTTTTGTTTTTTTCTTCATGCTATCTTTTTTCATTATCACTGAAGAAATTTGAGATTTTGGACCTACTTCACTATTAGTAGAATTTCACTGTAATGCAAATTAACTATAAATAGGTTACACTGTGGCTAGCCAATGTACCTGAAGTAGTATGAATATGTTTTCCACAGTGTGCAGTATACTAAAGTTTCTCTGAATCACATCATCAAAGCCTGTGAATTTTGTGACCTAATATCTAGTATTCTCAGGTAGCTATATTTTACCCTCAAGAACTTTATGGGGAAGTGAAAGATATTTAAAAGCACTAGTATTTTTAAACTTCAGTGCAAGGACTTTGATGTGTAATGCATCTTCAGAAAAGGTTCTAATAAAGACTAGACAAGCAGATAGGGAAAACCTCTGCACACATCAAGCAAGCTCTGTTTGAGTCAGCCAAGCAAAACCTGACCATCATGAGAGGCAAGTATAGCATACATGGCATCATGAAGTCAAGATGTTTATGTTGTAACATCACACTGTAGTGTCCAACCAGAAGAGCACAGGAATTGAAGTATACTCCTATGATGAATGGCAGAGGAAAGGACCAATTGGTTCCCCCAGTGGCAGCCCCTCCCTTGCTATGTGTCCGTAGTTAAGAGATAGAGAACTTCACTTTACTGACGTACAGACACACCTACCTTAAAAGCATTGAGCTGTGACAGTTCATATTTGCATTCATCAGACTTGGCAGCTTTTATTGGAACTGGACTCTCATTTAAATTTCCCACTTCTAGTGCTAACCCTTTCCTGCAGTATTACGTGACTCTTCAGCCTCCTCCAAAAATGTCTAGATCACATCTAGGTGCACAAATCAAGTCCTAAAACGAGAAAGTTGTACAGGCAAATACTGGAATATTTCAGGTGGCTGAAAATAAAGTAATTATTTTTATAAATAACAACTGAAATGCCCATAATTACTCCTACATTTTAGCATCATTCACTTATTCAAGCATTTTTATAGTATCATGACATTTGGGTGCCTAACAATTAATAAAATTAAGACAAATATGAGATCGATAGATCTCTCTTTATCCTCCCCAATATGAATGTTTCAGTAACTATCACCAACTTGTCCCTGCCACTTAAGGGACTTTTAACAGTAATAAAAGAATTCACTAAAATGAATAGTTCAAAAAACAAACTCCCAAACAAACTCTGGCAAGCTCTTAGAGACAGCAGGTTCCTTAGGTGGGTGCTTTTTATTGTGAATGCCAAGAGCTGACAACAGGAATGTAATAGGTGAGAGGCTGCTAAACTTAACCTCAAAATGACAAAATATGTCAAGATAGTAAAATATTTCTTTAGAATAAAAAGAAAGTTCCTGGAAATGTCATATGTGAGCAATATTCCCAGAATCAAATAACCAAAATAAAGTGATTCATTTTTTCATGGATTTGTATTATTTAAGAACTTTTCAAGGCAGACAAGAAAAAAGATGAGAAACATGCCAGACATGGCAGAGGGAAAATAGAGTGGAAATCTAATTACCATCTTGCATGTGTATATGCTAATGCAAGAAGTATGGAAATAAACAGGAAGAACTTGAAATACTAGTTTATAAACTTTATAAATTCACGATACACCCACATCTTGAAGATAGCATGTAGATCTGGTTGCCCCCTGTCAAAAATATATATTGGAATTGGAAAAGGACAGAAGATGGCGATGAAAATGATTAGGGGTATGGAACAGCTTCCATATGAGGAGAGATTAAGAAGACTGGGATTTTTCAACTTGGAAAAGAAACAAGTAAGGGGAGATATGTTAGAGGTCTATAAATAATGACTGATGTGGAAAAAATAAATAAGGAAGTGCTATTTATCTTCATAACACGAGAACTGGGGATCAGCAAATGAAATGGACAGCAAGTTTCAAATGAACAAAAGGAAGTATTTCTTCTCATGCACCACATGGTAAACCGATGGAACTCTTTGCCAGAGGATGTTGTAAGCCCAAGTCCATAACAGGGTTCAAAAAAGAACTAGATAAGTTCATGGAGGATAGGTTCATCAATGGCTATTTGCCAGGATGGGCAGGAATGCGAAACCATGCTATGAAGTGTCCCTAGCCTCTGTTTGCCAGAAGCTGGGAATGGGCGACACTTTATGTTTAACTGTTCTGTTCATTCCCTCTGAAGCGCCTGGGATTGGCCACTGTCAGAAGACAGGATACCGAGCTAGATGGACCATTGGTTTAACCCAGTAAGACTGTTCCTATATTCTTATAGTGAATAATCACAACTAACACATAATTGGCATCAAAGGCTTAGTGAGATTATTCACATGACTGAAATATTGGTATAGAAGTTTACAAGTGGTTCAGGGAAAAAAGGGAGGAAGTCTTTCCTTGTATATCAAAGATATATACACTTGCATTGAGGTTGAGATAGACGTGATAGGCAGACATGGCTGAAAGTCTTTGGAGAAGCATAAAAGGGATAGCAAACCAGGGTGATGTCATGGTAGGGGTCTACTACAGGCCACCTACTCAGGAAGAAGAGGTGCATGAGGCTTTTTAAAAACAACTAACAAAATCATTTAAAGCACAGCAGTTGGTGGGGATGGGGAAATTCAGCTATACAGACATTTGTTGGGAAAATAATTCATGAGGGCACAGCTTATCCAACTAGTCCTTGGAATGCAAACATTTTATTACAGAAGATGGAGAAAGTGTCTAGGGGAGAGGTTGTCCTACATTTGATTCTTATAGATAGAGAGGAACGGACTGAGAATTTGAAGGTGAAAATCCTTTACATGGAAGTAATCACGAAATGATAGATGGAATGGTAGGAGGGAAAACAGCATAATAAAGACAGTGAACTTCAAAAAGGTACACTTTAAAAAAACTCAGAGAATTGGTAGGTCAAATCTCATGGAAAGCAAGTCTATGGCGAAAAAAGTTCAGGAGAACAAACAAGGAGTCTGGTGGCACTTTTAAAGACTAACAAATTTATTTATTGCATGAGCTTTCATGGGAGAAAGTCTGATGATAAACTAGATATGCTCATAAAAGATAAGAAAACATTTTACAAATGCATTAAAAGCAAGATGAAGAGAACAGGGACAAAATAGGTTCATTGCTCAACGAGGCAGGAAAGACAACAACGGAAAACACAGCTGCGGCTGAAGTATTAAATGCCTTGTTTGTTTCAGTGTTGATCAAAAAAGTTAGAAGTGATTGTACAACTAACGTAGTGAATATCCATGTAGATAGGATAGGATTTGAAGCTAAAATAGGGAACAAACAAGTTAAGAATTACTTAGACAAGTTGGATGCCTTCACATTAGCCAGGCCTGATGAACTATATCCTAATACTTAAGGAACTAGCTGAAGAGATTTCATAGACTTTAAGGTCAGAAGGGACCAGTATGATCATCTAGCCTGACCTCCTGCAAAATGCAGGCCTCAAGACCTCACCCACCCACTCCAGCAATAGGCCACCAACCTATGACTGATCTGAGCCATTATCAGTTATCTTTCAGAACTCATCGAGGATCGGAGAGATCCCAGAGGGCTGGAGAAGGACAAATATACAAACTAATTATAAGGGAAATGAAGACAACCCAAGAGATGTATAGACCAGTCAGCTTAATTTAGGTACCTGGAAAGATAATGGAACAAATAATCAATTTGAAAGTACCTAGAAGAAAACAAGGCAATAAGTAACAGTAAACATGGATTTGTCAAAAACAAATCATGTCAAACCAACTTAATATCCTTCTTTGACAAAGTAACAGTCTTGTAGATGGTGAGCAGCAGATATGACATTTTTACTTTAATGAGGCTTTTGATAGTCTCACAAGCAAACTAGGGAAGTACAGCCTAGAGATGAACCTATAATAAGGATGCACAACTACTTGGAAAACTATACTCAGAGAGTAGTTATCAGTAGTTCACAGTCAAACTGGAAGAGCATATCGAATTGGGTCCCACAGGGATCCGTTCTGGGTCTGGTTCTATTAAATGACTTAGTGATGGCATACAGCATATGCTTATAAAGTTTGCAGACAATACTGAACTGGGAGTGATTGAAAACACTTTGGGGGACAGGATTAGAATTCAAAAAGATATTGGCAAACTGGAAAAATGATCTGAAATAAATAGCATGAAATTCAGGAACGACAAATGCAATGGGAAGGAATAATCAATTGCACAAATATAAAATTGAAAAAGACTGCTTAGGAAGGACTACTGCAGAAAAGGGTCTCTGGGTTAGTGGACAAAAAGCTAAATATGAATTAACAATGTGATACTGTAGAAAAAATAAACATTCTGAGATGTATTAATAGAAGTCTAGTAAGTAAGACATAAGAAGTAATTCTTTCACTTTATTGAGCACTGATAAAGCCTCAACTTGAATTTTGTGTCCAGTCTGTCCACATCTTTTCTATAGTATGAACACAGTCCAGAGGACAGTAACAAAAATGATTAAAGGTCTAGAAAACAGGCCTTGTCAGAAAGAGAAAACTGGGTTTGTTTATTCTGGAATAGAGGAGACTGAGGGGCCCAGGGACATGACATAGTCTTTGAGAATGAAAAAGATTTTAAAAAGGATGGTGATAAATTGTTCTCTTTAGCCTTAGAGGCTAGGACAAGATGTACTGGGCTTTAATTACAGCAAGGGAGATTTAGTTTAGGAAGTTTTTTTTCCAATGTCTAACAATAAGGTAGTTAGGAACTGGAACAAATTATCGAGGACAGTGTTTCCCAAACTAATTTGGCCACAGAACACTTTTGGGCTTGGAAAATATTGGCGGAACACAGACATGCTAGTCCAGGTGGGAAGGGGGGATTCATACTGAAAAATTGCTGCACGTATTGCTCAAAAGTTGATTTAAATGAGTTAGGTTTTTTGGGGTGTCTAGTCCATCTGGATAGATTTGCATTGTGTACTGTAGGTGAAGGAAAGAAGCTTGAACTAGATGGTCAGGCCAGCAGACAGCATTTGTGGACCCTTGGGAAGAACAGTACATCCCATTTAGACTTGAAATTAGATGCAGGTTTCTATCTATCAGAGGAGTAAACTTCTGGAATAATGTTTCAAAGGGAGCAGTGGAGGCAAAAAATACAGCTAGTTTCAAAACTGAGCTTGATAAATTTATGGAGGGGATGGTATGATGGGACAGCCTAGTTTGGCAATTGACTGATCTTTGGTTTCTTATGATAGATGTTCTATTGGGATATTGATGGGGTGGGTTCTGAGTTATAACTGAGAATTCTTTCTTGGGTGGTGGCTGATGAGTTTCACCCACATACTCAGGATTTAACTGATTGCCCTATTTGTGGTTGAGAGGAAATTTTCCTCCCAGGGCAAATTGGCAAAGGTTCTGGGGGGTTTTAACCTTCCTTTGTAGCATGGGGCATGACTCAGTTGCTGGTGGATTCTCTGTACCTAAAAGTCTTTATGGGTTAGAAATTTATTGCAGGAGTGGGTGGGTAAAGTTCTGTGGCCTACATTGTGCAGGAAGTCAGACTAGATGACCATATTGGTCCCTTCTGACCTTAGAGTCTATAAGTCTATCCCACCTCTTCTGCCGCAGCCCCACCCGCAGTCCACCCCTGTTCCACCCGACTCCAGGCCTTGCTCCTTCTCTGCTCACTGCTGCATTCCATGGAGTGAGGGGGAAGCTGACCAGGAGGAGGAAGGAACAATGTGGTGAGCAGCAAGTGCTGGAACCTGAGGTGGAGTGCACGTGTGACCATGGGTAGAAAAGGCCCAAACCCTTTTAAATCACCAAGTCTGCCACCACCATTGGTACTGCCCTTTGTGTTCTTTGGAGCCGTGCAGTATTGTCAACTATTCTATTAACCCTTACTTTGAAAAGTATAAGCGAATTTATTTGTTCGAATTAAGGAAGCCCTTAATTTGAACGAATGAAAGCCTAGTGTAGCCACGGCTTAAGTTACTTCGAATTAAGCTTCCAGTGTAGACATAGCCAATGAGTTTTTAATCTGGTAACTGTTGATGGGTGTACCTCTTCATTATTTTTGCTTTAACATCTACCAAATATGTCACTGGTTCCAATATCTGCAGTACCACACCATTTTGCCACTTTATCCTTTGCCTGTAATATTGTACCAATATTGTCTGCCTTCGGCAGAAAAAATTGGGAGGTTTATTTTGTGGGTTTTCACTGTTTGCTTTCCACTGGCTCTCGCAAAATTCTCTTTTAAATTTCAGAGGCTGCATCTACACTACACCAAATTTTAACTTCTAATTGCAATAGAATTCCTAGACATAAACTATATAATAATTCCCAGCAAATTACTACCTTTCTATTGATACCAAACATGACATAGTTCCTGTGGATTATAGAGCATTTATGAGATATCCATTGAAAATAATATCATAAATGCTTCCCTAAATCCAGACAGCGTCACACCCTGACCACATGCCCTGCCAGGGTCCCTGTCCCCCTTTGCCCCATTGCACACAAGGGGTGCCCCCCCTGCCACCGTGGACCTACCCAAGGTCCCCCTAGCCCCACAAAGTCGACCTAGAGCATCCAGTGTGGACGCTGTAGGTCGACTTTGTAAGTTCCCCTTTAAGTCGACTTTAAATTTAAGTGTAGACACACTAAGTCGACTTAAAAGTGCAAGTGTAGACATAGCCAGAGCTTTTTTCACTGTGGATTCAAACAGATCAGTTTCCATGGATCCCATTAGTGGCACATTCCTTTATGTACTCAACATTCAAATAGCATCTCTCCTAATTTACAGAGGGGTAGCCGTGTTAGTCTGTAGTACAGCAAAAAACAACGAGAGTCCTGTGGCACCTTATAGACTAACAGATTTTCTTTGGCATAAGCTTTCGTGGACTATAACTCACTTCGTCAGATGCATCTGACGAAGTGGGTTATACTCCACGAAAGCTTATGCCGAAGAAAATCTGTTCGTTAGTCTATAAGGTGCCACAGGACTCTTGTTTTTTTCTCCTAATTTAGGCTGTTTTACTCCGAGACCAAATTGATCTCAGTGAGGTCCTTTTTCAGAAAAGTACCAAAACAACAAGTTAAATTGTTTTTTCAGGCTCAACAAAAGCTCAGAGATATTTTCTCCTTCTATTTCGTTTCTTAGGTGAAACTTGTATCATTCTTTTAAAAAGAATTATGGTAGGTACATAATGTTTCTTTAAAATCTTCTGTCCTCATATTCTGGCTCACTTTTTTGTAGAAAGCACAATTTTTTAAGAATGGTGGGGAAAACAATGTTTACCTGTTTAGGAAAATAGCACTTTAAAAAAAATCAGTATCATCTGTAGCATTTACATAAAAATACTTCTCAAGTCTATGAATATATGTTGCAAAATATTCCTTTTTTTAAAAATTAAGAACTGTCTATATTGTCATATATAGCCATTTTATCTTTACTTTTTCTTCCTCTTTCTTGTTTTTGTTTTTAATAACCTATTCTTGTTGCAAGTTTTTGTTGCTATGTTTCATGGCAAACAAATAGAAAAGTCAGGTAGGAACATAATATACTCCTGCTGTATGTTTGCAGCGTAACACTTCTTTATTCCTTAGAATTCAGAACTTTAACACACAAGAACCCCAAACCAAGCAGCCTGCTGCTCCCTAAAACAGAGAGGCACAACTTAGCTCAGTAGGCAGTTTGGTGACTGACTATGGGTAGTCCCAGATCACACACTTCTCCATGGCCCTCCCCTAGCCTGCAAACAGGATCAGAATAGGAGGTGGTCTAAGGTGTCTTTGCTCCTCTGGAGTTGTGTGTGATCTCTCCCTGATTCCCATGTGTGTAATCAAAGAAAAGAGGGACTTTTGTATCATGAGAGAGCCAGTATACCTTATTTCAGATCTGTGCTAGACTGTGTCAATAGAAGGGCACAGGGATCTTCTTGCAATGGGGATTGTGAGCTGTTAGGTGGGAGAAGAGTGTGGTCTGTGGGTTTAACAAAGGGTAAGTTTAGTGTTAGATGGCATTGTGTGCCTAAGCATAAAAGGATCGAAATGGTTGTAACATCAGGAGTTGTGGTGTTCTTTCTGTAAAGTAAGCTAAGTGTTGGAGTGTTGAGCAGCGGTAGACAACTCCTGCTCTGTTCAGTAGAAATGCATGAAAATGTGTTAGGAATCAAAATGTGTTATGGACATATTAGGACATTACTCAAAGAAGGCAGAGTTAAGCTTACATTGGTGTGTACCTTAACTCTTCCTTCCCTAGTTCTCAGAAACTTGTTTTGCTTAGCTTGATATCCTCAAAGACTGTGGGGTACCACCGGGCCACCTTAACTTTGCCTTAATGAAGTTTTGTGCTAGTAAATGGAAAAATGTTGTTGATAGAATTTAGTGGCCATTTAGGAAGTTGTAGTTACCATGTAGGTGGGCAGTTCAGATGTTACTGTGGTCCAGGGGTGTCGCTGCCCCAAAAAGAAGTTCAGGGCCTGGGCCCGGGGGCCTGATTCATCTGGGGGGTCCATTCTGTCCCCTGGGGCCCCGGCCGGGGACACATCGGGCTCCTGCCACTGCCAGCCTGCGGCCCAGCCCCGGCCCGAGTGGCAGCTGGGTCCCAAAGCTCCGGCCTGGCGGGGTCCGTACTGGGTCAGCAGCGGCTGGGCCCCAAAGCTCTGGCCCCAGCGGGGCTGCATCGGGCCGGCGGCACCCGGCCCTGGCAGGGGCTGCATCAGGCCAGCGGTGGCCTGGGCCCGGATCCCCGCCAGACTCAGGGACCTGGCGCTGGGATTCGGGGCATGTGCCCTGTGTGCCCAGCGCCAGCAAACGCCACTGCTGTGGCCGCGTAATGATAATTCCTGTCTCTTGCATAGTGCTTTCCGTCATGGATCTCAAAGAACTTTACCAAGGAGGGAAACAGGAAACATCATAATTCCCATTGTACAGATGGGGAAACTGTGGCACTGAGAGGAGAAGTGACTCACTCAAGGTCACCCAGCTGGCCTGTAAGTAAGCAGGGAATAGAGTTCATGTTTTCTGAATCCCAGTCTGCTATTCTTTCTGCTAGGCCACAGGTTTGCTATGCAGTTTCTAAGTGCACTCCCTGGCTGCCCCCACACTTTCTCATTGTGGAATGGGAATAATGGTCATGTTTTGAAATGTTGGATATGTGTAGTTATTAATAGAGGTAGTGACAAACGTCTGCCACAAAGAGTCCTCCCCCCAACCATTTCCATCTCACCCTCTCCTTCTTGCCTCATTAAACCATCAGCTCTTAAGAAGGAACATGTATGCAAAAAAGTCTGTGAACTCTTAAAAAAAGCTTGAGGAAGGCTGTATCTTGGGAACCTCTTGCTTAAATGATTCCATTTTTGCATCACAAACCCTTTCCCATGTCCTTATGAGGGACAGCAAATTTTAAGACAATCTGAGTAAACAAATGTATTTTAGAGCACTTTGAAAAAAACCAACCTTTTCATGGCAAAGTATTTTCAATTTTAACTGCAGCAGAACTGGTCCTCCACTATAACATTGTATGAAATCAATCGTCAGCAACTGCTTTGCTATAACCAGATCCTTGGCATAGAATAATCCTGAAATCCCCAGAGTCTCTGAGAGGCGTGAAGTAGCCCACTCATCGCAAGATGATTCTCAGCTGAATGAGAACACCCATGGAGAAGAATATAGTCTTCTGCATAGCTCTGAGATATGTGAATGGCTCAAATTCATCTCAGTGAGTGTTCTCAACTCCTCTCCACAGGCTCAGCAGTGTGTTCTTGATGCACTTCTCAGCATGCCTGTTCTCAGCTCTCCACCAGAAGGGCAGGGCTTCCCTAGATCCTGGTTCAAATAGAGGATAGAAAGGAAGAGGGTTTCAAACACCCACAGAGCCTGGCGTATGCATGGGGGATTAGGAAAGAGGCTCAGACACCCCTGGGGAGAGGCAGTTCCCCCCAGATCTGGCACATGGATGGGAGAGGAGAATGTGAGACTGACAGGTGTTCCCTGATTCACCCTAATCCCTATCCCCTCGCTCTGAGTCGAGTTGTCAGTCCCTCTCTGCTCCCCTACCACTCCTTATAATTCTCCCTCTTCTTGCTGCAGCTCCAACCTCTCTTCTCTTCCCCCTAACTCCTCTCTTCCCAGGAAGGATTCCTTTTTATTTTATTTTTAGAAAAAAGTTTGAAATCCTCCTGAATTTTCTGCATTTCCTCACAATAAAGTAAAAATTACCATTGCCAGAGGCAGATGGTAGCATCATGTCTAGGTGTCATTTTCAGCTTTCCCTCAAGGACTGGGTTCAAATTTACAGTGCCTGGGTTGTTGTTCAGGGTCAGTGGTTATAACATGTCCCCGGGAGCTATGCACATCCTAAGAGACATGGCTGGCTAGTAACTCTTGAGCACTCTTGAGCACTCGTCTGCTCATGCATTTTAATCTGCTTGACTTGCAAGCATTAGCAACTATCTAGAGATAGAAACTCTTTTTAAAAAAATACTGTTTTCAACTGTGCTTCCCCAAAGGGATAATGGGTACCATGCACAAGATGGCAGTCATTACTGGGCAAGTTCAGAGCCATGGTTTGATCCCTAGATCTGTGCAAAAAAGAGTTGATAGAATCTGTCAATCTTCATAATAACTGGGATTTTTGTGGGGGCTGTGTCACAGGAACTCCTTGCTGAACTGACTCCAAATTAGTATCATTAACCCCATCTGCACCCCTATCTAGCACACCAAATTTCCAAACAACACAACTAAGCACGTGGATTTTAGATCACGTAGAGGAGTAGACCTGTAAAAAGAAAGGCATTCTCAACCTTGACTGTAGCAGGTCCAATGCTCCAAAATAATGCAAAAATGGAAAGGCAATAAACAGGTTTTTTGTCTGGCTCAAAATATAGTACTTAATCTTTTGGGCCTGTTTCTCTGAAGGACCTCAGCTTGCCTCCTTTTGCATGTACACTTTTGAAAAACTAATCTTATATTTGAACAAATGGGTTTTCATTTTTCAGCTCTACTTCTTACACACACAGATGCTGGAATCAATTATTACCCGCTTTCACAGGACCACATGTGAATATTTGTGCATAGCCAAAGGAAGTAACTTCTGCAAATTGGGTCCATTATATTTAGACCAGTACATCTTTGGATATAAAGTAACACTACCTTAAAAGTCAGAGATGAAATATTTTAGCCTTCAGAGCAACAAGCATAGCTTAACATTTTAGGAAAGCATTTGTCTGCTAAATTATAAACTTAGAGGACTTTGCCTTTCTTTACTTTCTGAACACATAATAAATCACAGAATTGTTAATCTCTGCTATGGAATATACATTTTTAGCATGCACATAAGTATGTTGTCAGTTTAAACTTTTTGAAATTGACTACTTAAAAAAAATCAGTTTCTAATGGAGCATAAATAGTGTGACCTTTTAAAAATAGTTCCATTAGCAATTTTTATATGAGATTTTCTTGCTGTGTGATGATGTTTGAGGGTCCTTTCAGCAAGAGGAAACCTGACTGACTATATGCAAAGTGCTGTCCAGTGTGCAAAGTACAGAAATTGAAGAAAAAAACCCAAAATATATTTTTCTAACTTGTTCCTGTTATAGTGATGATAGATGTTATTTGTAATCATAGGATGTACAAAATTTTCAGACAGAAACGTATAGTTGATGGGGGGCTGTTTGGAAAAGTATTGGGTGGCTCTCCTTCAAAACTTGGCTTCACCTCTAAATGTATTAAACATCGATAGTTAAACAGTTGGAGTTTGCATAAGCTACAATGCTTTGTTTGTTGATAAATAAGCTACTTAATTTTTTAGCACTATCAATTTCTTCATTGCAAACATTAAGCTTATCTTCTCTAAAAAGAAGGGCGAGAGATCTGAGAGATATTTTCAGGAAGCTGATCCCTTCACAAAAAAAATGAGAGTCCTGTGACACCTTAAAAACTAACAAATTTATTTGGGCATAAGCTTTCGTGGGCTCCAACCCACTTTGTGATGCATCTGACGAAGTGGGTTGGAGCCCACGAGAGCTTATGCCTGAAGAAATTTGTTAGTCTTTAAGGTGCCACAGGACTCTCGGTTTTTGCTGTATACAGACTAAGGCCTTGTACACACTACAAAGTTATTGCGCGATAAAGCCCTTTATTGCGCAATAACAAGCAGAGCGTACACACACAAAAGC
>ML685824.1:189314-216441 GCA_007922175.1 Pelusios castaneus
CTGATGACATGGATGTGGAGGACTGAGGTGGAAAATTTATAAGGTCACTTCATGTTCAACCTGCTAGAACTTTGTACCAGATTTTTTTATTTTTAAAATTGTGAAGTGCCACAACAATACAGATCATAGAAATGTAGGGCTGGAACAGGCCTCAAGAGGTCATTCAGTCAAGCATCCTGTGCTGAGACAGGATCCAGGAAACCTAGACTTCCATGACATATGTTTGTCCAAACTGTTCTTAAAAACCATCAATGATGTGAATTCCACAACCTCCTTTGTAAGATTATTCCACTACTTATTGCCTTTTATGTCTCTTGCTAGGTGTAGGTCAATGCCCACATGATAAGGGTTTAACTGATCGTCATATTGAGGTCAGGAAGGAATTTTCCTCCAGGGCAGATTGCAAAGGCGCTGGAGAATTTTTTTGCCTTCCTCGGTAGCATGGGGCATGACTCAATTGCTGGTGGATTCTCTGTACCTTAAATTCTATAAATCATGATTTGAGGACTTTAATAACTTAGTCATAGGTTAGAGGTTTATTACTGGAGTGGGTGTGAGGTTCTGTGGCCTGCGTTGTGCAGGAGGTCGGACTAGATGATCATATTAGTCTCTTCTGACCTTAGAGCCTTAGTCTATGAGGCTATACATTTTCTATTTAAATGAATTTTGAATACTGAGCAATTTCTCTTATGAATCCTATAAGAGGAACTTGAATTTTAAAGTTAAAAAGTGACTTTTTCCGAAATGTGTGCAGTTTGCTAAACATCATTGTCTTACATTAGACAACTGGGAAGAGATTTAGTTTTAACTTTGTGTTGAATCTTAAAAATGAGTGTCCTGGTAAGAGCCATGAACTTTCCCAGTGAAATTTTAGAAAGTTAAAACCTAAGTGAGTAATTTGGGCATGCAGGTCTTATTTTAAATCTATATGCTTCCATTCTCAAAATCTTCCTGTAATTCTCAGTAGTAGAAAAGGAAAGCATAATATTATTGTAAGAAGTATTTGGCACTAACTGAAAATGTACAAACATCCTTCTTCAAAAGAATCTTGATTTACTGTAGGTTGTTCATGTGTCGCATGCGGACATTTTTAGAGAACAGATTTCTTATCACTGAACAGTGAATGGCTTCCAGTATTCCACGATCGCTGAGTAGAAATGTGTATAACAATTGTGAAAGGTAGGAAACCATGACATCTATAAGGCAATTTGGCAGATGAAGTGGTTGCTGGTGCCAGGATTTGGTTACTGACCCACAGTTTCCTGTTTTTAAATATATTGATTGATCTGCAAAGAGCATCTTTTGGAAACAAGAATTCAGACAGACTGGCACAGGCTGGAGCCCCGCCAAGGCTGCTTGGGAAGGTTGCCATGCTGAGAGAGAGAGAGAGAGAGCGAGGGCTGAGGAAAGAAAAATAAGGCAAGACTTGGCACAGCTCAGTCAAATCAGCTTCTTTTGTCTGCTTTCACGGCTTGAGCTTCAAGAAAGAAAACCGTCCTGGGGTACAGAGAAACTCAGAACTTTTTGGTTTTCAAACTCAGAAGGCTTTTAAAGTCTCTTGTGCTATCTGAAAATGGTGGTACATTAAATGATGTTCAGTCGTCAGTGATAAGGGAAATAAAAGACTTTTTTAATGATGCCTCCACAATCTCTGTCCATATATATGGGAAATACAGTATCTGATTTTTATATGTATAATTACATTGTAAGGGAAACAGGAGTAATTTGGAAGATTATAAAAGGAATTTTTAAATAAAAAGGGATTTTTTTTGCCAAAAAAAAAAAAAAAAAAAAAAGTCATGAACATAAACCTGTTCTAAGACCAAATCTGACCTGCTTCGGAATTTGTTCAAAATGGAAATTTCAGCCTTTTTCATATATGACACAGACATTAACTTTTAAAGAAGCCTCCTTTAGGATTTCATCTGACCCAGCAGTGAAGTAAGAGTAGAGACAAAGTTGTTTTATCTAAGTGTAAAAGAAAATGTGCTCTTAAAGCAAGAGCATTCATTTCTGCTGCTTCATGCTATCCTAACTACATTCCCCAGCAATTAGTGACAACACTGAAGACCAGCAGGGCAAGCTGAAGACACCCAGACTACGTGTGAAGGTCAAGCAAGAAATGTGAGCATGGTCATTTTGTTGTTGCTCTAAAACATTTGAGTGTATATTAATAAAAGACGTGCGAGATTAGTGAATTCTTTACATAAGGAAGAGATTATAAGTGTTGGAGAAGAATTCACTTTTGTCAATTCAGGAATGATAGAGAACTGAATTTGAATCGCTTACACGGAATAAGTAAACCTTTGTTTGTGATTAAAATATCTATGTTCGACAACTTGTGAAAATTTTTTAGTCCTTATGATCAGATTAAACATTTATTGATGACTGAAGCTGGGATCCCTTATGATTTCAATAAAATTAAAGACTTGAAAATTCATTGTTTGTGCTCTCAAAAAGTGCCTGGATTTTCAGTGAGACAGACATCTTTTTATAATTTCATAGCAACAAACACTAATATATCGCCTATTAGGCCTGGATATGGTTGGATTATGCTACATCTGCGCTGACAGTCAGTATGGTTTCAGAGACTAGCTGTAAACCATAGATTTTTATGGATCGTCTTCATTTATAGTAAGTATTTTACTGTCTTTAAAGAAAGATTGTTCAATATATAAGATTCACATTTTCTGACATTCTATAAGAGCAATTTTCCCTTTTCTTTGTGTGTGGGGGTGGGTGGGTGGGGGTGGGGCTGGGCAAGGGAGGGCGAGTAAAAATCCAAAAGTCCAAAAGCCACATGAATGTGAGACTAGACACTGCAATCTCTGTGAAGGATTTTAACAGGATCTGTGCTTTTTGTTTTAAGACTACACTCGAGTTTATGAATTTTAGGAAGCTGAAAATTAGACATTGTATGTACAGAAGAACTTAGTTTATTGATCAGTACATTAAAAATGGTTTCATAACAAGACGTGTAAGGGATTTGTTACATAAATTAATCTCATTAGAAAATTAATAATTAGATGCTAGTGTAATTAAAGTAAGTTTCACAGCCCCTTTTAATTATGTAATTTAACATTCTTCTAAATAAGTATTTTCATCTATTGGTTTCTTGTGATTGTTAAAATAAGATTTACTCAAGAGATATTTAGTAAGATGGGTGCCGGGCTATGGGTGACAAAGTGATATTCATTAGAAAGGAAATGTTTGCATGAGTTTTGTTCTGCTTATGGTGTAGTTAGCCAGTATGTTGTTCATCCCTGTGGAAACAGTAACGTGTGATGTCATTATGGGAACAAAGATGTCTCAGCATGTAAGTTTACAATCGGAAAAACACCTTAAGTTTAACTGCCGTACTTCAAACACTGACTTACATTTCTCCTTGTATTTCTTGGAAATAGTATGCAGTTTCAAATTTTATCTGTTTTCATTATTTATTATATTTTAAAATGTAAACTTTTTGGTATATACCCTGTACAAGATTTTTTTTTTAAACCTTTGTATCAGTGTTTTTAGAGGAAATGATTGGTATTAGAGGAATAACTAAGTTTAACTCCCAAATGCTTACACAATTTCTCAAATGCATATCTCAGGCCTTGCAGACCATGCATCCTTATGTGGTCTTGTCACAATCCGTTAAAATATTTTCACAAAGTTTAACATTTATTAGTAGGCCAGTTATACTTTTTAAGTGCTTGCTCTAGTTTTGGAAAACATTAGTTATCTTTAGTAAATACATTTCTGTACCCAAAGGGAGGTATGAACCGCTGTAGCTTTCTTTTGGCCTAGGTTTTATTTAAAAAAAAATAAAGGGGGAATTTTGTCCATTGAAATACTTCTCTCTAAAGACTTCATTCAACTGCTTGTAAGAACAAAACACAAACAACTTCCTCCCAAACACTTGATGAACTTAATTTATAAGTGTTACAATAAAGAAATGGCTTTTCTTGTAAAGCTGATAGTGTTGCATGAAAATTTAGGAGTTTGACATGCTTCATTACTTTTAGGTTTTATTTTAATTCTACACCATAATTTAGAGCTTTCTGGACAATTTCATTGTAGTACTAGGTGTTTAAAATATCTTATTTAATTATTACTTGCAGGAGTTTTAATACCTTGATTTTAAATGAACAGCTTGTATTTAATTTGACTCTCTCAATACTTATTGTATCGTGAACTGCCTAATTCCTTAAAGTAAAACTCTTAAAGGATGGAGGTGGGAATTAATGTTTAGGTAGGGCTTGATTCTTATTATTGAATTAGAAGCAGAGACACCATAATATTATTCCATACAACACGGTCACCTGATACTTTGTAAAGGGGACGAATCTGATTTCACTTATATAGAATAACGTAAAACAAGAGTAATTCTGCTAAAATCAATGGAACGGAACTTCTCTAGAGTAAAAGTAGTATAATATTAGTATTGGGCCATAAAGACCTGATTCTGATCTTTTAAGTTTACATGTGCATATTCTGTTTTCACATAGATCTCTTAAATGGGTGAAAGGTAACACATTTCTTACTGACTCGTTTATGAGATTTAGACAGAAAACTGGACATTTCCAGAATGGTCATGAAGAAACCTTTAAAACATGATTGTGTAAGAGAATATTATGAGTTATAATACAGTGCATGTAGATTTTTGCACAATTTTTACCCCAAAGAGGCCGCCGGTAGATATTGTAATGAAAACTACATGAATCCATTGGCAGTGCTGAAGAGTGCTTCAACATATTCTACTTATGTCATGGGTGGTTTTGAAGCTTCCCCTGGGGAAGGCAAGCTTCCTGCTCCCCCCACCCTCCAGGCTCCATGCCCAGGCCCACCCAAGGTCCCACCCCCAGGCCTCTTCCCCTACCTCTCATCACAGTTGCTGCATGAGTCTCTGGCTGACTTCCTCCTCTCCTCCTCTCCTCTCCTCTCCTTCCCCCATCCCAGCCTATCCTCCCCACCTTCCTCCCAGCATGATTGGCAGCTGCCTATGTGCCCCTCCGAAGGCAGGAACTGGGTCAGTGTGGGATTGGGGCTGCTGTAGGATGACTCACTCACTAGCCTATTCCTCCCTCCCTGGCTGATTGGTGCAGTCACAGGCCCAACTGTTGGAGTATACATTAAACAGACTCCCCAATCAGGAAGCTTGGGAGAGACACAGGAAGTTTGGGAAGGAGGAGTGCAGACAGCATCCGTGGGAAGAGTCCCATAAAATCCCAGTTTCCTGTGATCCAGGAAGAGTGCATAGGAATGGAAGGTTAATTGTGGAAACACTTAGCACTTCTAAAGCACTTTCTATCTGATGACCTTAAGGCACCTAAGCAAAAACAATGAAATAAGCTACACAATCCTCCTCTGAGACAAGCAAGTATTATCCCTGTTTTTTAATGTGTTAGTTTAGCTCAGCAAAACAAAAGAGGAGTCTTGTGGCACTTTAAAGACTAACAAACTAACAAAAATAAATCTCAAAGGGGTAGCCGTGTTAGTCTATTGTAGAAAGACAACTGAGTCTTGTGGCACTTTTAAAGACTAACAGATTTATTAATCGCATGAGCTTTCGTGGGAGAAAATCTGTTAGTCTCTGAAGTGCTGCAAGACTCCTCTTTTGTTTTTCAGCTAGGGCTGCTAGGCAGTGAAATTGGAACTTGAGACTGGACTGGAGAAGACCCCTCTTTTGTTTTGCTAAGAAGACTGGTGTCAGTCTCATGCTGCCTGAGGGCATAGCATGCTGAGCTTTATATGCTCCATGCAGGTAGATTCCCGGGTGGCTGAGGGGACCAGGCTGCACGGAGCATAAAGCTTTTATCTTCCCAGCATGGAGGGCAGGCAGCACGGAAAGAGATTGGGCCACCACAGCCAATGAGGGAGGCCTTGAAGTGGTGTGGTGGCACCACTACAGCCTCTGAAGGGCTAAAAAGGGGCCTGGCTGCAGCAGCCAATCAGAAGGGAGGGTTGCTGAGTCATTCAGGGGTGAGCAGCTCAGTATAAGAGGGAGCTGCAGGGGCAGCTTAGTCAGTCTGGCCTGGGCAGCCCAGGGCGAAGGTTCTCCTGCTGGCTGGCTGGCTGGCTGAAGGAAGGAGCCAGCACCCTGGAGAGCTCACAGTCGTTGCACTGGGAGCTGACCAGACTAGGAAGGCAGCCAGAAGGGCAGAGGCCCTGGAGCAGTGAGGCCTAGAGGGACAGCAGCTGGGACTCTGGAGTAACGGGCCAGAAGTAGCCATGGTTGGAGCAGCAGTCCAGGCAAGGATGCCTAGAGGGACAGTGACTAGACTCTGGGCAGTGAGAGGCGGTGTGTGACTGGGGCTGTGGAGAAGTGGCCCAGGGAGTCGACGCCCTGTGTTGTGAAGAGACTGGCAGGAGGCAGAGCCTCACAGGAGGTGTCTAGGTCCGGGGCCTGGAGTAGAGGGCGGGACCAGGTCCCACCCCACTCCCCCAGCGTGCCAGGGGTGGCATGGGTGCCAGGAGTGGCACAGGCTTGCTGGCCCACTGAACATTTTACTAGTGGACTGCACGAGGGCGAGCTGGACCCAGACTAACCATGGCCACTGCCGCAAAGTGGGCCGGTGGGTTTTGTTGTACCCTGGAAGGAGTGGACAGTGGGCTTGGCCGGAGGGTTAAGACTCTGAAGAGGACTCAGCGCCAGAGTCCGGTGTGTAGAGCAAGCAGAGCACAGGCTTCCAACGGGGGGACCACTTGAGCCTAATTCCCCAGAAACACCACCAGGAGGTGTCCTGCTGGTGAGTCCTGTGCATGACACTGCTACAGCCTTGCCTCTCTGTGCCTTCAATAATCTCCGCCTATGACTTACGTCTTTACGCTTTCAGTTTTTTTCACAACAAACTGTTTCTCCTTTTATAACATGCTATGCAGCAGCAATACGTGTCCTCCCTTTATAACAACAGCTTTTGGATTCTGTCATCATTTTAATTATACCATATAAGTTTTGCCATAGTTTATAAGACCATAAACTCTTTCCAAACACTTCAGATAAAAGTCTCACTGAGTTTTCCCAGTCAGTCAGGGGCAGGTGCTATGGCTCCCCCCAGTTTATTTTCAAAATATACCATATTATTATTGGCTCTAAATCCAATTTGCTTTTTACCTTTGCTGCCAGTTCTATTAAATAGGGCCCGTGAATTAGAAGTCTTAACACTCAGAGCACAGAGAAGCACCAAAATAATATAGTAGTTTTGCAAGCCACACAGAGCTTCTGAGGTGGTGGTAATAATTTTAGTGACAGTTTCCAGGTAACATATGGGAAAGCTCTATTTTTTCCCAAATAGTTTGTGAAAACAGGAACAGATGTTTATTTTATTTTAGTAATAATCATTCATTCAGTGCTTTGGGTGCGAGTACAGGGCAGCTCCTGTACGTAGTTTAAAACTGGCATAGCTGTATTAATGTCAGTGAAAGAACATCAAGGTCTGGCCCATGACCTTTATCAATCCAGTAGCAAATATTAGCATTCTCTAAAGGTAAAATCTCTCCATCCATTCAAAATTAAAGCTATTCCGTCACCTCTTCCACCTAGTCATCCTTTCTCTTAGGAAAATGGACCTTGTAGAGTGATCTGAAGGTCAATATATTTGGATGAGGCCAAACCATTCATATATCCTATGGAGACCAGACTGATAGCATGAAGGACCCTTAAAATGAGAGTAAATTACATTTACAATCACTTTCTATTCTTCAGGCAGTGTAAAGAAAGCTCAAAGGAATGGCAGTAAAACAGAATCTGGTCATGTATCCATTTAATTACACAAGTATTGATTTCAAACCTTAACTGCCCTGAACGAGTTGCCAAATATTGGGTATACAAGATCTATCACAGCATTATGGTTCCAAAGGGGTGGCCATGTTAGTCTAGTTCAGCAAAACAAATAAGGAGTCTTGTGGCACTTTTAAAGACTAACACATTTATTTATCACACGAGCTTTCGTGGGAGAAAATCCCACATTATGGTAACATTCATATTGTAAGAAAGACCGTTTTCAAAGAGAAGTAGCCTTTTTTTTTCTGGAAAAGACATGAGCCAATCAGAAATTATATGTAAATAAGAATTAAATTCCTAACTATATTTTGACATGTTTCTACATATGTTCTTGCTTCACTGCAATACAATTTCCTCTTTTTGGTTGTACTACTGGAGAAAGAAAGAAAACAAAATGATAAACAAATAATAAAATACTCATAGCAGTTCTTAACCGCTGAGTCAGTGTACGTATATATGAATGAATAATATTTGTGTCCATTTTTCGCATTGTCCATCTAGTAAATTGATGTTGTTCCATGAAGTCTGCATAGCATCTAGTGAAGAGGTAAATTAAAGAGCGAACAGGATACATTATATTCCTTTAATTCTTTCATCAGAGATAACTGGCCATCCCCTTTGCTTAGATATAACAAAGTGATACCAGGCCTGTCTGCATCAGCAGGTTCATTCAGCTTAGGGCTTTAAATGTAAACCAAAATCTGAAAGCGTTAGTCTTGTGGAAATCATCATAAAAATGATGTTAGATGTTCCATTTGTTCTTCCATGTTTACATTGCCTGTAGTATCTATAACTTTTTCTAGTTTATACAACCTTCAGTTGTAACTGATCATCCCTTCTTGAGTACTCCAACAGCTTAGCTGGAGGCAAAACAGGGCCAACATCCTCCATGGACAACCTTTGTTTCCCCTCCTGTCCCCAGTCACCACCGCCTCCAGAGTAGGCTGATGTGCAAATTGCTGAGACCTCTAAGTAGGCTGTGGAACACCTGAGAGTCCAGATGCTATAACAGTGTATTGGAGCTTAGGGCAGTGCAGGGAGCCCTCAAGCCCTTTTGCCCGTCCCTATAGCCTGATGTAGTACAAGCGGTTATGGACAACAGCTTGGCCATTCCCTATATCAAGCAGAGCCGAGCTTTTTCCTAGCTCTTATCTGTGGAGTGAGAAACCTGTGGTGAATCCGAACATCACATCTAGTAAGGGAGGAAAATGAGGAGGTAGACTTGCTCACCAACAGGTTTCAAGACTACCCAGTAGACCTTTTTACACCTGTGCAGAACACCAGATGTCAAAATGTACTGCATAAGAGTACACAGAGACAAAAGATGAATTTGTGTTGGACTGGAGCCAACAGATTCTAGGCACCTTCTCTCTTGTTCCCCTGTTACTCAAGTTCAAAAAGAAGATAAGGTTGGACAGAGCTAAGTTTATATTAGACGTCCCATGTAGCCTCATTAACACCGGTATCCAGATCTTTTACATCTTGCCAGAGAACCACTGTGTTTGTCTTCATGCCTCCTGTTTCAATAGCAAGTGAGGATTCCACATCCCAACTTTTTGACACTCCACCCTGCAGTGAGGAGGATAAGCCACTTGAATAATGTGGATCATTTCTTCTCCCTGAGAATCCAAGCAATCCTCTTTCAACCCAGAAAAGAGTATACCCTGGAAGCAGAAATGGAAGCAGTTTACTTGTCCACTAGGAAAGGGCTCTATCTTAAGCTGGGAGACTTGTAGTCTAAAATACTTTCTACATTCCCTAGAGGTCCATTTGGCAGCAATATATTGGCTCAACACAATTATGTAAATGACAAACCAATTTTCCATCAACCTGCTGTTTCTAGGTTCCTTAAAGAAATGGCAAATGCATTTCTTCTCATTGGGGCACCACCATTTTCATGGAACCTAAATCTTGGCTTAAAGAAGCTGATGAGCCCTTCTTATGAGCTGTTTGTTCTAACCTCTTTAGAGCATCTGTCAGTCAAAATTGCCTTCCTGATAGCGGTTACATTTGCAAGGAGAGTTAGTGAGCTTGGAGCTTTGACAGCCATTCCTTCAGTGATGTGCCTTAGACAGGCTCTCCTGCTGGCACTATGCAAAGCAGCAGCTGGGAGTTTGGTGCACCCTTTTACCAGACACTATTTGTTGCACATAGCATTGTGCTCTGATACTCAGTCTGGGAAACTGGTGCTTTGCAGTCCATATTTAGCTAAGAACTCCTTGCCTGCTATCTACATGGTGGAACACTGCTTTCAGATCTAACTCAAGTGAGAATGCCCATAGACTCTCAAAGAAGAAAAGTTTTCATATCAGGAACTGTCTGAGATTAACTGCTGTGCACTCACACTACTTACCCAACTTCGCCTCTACCACTGAGTTCTATTTAACTGCAGGCATTCGCAATGTGGGAGAAGGAACTGAGGTGGTTGGGGATTGGTGCACTTCCTTGTATAGAGTAGGATGATTATGTCAACCTAGTGCAATTTTTTTTATGCTTGTGGGACATGGCACAGCAGTGTGGAAGTGCCTTGTCCATTTTCAGGGGCACAAAATATTTTGCATTATATACATGACTTTTCAGAATTGGTATTCATCAGAATGGGAGGCAGCAATGTTAAACTCTTTGTTAGTGATTTTCCATATTATACAGAAATGACAAAATGATTATATTTTTCTGCAGCTTTACCACCTTGAACTGTGATCTAATGTCAGGTTAATATTAAGACTGGAGTCTCAAAAAACAAACTAGAGCGCTTCAGGAACTGGTGTTGGAAATTTAAGAGGTTGCACTTGTGATCATTAAAGATTCTACTTTGCCACCGTACAGCTGATTTTAGGAAATGTGTTTGAAATGCATGCCATGTTCCACCCTGTGCTTTTTCTGCATGTGCTGCTGTTCTCAGAGCTCTAGTGTTAGCTGCATTATCAGAGAGTGCAGGTTGCTGATTCAGCAGAGCTCAGTGTTGTTCATGAAGGAAGATCACAGGCTCGGTTCAATAGCAAAGGCTCTGGACCAAGTTTATTGTTTACAAAGGATGATGCTGATGCCCCATAGAGCTACAGGTATATTAACACAGGTATGCCCCTGAAATGGTACCAGTTCCATCATGTTATCTCCCAGGCCAATGCAAAGTTGGCCCTTATCTGACTTCTCCTTTTGTCCTTTCAAAAAACCAGTTACGTATTACTCTCCAGATATTGTTAGTTACTCTCTTTATACATTTACTTTCTAGCTTGAACAAAACCTCCTCATCCATTATCCTGTCATTCCTGCAAAATCTTTACAAGGGATCTGTATGTGCTTGTACCACCTCTCTGATCAGGAATGTGTTTCCTTAGTAGCTGGTATTCTGACAAGGCCAATGTTGGTTCACCATCTACTTTCGAGTCTTACTGTTAACCATGCTGAGGACTCCAGCAAAGCCTACTAACCCAGTTCATTTAAATGGTGAATGATACGTACGGCCTCATTTGATCTTGTCCTGCACCATGTGGAGCTGCTTATTATGCAAATACAAAGTTGGTGGAAAACAGTATCCAATCGGCATGGTAGCATTATACATCTCCTGTACATTGGTATAAATGACTACACAAAGTGCAGAGAAACGGAGACTCTAACCCATATTTATAAAGAACTTTGAGTCTTTGGGATGAAAGGTGCTGTATTAATGTAGAAATGGAACCCAATAGCATAACAGTTCAAGGCCTGGTCAACATACAGCTTTTGTACCAGTATAATTAGGCATGGCAGAATTAGCGTTTTTTATTTTAATAACTTCGATGGATAATATCAGTGTCTATTTAACCATTTCCCCCCAATTTTATCAATTTAAATTTTCACAGTTGTGGAAATTGGGTGAGGAACACATAATTATTTAATCAAATAGACTCAAAAGTAAGCTTTATAACTGTTAAAACACAAATTGCAAACATCTCATGTCAATATATACTAATATCTTTAAATCAAACTCCAATAAGTTCTCAAGCAGCATTTTTGTTATTTGCCTATCTATACATTTTGATTATAAATCAATGGAAATATTTTCATTAGTTTGTGTGTGAATTATGACATCAGGGCTTACTGGTAAACATTTAATCCTTTCAACTATAATTATAATTAAGCCAGTTAGGGGTGTGAGTGTTTTGGTTTTTTTAAACATATAACATATACCATTATAATCATGCAGTTACTGGTATAAAGGTGCCTTATCCAGCTATAGTATATTCTTTTTTTCCATAAAAGGAATAAACTATGCTATTATAGACATTTATACTGGTATATCAGAATCCCTGTACCAAGTGCGTGTGTTTGTAAACAAGCCCCAAAGGGGGCAGGGAGGGGAAGGAACCATATTTTAGAAAACAAGTGCACAAATACATGTATAAAGTTTGTGCATGATACCAAGTTGGGAGGGGTTGCAAGTGCTTTGGAGGGTAGGATTAAAATTCAGAATGATCTGGATAAACAGCCTGAATAAATAGTATGAAATTCAGTAAATGCAAATGTAAAGTCCTCCAAATCCCTCTGTTAACATCTCAGATACGGACCCCTGAATGAGGCCATTTGATGATCTGAATGAGTAGGTAATCAGCTATTCCTTGGACATTTGTGGAGTCACCTAGCGGTGGGGTACACCTGAGTGGGAGGCAGTGGAGTTCTTATCATAAAGAACTTTGAGGTAATTTTGCCTAAAGGCAGACAAGTGTGAGACTGACTCAGATAGACAGGAATGGTACCAAAAAATGACCCCCTCCACTTTAGAATCATAGAATAATAGGGATGGAAGGGACCTCATGAGGTCATCTAGTCCAACCCCCTGCTAAAAAGCAGGACCACTCCCACTAAATCACCCCAGCCAGGGTTTTGTCTAACCAGGCCTTAAAAATCTCCAAAGATGGAGATTCTACCACCTCCCTAGGTAACCCATTCCAATGCTTCACCATCCTCCTAGTGAGAAAGTTTTTCCTAATATCCAACCTCAACCTCCCCAGCTGTAATTTGAAACCATTACTTCTTGTTCTGTCCTCTGTTACCATCAAGAACAGCCTAGCTCCCTCCTCTTTGGAGCACCCTTTCAAGTAGTTGAAGGTTGCTATCTAGTCTCCACTCAGTCTTCTCTTCTGTAGACTAAATAAGCCTAGTTCCTTCAGTCTCTCCTCATAAGACATGTTCCCCAACCCTCTAATCATTTTTGTTGCCCTCCTCTGGACTCTTCCTAATTGTCCACATCCTTTCTGTAGTGGGGAGCCCAAAACTGGACACAGTATTCCAGATGCGGCCTGACCAGTATCGAATAGAGGGGAATTTTCCCTCGAGAGGAGTCCCCGTGGGTGCTCCACCTAAGGTGACGCTGGTGCGCGCCGCGTCACTGATCGGAGATTTGAAAGTAGTCGTCGTTGGATCTGCGTGTGCATCTCCAACTGCCCATTCCCTTCTCTACCGCCGGAGTCACTAGTCGGAGACCGGTTCCCTCACAAAAAAACTGTTCCCTCAGCCTTAGGTTTTCCCTTAAAACCAGCCCAATTTGATTTAATTTAATTTAGTTTAACCCCTTTTCTTCTTCTTTTTTTTTTTTTTTAAAAAAAAAAAAAGACTCGCTCCCTTTCAGCATGTCTGGTTCGCCCGGCTTCAAGAGGTGTGAGAAGTGCCGGGACGCTATACCGGCCTCAGATGGTCATTCCATCTGTATCAAATGTCTGGATGAAGGACATGTTTCGGACAAATGTCCTCATTGCAAAAACTTGAGCTTGAAGGCAAAAAAGGACAGAGACCTCAGGCTCAAGTTACTCTTAATGGAGAAGTCTTTGCGACCAGCATTGGACTTAGGTCGCGGACACTCTGCCTCTCCAACTCAGCAGTCAGGGAAGAGACATCTCTCACCCCCACAAGGAGAGCAGAAAAAGAAAAGGCAGTCCTCCTTGTCACCAGGGAAAATTCGTGCCAAAGAGGCATCAAGTTCCTCGGGCACAAAAAGCGGCTCTGAACTCAGAAAGAAAGCCGTGGCTGCAGTTAGCAGCTCCGACCAGCCGGACAAAACGCCCACCACTACTTAGAGGGCAGTCCAGGGGTCGGCACCTCAAGCAGGCTCGGCACCGGAGAAGCCTCAGAGCCTGGAAGCAGCGGCTACTGACCACCCAGAGCCGCAGATTCCTATGACTCAGCAGTCATCCAGTCAGCTGGAACTGATGCAGCAGAATGCCTCCATGGAACCGTGCGCTTCAGCACCGCGGAGAGCACCTCAGGAGAGAGTCTCAGCACCGGCTTCTGCAAGGAAGAGAACTGAAAAGAAGAAACACGCTGGAGCAGTGAGAGAGAGATCACCTTCTCCTGATCTGACTGGACAACACATCAGAAAGGGGCAGCAGCAGGGCTCATCTCCCCTTGTCTCTTCAAGTGAGGGGGAGGCTGAAGATGAAATGTTCAGGAGCCAGCCTTTCTATGACCCTTACTATAGACAAGGGTTCATGATGCCTTACCAGGACAGGGCACCATACCCCTATTACGAACAGTGGTGGTATGGACCTCGACCACTTTATCCTCCTCACTGGCATATGCGGGAACGACAATCCGCACATAAGAGATCAAAAATGCGAAACAAAGATTCACCGCCAAGCAGGATGGATGACCTTCACACTTCTCCTCAGTCCCAGTCCCAGGATGAAGAGGACCAAGGCGACGATACTCACCTACTCTCCCCACCCCAGGAGGTATCGTCTGTTGCAGATGAAATCATTACTCCATCCATATCCTCACAATCATTTGACGATGCCAAACGGTTCCAGGAACTGTACAAGGGGGTGGCTGAATCTATGGAGATTCCTTTGCAAGAAGTGACTGAGTCACATCATAAGCTCCTTAACATCATGAACACTAGACCAGCGACACGACTAGCTCTACCTATGGACAATGCACTCCTGGAGCCAGCAGACTTAATCTGGCAGACTCCTGCATCTGCTCCGCCGACTAACAAGAAAGCAGACAGAAGATATTACATTTCAGCCAAAAATTCAGAGTACCTGTTTACTCACCCCGCTCCAAATTCATTGGTAGTGGAAGCAGTGAGTCGCAGAAATAAGCAGCAGTATAATAAAATCACTCCACACAACAAGGAAGACAAGAAGTTGGATTTATTTGGGAAAAAGATCTACACCTCATCATCCCTTCAAATGCGCATTTCAAATTATGCAGCTCTGCTGGGAAATTATAATCATACAAACTGCCTAAAATTGGCTGACTTCATAGACATGATCCCAGAATCTATGAGACGACAGTTCCATTCCATAATCAGAGAAGGCCAGTTGATATCACGGACAGCTCTGCAGGTGGCCTTGGACATAGCAGATACACGACCAGACAAAATTACAGAAGGCAGGACCCGCCAAGGGGCAGGCACCGAGCCCAGAGACGCAGACAGAACATGGGGCATTCTACTACATCTCAGAACCCCCCATCCAAGCCACAATTTTGAAAGGTTGGTCGAGGGATCGATAAACCTCAACCAAGTTCTGCGGCAGGTATTGAACTTCCATCATCGACTCAGAGCCTTCTACCACGAATGGACGGCCATTACATCAGACAAATAAGTACTAGAGATCGTCAACACCGGGTACACCATTCCGTTCAAAACACCTCCAAACTATACTTCCCCTTCCCTGTTCCTATTCAGGGACACATCTGACGAACACTTGCTTCAGCAGGAGGAGCAGCACCTATTATATCTAGGGGCAGTAGAAGAAGTCCCACAGGCTCACAAAGGCAAGGGTTTTTACTCCCCCTATTTTCTCATAAAGAAAAAATCAGGGGGGTGAAGGCCTATCCTCGATCTCAGAAGGCTCAACAGATTCATAACACAACAAAGGTTCAGAATGACTACAGTAACATCCGTCCTTCCTGCCCTGGAACCAAACGACTGGTTTGCATCCCTCGACCTTCAGGACGCGTATTTTCATATCTCAATACATCCATCTCATTGAAGATTCCTAAGATTCAGAGTGGGAAGCATGCATTACCAATACACGGTCTTGCCTTTCGGCCTTTCAACGGCCCCAAGAACATTTTCAAAGGTGTTCTTGGTTGTAGCGGCCTGTCTAAGGAAACAAGGCATCATGATCTTCCCCTATCTAGACGATTGTCTCCTAAAAGCATGCTCCGAACTGAGAGCAATGGACGATCTAGCCTGTACTATTCAGCTGTTCCAGAGATTAGGACTCTAAACTGGCAAAAATCAATCACAGTACCCTCTCAGGTCATAGACTTTATAGGAGCAAGGCTAGACTCTCAAAGAGCAAGAGTCTTCCTTCCCCAGGACAGATACGAGGCAATCAGCAGTCTCGTAGATACGGTATGCATCGCCCCCACGGTGGATGCTCTGATCTGTATGAAGCTGTTAGGCCACATAGCCGCCACTACGGCAGTGGTCGAGAATGCTTGACTTCATATGAGAACACTACAGCTGTGGTTCTCAAAGGTCTTCAAACCACATTGGCATCCAACTCACAAAATAATACCGGTACCAAGGGACATAAAGCGATCCCTGCAATGGTGGACGTCACCTTGAAACCTCCTCACAGGGGTACCTTTCCAGCAGGCGACACCCATCATTTGGATGTCAACCGATGCCTCTTTCATAGGTTGGGAAGCATGCCTGCACAACGAGATGGCACAAGGGAAATGGACTATGTCAGAGTCCCACCTCCACATAAACATTCTGGAATTACGTGCCGTTCGCACAGCATGCGTACATTTCCTCCAAAGAATCAGGAACAACCACATTCAAGTTATGACAGACAACATAGCTTGCATGTATTATATAAACAGGCAGGGAGGAGCGAGATCTCCCTCACTCTGTGTAGAGACTATGAAATAATGGAAATGGTGCGTAACCCATGGAGTAACTATCACAGCGACCTATTTACCAGGAATCCGAAATACAATAGCCGACACACTCAGCAGGACCTTCTCTGCAGATCACAAGTGAGAATTAAACCAAGATGTGTGGGATACCATATGTCAGCACTGGGGGTACCCGATTATAGATATTTTTGTGACCGATCAGAATCGGAAATGCCCCCAATTCTATTCCAGAGCAGGACTTGGAAGGGCATCCCTGGGAGATGCTTTCCACCATTCTTGGACAGTAGGTCTATTATATGCTTTTCCACCGATCCCACTCATACAGAAGACTCTAATCAAGATACGACAAGACCAAGCGAGAGTAATAATGATTGCACCTGCATGGCCACGTCGGCTGTGGTTCACCCTCCTCTTACAAATGTCCATTCAATCACCTGTGCGCCTTCCGTTCAGACGGGACTTGCTTGCACAGAACAACGGCAAGACTCTGCATCAGAACCTTCACAAAATGCACCTGACAGCCTGGCTACTCCATGGTTCACACGAGAACTCGAATGCTCTGAACCAGTTCAGGAGGTACTTCTAAATAGAAGAAAGTCATCAACGAGGCATACGTACCTACTGAAGTGGAGAAGATTTACAGAATGGTGCAGATCAGAACGCATCAATCCTTTCCGGGTCTCGATCCCAATTATACTTGATTATTTGTTGCTCCTGAAAAGAACAAAATTATCAAATAATATGGTAAAGGTCCACCTGGCAGCTATATCAACCTTTCACTCCGATAGAGGGGTAGGAACTATTTTCTCGAACTCATTGGTAAAGAGGTTTATGTCAGGATTACAGAACCTTTACCCTGAGATACGACTACCACCACCAACTTGGGATCTCCACTTGGTCCTTCAGGTGCTTACGGGCCCTCCCTTTGAGCCCCTAGCGAACTGCTCTTTACTACATCTCTCGATGAAGGTTACCTTTCTAGTAGCAATCACGTCGGCCAGAAGAGTAAGCAAAGAGTGGTCCTGCTTTTTAGCAGGGGGTTGGACTAGATGACCTCATGAGGTCCCTTCCAACCCTATTATTCTATGATTCTATGAAACTAGGGGCTCTAATGTCAGAACCTCCCTTCACAGTATTCCATAAGGATAAGGTCACGATGAGGCCTCATCCAAAATTCATCCCAAAAATTTCCACATCATTTCAATTAAATCAACCTATAGACTTACCTGTCTTCTTCCCGAAACCGCATGCCAATCCCGACGAAGCTCGTCTCCATACTCTCGATGTCAGATGGGCGATAGCTTTCTATATAGATAGAACATGATCATTCAGAAAATCTGATAGACTATTTGTAGCAATAGCTAACAGGTGTAAGGGCTCAGTCCTTTCTTCACAAAGAATCTCAAAGCTACTATCCACCTGTATTCGAGAAGCCTATAAATCGAAAGGCATTCCTCCACCAGCTATCATATGAGCCCACTCCACCAGGGCCATGGCAACGACTACAGCCTTCTCAAATAATATCTCAATTACAGATATTTGTAAGGCAGCAACCTGGGCCTCACCACATACCTTCATTAGGCACTATGCAATAGACAGTATGACTCGAGCAGATGCAAGACTTGGACAGTCAGTCCTGGCTGTGGTGCAGAAACAAGGCCCCAAAGCCCTACCTTCCAACTAAGGACACTGCTCACTATACACCTTAGGTGGAGCACCCACGGGGACTCCTCTCGAGGGAGAATGGGAGGTTACTCATCTTGGTGCAGTAACTGAACTTCTTTGAGATGAGAGTCCCCGTGAGTGCTCCACCACCCGCCCTCCTCCCCTCTCTACTTCGGAACCTTGCAATAGTATAGGTAGAGAAGGGAATGGGCAGTTGGAGCCGTGCGCGTTCTAAACAGCGCCAAGGGATGGCGCGAGACAGCTGTCTCGCGCGCGCAGATCCAGTGACCACTACTTTCAAATCTCTGATCAGTGACGCGGTGCACGCCAGCGCCACCTTAGGTGGAGCACCCACGGGGACTCTCATCTCGAAGAAGTTCAGTTACTGCACCAAGGTGAGTAACCTCCATTATCACATCCCTCGATCTGCTGGCAATACTCCTACTGATGCAGCCTAATATGCCATTGGCCTTTTTGGCAATAAGGGCACA
The DNA here is from genome assembly GCA_007922175.1 of Pelusios castaneus. Lineage (NCBI taxonomy): Eukaryota > Metazoa > Chordata > Testudines > Pelomedusidae > Pelusios > Pelusios castaneus. Next base: position 208,092 of record ML685824.1, read on the forward strand.
CTGTTGACTCATATTCATCTTCCCATCCACCATAACCCCCAGGTCCTTTTCTACAGCGCTGCTACTTAGCCGATCAGTCCCCAGCCTGTAGCAGTGCATGGGATTTTTCCATCCTAAGTGCAGGACTTTGCACTTGTCTTTGTTGAACTTCATGAGATTTCTTTCGGCCCAGTGTTCCAATTTGTCCAAGTCTCCCTGAATCCTGTCCCTGCCCTCCAGAGTATCTACCATTCCCCCCAGCTTAGTGTCATCTGCGAACTTAATAGGCACGCAGTCTATTCCATCATCAAGATCATCAATGAAGATGTTGAATAAAACCAGCCCCAGGACCGACCCCTGGGACACTCCACTTGTTACCGGTTGCCAATTAGACATCGAGCCATTGATTCCTACCCGCTGAGCCCATCGATCTCGCCAGTTTTCTAGCCACCTTATGGTCCACCCGTCCAACCCATACTTCCTTAACTTGCCGACGAGAATGATGTGGGAAACCATATCAAAAGCCTTGCTAAAGTCGAGGTATACCATGTCAACGGCTATTCCCGCATCCCCAAATCCAGTCATCTCATAGAAGGAATTCAGGTTGGTCAGGCAAGATTTGCCCTTGGTGAATCCATGTTGACTGTTCCTGATCACTCAATTATCCTCCAAGTGTTTCAGGATGGATTCTTTCTTTCCTTATTTGTTTGTAACAAAAGCATGAAACAATTCTAGAACTACATTCCACAGTCTGAATTAGCCCTTCGCTTATTCTATCCAGTCCAACCGTGTGTGGCAGATTATCTAAAATGACCCAGATTTTGTTGGCATTACAGGAGTAATAGCGTCATTTTGGCAAACTATTCTTGAACAATTTTGTCAATATATAGGGCATTACGTTGTTCTGTATTTCCGTATAATATATGCAGGGTATTTTTCCCAGTCGTTTTGTGCTGGGAAATACTTCTTTGTTGTATCTACTACAAGGGAACCTCATTCTATACTAGTGTTTTGGTATTCTCCATGCATCCTTCCTTCAGTATTCCAGCCCAGTGCTATAATATAATTTAACATAAATTAGAAATTAATAGATATTTTGGGATTGATAACATGATCTCTTTATTTGCCCATGCAGCATTAGGTACATATTCTTGAGAACTTTGTCCAAAACAAGTTTTAATTGTGTAAAGTGATAGGATTTCTATTGTTTCCCTTGGGAAACTATTTCCTATCCTAACAGATCTTACCGGGAAATATTCCACCTAAATTTTATTTTCATTTGCCTAATTTCACCCCAGTGCTCCTAGTCATTCTGTCTTTCAAACATGGTGATTACTTCTTAGTGTTTACACCCTAGAAATTCTTGTACACAGCTAATGATCTCTCGTCTTGTAATAAGTTCCAAAGGGGGAGCCGTGTTAGTTTAGTTCAGCAAAACAAGCAAGGAGTCCTGTGGCACTTTTAAAGACTAACAAATTTATCACATGAGCTGTCATGGGAGAAAATCCCACTTTCTCAGATGCTTGAAGATGGGGAACTTACAGAATGGGAAGAAAACAAATGTGGGGGAGTGTAAGTCATAGGATCAGGTCAGACTGTTACAGCAAATCAAAGCAGTTGTTTAGATTCAAGCAGTGGAGAATAGCATATAGAGGGGGGTAAGGTCAAATTACACCTTCCTGCCTTTATTTTCCTCCAATTTTGTAAGTTTCCCATCCTCAAGTATCTGATGATGTGGGATTATCTCCCAGGAAAGCTCATGCGATAAATAAATTTGTTAGTCTTTAAAAGTGCCACAGAATTCCTTATTTGTTTTAATTCTTGTTGCAGGTATTCTCAGCAGTATTTCTGTCTGCATATGTATTTGCTTACAAGTTATATTTTGCAGTGACTTTTGCAAATGTTGTTTCCTTTTCCCCATATAATAGTCTAAATTTTTGTCACCAAACATACCGATTCAAATAGGAAGGTTATGCAAAATGTTATTAGAAAATATTACAACTGACTCTGACCTATAATGGTAGAAGATCCCATTCCAAACGCCTGTTTGCTTCGTGAATCTCCCTTTAAAGAAGCTATATGTTAGAACTGATGGTATTTAGTAATCTCTGTCTTTTTAAAGTGAAAAAATGATTTTTTTCCTAACCTGAGTATATGGAAATCAATTTATCCTCCTCCCCAAAAGCGGTACAATCCATTCCATGCAGAAGATGTGAGAACAGAATATTTTAGGACATCATAGGTAGCACTTTTAATATCATCAGTAGCAGGTAGTATTAAGGTAGTTCTATTTCACAACCTTCTTCTAGTCATCATATGCTAAGAGAACTGCTTCTTCATTAATGAAAATGATCACAAGGATTGATTTATGTTTGACTTTCAACAGCTGCCCTCTTGACATTCATCATACAAATCCTTGAGTGGTGCACAGCAGGGTTTGCAATGTTTTTCTATTCCAGTGCAACTGTGAGTAGCGAATGTAAATGTAGTTAGTCCTTTACATTGAGTGAAAGGCTTAAACCCCGTTTGCTCAAGAGCCCATGGTAAAAAAGAAAGGCAAGGTAAGGGTGATGAATGGATGTTTGAGGAGAAAGTGGTATCGGACATGATTTTCAAGTGCAGCACTCGTGAGGTGCTTAGACACGTGCTCTCCTCATTGGTCTTGCTACTGGTACTAGGAACAATAATTTGTTGACTGCACAGCAACTCACTCATTAATACAGAATGAAATCCCCTTGCACTCCACACTCATATAGTACAGGGACAAACCCTTATGTTCACTGTGAAAGAAGAATTCTTTTACCTTATCTAAAGATCTATCCTGTAGTGATGTATAAGGGGAAGATATGAAAACAAAACCCAAAACACCCTAATGTGTCTTTAAAAATTCACGGAATCCAAGCTGGTACCACACACTAAAGTGGATTAATCGTATTTATATGGTAGTTGCATAGCCTCACTAGAGGGCAGAGTTAAGGTTGTTTGGGTACCTTAGCTGTGCAGTTCCATCCCTTAAAATATTTTGGTTTCTTTGAAGTTTAATCTTATTTTCATTTTCTATGGTTTGTGATACCTATTTTGAAGATAATGACAACATCCCTATAATGCTTTTTGCCCTTTTGTTACTGATATATACTGTCAGGCTTAACTGTCATAATGTAGAGGATTTTATGGGAAATACTGAGTGTATAGAAGCCATATAAGATCCTACTTGCCCTTCATCAGGGGTGAGTAAATATCATAGCTTTTTCCATCAGTCATAGCTAGAGGATGAACAAACATGTCTGAGCTGGTAACTTTTCATTATAGTTTGGTATACAATATAGTTTCTACCATAAATAAAGTTTAAATTTGCTTATTGAGTATGACAGGGGCACTCACCTCAAGTGCCTCCTAGTGGCTGGCTGTGGAACTACAATCTCTCACTTCTGGCACCCCCTGTAGATTGCCAGCCTCAGTAGATGGGTCTTCAATGTCTCAGCCCTCTGTTCAAACCATACAATCAAAGTAGACCCTTCTTAGTGTAGCAAAGTGTTCAACAAGTGGTCTATCTACCCGCACCAGGATCTTCAGCTCCATCTCTGGACTCTTTAAATGCAGCCTTTCCCCAGATTTCTAAAGGAGCATTGTCTTCTCAGGGCTTATGCCACTTGGTGAGTGGGGGAGCCAAGGCCTGCCCACTACTCCAGGCTCCAACCAGGAACCCTACAAACAGCAGCTACATATCACTTTCTGTAACTAGTTACTGCTTCATTCCCTGGGTGTGTTCCCACCTGGTCTCTTTACCTACACTCATTACCTTACAGTTAAGTTCTCAGGTCCTCTCTCTCTCTCTCTCTCTCTCTCTCTCTCTCTCTCTCTCTCTCAGGTGCAATAGATACAGCCAGTCAAGTGACTTTGGCCAGAGAGGAGTACCCTTTCTCAGCCCTCCAGTCTCAGCCATGAACTGATCTACTAACAAGCCCCTTCAGCTCTTTTTAGCTGAACCTGCTGGGCTCTAATTGGCTACTTCCACAACACCTGTCTAGGTAGTCCTGGAGGACCCACCTGCATTAGTTCTTCCTGGGGCAGGTAATACTGCAATGTCTCTAGCAGGGGCCCATGAAGGGCCAAGTTCCCCCCTTTTCTCCACACAGTGGTCCATGTAGATGAAAGACTCCAAGTAAATACATGACTTATGAGGAGAGACTGAAGGAACTAGGCTTATTTAGTCTACGGAAGAGAAGAGTGAGGGGAGATTTGATAGCAACCTTCAACTACTTGAAGGGGTGCTCTAAAGAGGAGGAGCTAGGCTGTTATCGATGGTAGCAGAGGACAGAACAAGGAGCAATGGTTTCAAATTACGGCTGGGGAGGTCAAGGTTGGATATTAGGAAAGACTTTCTCACTAGGAGGGTGGTGAAGCAATGGAATGGGCTATCTAGGGAGGTGGTAGAATATCCATCGTTGGAGGTTTTTAAGGCCCAGTTAGACAAAACCCTGGCTGGGATGATTTAGTGGGAGTGGTCCTGCTTTTTAGCAGGGGGTTGGACTAGATGACCTCGTAAGGTCCCTTCCAACCCTATTGTTCTATGATTCTATGATTCTAACTGTAGATTATTATAATTTACTAGTTGCAGCTATTATTTCTCTTCATCACAGTAATGCAGACTCATTGTGGAAGCACATCTGCCTGCCTCCAGATGTATCCTTGGTATTAATAATGAAAAGTGATACTACTGAGAATTTTTGTAGATCAGAACGTGCATTACAAAAGTGGATAAGTATTTTTAACTGCAGTTTATAGATAAAGATGTTATAAAGCAATAAAGTTAAATGACTTGCCCCAAGTCATTCAACAAAGCAGCAAAAGCCATCTATTTTGTAGTTTTTTAGTGGATTAATGAAGTTTAAGGGCAAAGGGGACCATCAGATCACCTGTTGACTATAACAAACCATTAAATTTCACTGTTACCCATGCATTGAGCCCTATAACATGTGTTTGACTAAAGCTGTAGCATATCTTAAAAAAGGCATCCAGTCTTGATTTTTAGACATCTAGTAATGAACAATCTACCACTTCCTTGGTAGCTTATTTCAGTAGTCTAATTTGAATTTGTCTAGCTTTAACTTCCAGCTATTGATTCTTGTTATGCCTTTCTCTGCTAGATTTAAGAGTCCTTTCATACACAGCGTTTTCATCCCATGAAGGAACTTATACACTATAATCAAGTCACTTCTCAATGTTTTTTGGTAAGCCAAATGTTTAAATCTCTGACTGTAAGGCATTTTCTCCAGCTATCAAATCATTTTTGTTTCTCTTTTGTGCAGCCTCTTCAATTTTTTGCCATTCTTTTAAAAATGTGAATACAAGGTATGGGCACAGAATTCTAGTATTGGTGTCAGAGGTAAAATCACCTCCTTACACCTACTGACTACTCCCGTTTATACATCCAAAGATTTCATTAGCCCCTTTTGCCACAGAATCATACTGGGTGCGCATGTTGAATTGCTTGTCCCTTATGACCGCTGCATTCTTTTCAGAACCACTGTTTTCCGGGTTACAGTTCCCTGTTCTGTAGCTATGGTCTGTATTCTCTGTTCCTAAGAATGATTGTTTTTAACATTGTGATTACTTTCTTGATTTTATAATTGCACTTTTAAAAACCAAAATGCTACATGGTGAATTTTCTGGTAACCACACCATGCCCTGATAGTAGCAAACGGCGGACAGTTATATACTTGAGAAGAAGTGTGCCTATTTTCATTCTGATCACTTTGATTGTATTTTGCAACTCTGTTTCCCTCTCTTTATCTGTTTTTAGGTGGGCTTCTGTTTTTATTTATAAGTAGGAGACTTATCCCATCATTGTACAGAAATTTCTCAATGTGCATAATATTCCAGCTGAACAGCGATACAGAAGGATTTGAGTCCTCACCTGAATTCACTTCACTCCGATAGCTGTCCGCCTTCACTTTCCCGCCTAGCTCCATGTGAACAGAACTCATATCTCACAGGGAGGACTGAGCCCAGGGGTTCCCAGGTGTTTACCTCAGTCTTTCTATAGGCAACTTCAGGCAAAAACAAGGCCACCCATACTCTAGGATACTGCTAACTCATTAGTTACCCTTTTAATCAATGCAGTTCACTTTATATATGCACATATGTAAACACACGCCCAATTTATTACCACCAAAAATAGTTTCTTTGGGGATTAAAGAACACTGCACAGTATCAGCACTGTGGGAAGATGATGTGGGTAAGATTCAGTGCAGTAGTCTCTAAAGTGCAATAAACTTTTTAGTGCAGGATCCCAAAAAGGGCAATCAAGCCAATGGTCAGAGCAGGGGCCAAACTGAGGCTGGAAGTAGCAGAGGAGTTCATAATCAGGCCAGGGCCAATAGCAAGGGTCAGAGTTCAAGGGATGTTTCAGGGTCCGAGTCAGGAGGCGAAGTCCAGATCAAGCCAAGGATCAAAGCCAGGAATTCAGGGGACAGGAAGAGTCACAACAGCTACAGGAGATCACACTGTGGCTGGACATTTCCTGGAACGCCCCTGCTGTTTATATAGGGCAGGGAGCCAATGTCCGCCTCTGGGCCTGGCACTTAGGGCATGTCTACATTGTAATTAAACACCTTTGGCTGGCTTGTGTCAGCTGACTTGGACTCCTGGGGCTCGGGCTAAGCAGCTGTTTAACTGTGGTCTTGATGTTCAGAGTTGGGCTGGAGCCTAAACTCTGGGACCCTTCTACCTTGCAGGGACCCAGAGCCTAGGCTCTGTCCTCAGCCAGAATATCTACACTGCAATCAAACAGCCTCTTAGTGTGAGCCCAAGTCAGCTGACATGAGCCAGCCACACATGTTTAATTGCAGTGTAGAATCATAGAATCATAGAATAATAGGGCTGGAAGGGACCTCACGAGGTCATCTAGTCCAACCCCCTGCTAAAAAGCAGGACCACTCCCTCTAAATCACCCCAGCCAGGGGTTTGTCTAACCGGGCCTTAAATATCTCCAAAGATGGAGATTCTACCACCTCCCTAGGTAACCCATTCCAATACTTTAGTCATACCCTAAGTGCTTTCTTGGCTGGCAACGTCCTCCTACTGGATCTGGCACTTAATATCCTCTTTGGTTGCTTTGAGAAAGGGGTGGTGTTAATAGATTGGCTTCCTGATTGATTGAATGGATCTTCATAGATCCCTCAATCAAACCGTGAAGTTCGTCAACTTCTTGTTTCAAAAGTTGAGGATGTCGTTGGTTGTGTGTGTGTTCTCCCAGCGTACATGCTGTTCCAACTCTGCTCAGATAATCAATATAGCAAACCACAATTGGATTTACCGATGAGGTCAGCAATTAGTCCGAGTGGTGCACAGGATCTTGTCTAAGAGGTGGATATAGCTGAACCGCTTTGCAATAGTGACCATAATGTAATTAAATGTAACATCCTTGTGAGTAGGGAAAATACCAAAGAAGTCCACTCCAGTAGCATTTAACTTCAAAAAGGGGAGCTACATAAATCTGAGGAAAATAGTTAAATAGAAATTAAAAGGAACATTGAAAAGATTGAAATGCCTGCAAGCTGCATGGAAACTTTTTAGAAAGACGATAATAGAGGATCAAATTCAATGTATGCACCAAATAATACAAATATTTAGAGACCAAAAAGAGCCATCATAGCTAAAAACAGAGTAAAAGAGGCAAAAAAGCATCATTTAAAAATTGGAAGTCAAATCCTACTGAGGAAAATAGAAAGAAGCAGAAACTATGGCAAATCAATGGTAAGAAGTATAATTAGGCAAGCCAAGAAAGAATGTGAAGGGCCACTAGCAAAAGAGACAAAAACTAATGGCAATTTTTTTTTTTAGGTATCTCAGAAGCAGGAAGACTGCTAAATAATCAGTGGGACTTCTGGATGATTGAGGTGCTAATAGAGCATTCAGGGAAGGCCATTCTGGAGAATCTTAATGAGTTCTTTGCATTGTTCTTCACTGCACAGGATGTGAGGGAGGTTCCCACACTTGAGCCATTATTTTGAGGTGACAGTCTTAGGCTATGTACACACGAGAACACTTGTCCCGCAATAAGTTATTGCGGGACAAGGAAAGCGCTATAAATATAGCGCTTTCTTGTGTACACACGTGCTGTTTCTTTCGCAAAGGAGCATTCACCGTGTGAATGCTCCTTTGTGAAAGAAGAGCAGTGCATGGTGGGCACCTGTCCCACCATGCACTGCCCACAGCCAGCCCCCTAGCCCAGCTGCAGGGCTTCTGGTGGCAGCGGGGGCTGCGTTGCCAGCCCCCGCTGTCATCCGAAGCCCCGAGGCTGAGCTGGGGGCTGGCCCGAACCGGCTCCGGTTTGAGCCGGCCCCCCAGCTCAGCTCCCAGGCTTCGG
>ML685824.1:223519-235705 GCA_007922175.1 Pelusios castaneus
TTTCTTTCTTTCTTTCTTTCTTTCTTTCTTTCTTTCTTTCTTTCTTTCTTTCTTTCTTTCTTTCTTTCAGCCCTGGGTAAGAAAGAGGGATCCTTTAGCTCATACCATAGACAAGTCATGCATTTTGCTCCATGGGTTCCAGCTTTGATCCTGTCTGCTGATGCCTGGGGTCTGTTGGTGCCACACATGCTCTTACAAATTATGTAATCATTTTTTTTCAGATGGACGTTGTTACGTTTGCTCACTGTACAATTACTAAATGGGTCTATTCTTCAAACCATCTGATGAAGTGGGATTTTCTCCCATGAAAGCTCATGTGATAAATAAATCTGTTAGTCTTTAAAAGTGCCACAGGACTTAGTTTTTATTCTGACATGCTTTCTATCATTTGTACTTAGCAAAATGTTTGGGAGCTGTTCTTTCTCATGTGTACCTTGCCATGCTTTATTCATGCTTGTATCAACTTGAGTTTTGATTACTACAATGGGCTTTGCATGGGACTACATTTTAAGACCGTGTGGAAATTTAAGCTAGGGTAGAGTGCAGTTGCCTGCTTATTAAGTGGTGTTTCACTTAGAGGGAATATTACACGTTTGCTTGGTGATGTGTAGTGGCTACCAACTGATTTTTGGGTAAACGTTAAGGTGTTGATTTTAATTCATTTTCAAAGACTGAAATGATTTGGATCTTTATTGCTTGAGAGCCTGTTTCTTCCTTTGATTGAAATGATAACAGTTGTGCTCAGCTGAGGCACTTGAATTTTACAGTTTCCAGTTTAGATGAGTGGGGTACAGATGGCTGGTATTCTCAAAGAAGAACTTGGTAAATAAATGTTAAAAAAATCTCACTTTTACACAGTTTACCCATTTGTATAATGAATAACATACTACATCATTAGGGTGTTTTTATGGTATGTAAAATTATCTGATGAACAACACTATATAAGGTATTTTATTTTAATATAGTTATTAATAATTGACTATCTATATGGAAATACATATCTTTACTTTCATCTTTTGTGAAAACTAGGACTAACATGGGCAAATGGATATGAAACATAGATTGTATAGCAACTTGCGGGGCAGGATCACAGGTTGTAGGAGAGAGCAGTTCGGAGGATACACCAGGAAGCCAGTCTGTATTCTATCTGCGCTTTCAACACTTCTATAAATAGTTCTTTTAATAAAGAGACAGTTGAGTTTTACGAACATGGAGTGGTGTCATGTTATTACACAGCACGCTGTTCATGAAATGAAGTAATAAACAGTTGTCCCTTACTTGTACTTAAAAGATGCGTTATTTCTTAAAAAATAAAAACAAATCAATACAAAAGACTTTCCTTATGACTTGATTTTGCACAAATGGATTCATAACAGAAGCGTATTTTACTTCTGCTAACAGTTGCATTAATGCTGTGCTATACGATCCCAATAAATAGGCTCAAGTTTTCTCCTTGTGTGACTCTCCTTCAGCTCTGATGCTGCCCTAGTGAACTGTCGCTGTTTCTCTTGCAGTGTAGCTGTCTTTGAAGAGGCAGGGATGGCTGTGGCAGTGGAAGAAAAATCAGAAGAAAATTAAATGATTAATTAATGTAATCGAGTGTCTGTTTTAGTAAAGGCTTTTCAGAGACTTATTTGGCTCAATTAAGGAGAGAAAATTCCAACAGCAGGTTTTTAGTGTAGTTTTTTTTTAAACATGTGAAGTGGCATATTATAGCTGCTGGATGGAAAAAGATCTTACACCTCTTTATACTGAGTCACCTGCTGAACTAGTACTCAGGAGGGTTGTATTTTAGAGCTTTTATTGTTTGGGGTCTAAGAATCAAAGTACTGCAAGATTTTGGTGAGGGTATGAAGGACGCAGTGAATAAAATCACAGAAGCAGCTATCACTCGAATCCATGCCAACCAGAAATTATTTATGTGCTATAGTCACATCAGTTTTTCCTTTACTATCCAGACTATTATGACATGTGTAGATTTGGAGCCAAAGCTGATCCTAGCGCACCGTTTGACTAAACTGGTTGTGTGATGTAGATCTACAGAGGACATTCAGGAGAGGCTGAGCTCCAATATTCCCTGACGCTATAACCCTCATCAGGGAATTCTCTGACTAGGTGGCCAGGCCTGTTGGCTCAATCCGCAGGAGATCTGTGCCCTCTCTGAAGGCTTTCCATATCCTTCCTCAGCCACCTGAAGTGGAACTACAGCACAGCAGATCTGCTACATTTGTCAAAGAATGACTTAGAAAAATCTCTTAAGTGTGATTAGCAAGCCTTTACTTAAATCAGTATACAAGAGCGCTCACGGGGAGAGAACAAAGGAAATCTCCAACCAGTGACGTAGCAACAGCTTCTCTCATAGACTTTAGTTCGTTCTGCAGGAAACAAGTACAGTTTCTGATTGACTGAAATGCACTCCACCCTGGCTAGGCATACTGAGGGCAGCGAGACCTTCCCAGACACAGAAATATAGAAAAACAATACAAATCCAGAAACAGCCAGAACTCAAGGCTGAGAAAGAGACAGAGACAGCTAGATTCTTTATCAGTGCCCCCCAGCTGCAGTCTTTTACAATCTCCCCCCCATTTGAGACTTTATGAGTCTCACTACATTAAAATTCTATATTTATAATATTTTGGATCTTTTGACGTTTCAGGGATTCTTATTGGGTTGGTTACTCCGGCCGCACGGTCGCCGGTCCTTCTTCCTGACTGGACACCTCCTTCAGTGGAGGTGTGGTTTTCTTGCACTGCAGCGCGTGAACCCAGGTTGCCCTGCCTTCAGGGTTGCAGGGCGTTTTTCTTCTGATGACACTTCAGATATACCCAATCTTCAGGTTCTAGGGTATGACACTTCTGATCCGGGGAGACCAGCAATGCCTTCTTCACCTGCAAAAATATTCTGCGGAGACTTTTAGTTAAATCTAAACAATACTGAACAGAAGCGCTATTGGATCTGAAGGACTTGGCATACTTTAGGACCTTCCCTATGAAATGAGGACCCCTGTCCGAATTCAATCTCAGAGGTATTACAAATCTAGGTACAAATTCCCTTAATAAGCATTTCACTACTGCAGCTACATTAGCTCTGCGGCAGGGATAGGCCTTTTACTCATCCCGAGAACATGCATACTATTACTAAAACATACTGAAAACCATTGCACTAGGTAGCTGAATGAAATCAATCTGCATATTTACAAAAAGGGAGGCCCCATGGTGGGGGCTGTGCTGTCCTCTTGCTCTTTACAGGCTTACCTACGTTGTAGGCCAAGCAAATAGGGCAGGAGGCAGTGACTCGGCTGTGCAAATTTAGAACAAGCCAATCTTTGGCCAGCAAGGTGGCCATTGCTTCCTTGCCTACATGAGCTAGGCCATAATAAGTGATCAGTAAATTAGGCAGGAAGCTTGATGGCCGCAACAGGGCAGCCGTCCCTGTCCCGCCATATGTCGTTTAGGTGCAAGATGCACCCTAACTTTCTCCATTGAGCCTTTCCAGATTTAGGGGCCAAATTCTGCATAATGCCAAGGTCTTTTCCAGAGATCTCGGCAGGAGGAGGCACTTCTTATTGCATTAATAAAGCAGCCTGGTCAGCCCTCGGCTAAAGCATTTTCCTTACTTGTTTCATCACTTTCATATGTGTGTGTGTGGCACAATGCACGACAGCTATCTCACCAGGGAGTTGGACTGCCTCTAGGAGGTGACCTACATATAGACTGTTCTTAATGGCCTTTCCAGTGGAGGTTAAAAATTTCCTCTTTTCACAGCTGCCCAAAATTTTGCACTACCCCAAAGGCATATCTAGAATCAGTATAGACGTTTACTCTCTTTTTCTTACCTAGCCTGCTGGTTTTTTTTAAAGCAACTAGTTCAGTGATTTGAGCGGATTTCTCATTTTCTATCAGGTTAGCTCAGGGTCTTTCAAACTGTTGAATGATTTCTTTGCAGGAGTGATCTTCTCGTCTTCGAGAAGATAGGCATCAGGGTAGCCGGGTTAAGGATATTTCCCTTCTCTATTTTTATATGTGGTGAGGAAAGTAACACAGCTTCGTACCTGGTAATTCGAGAGGCCGGCAGGTGCTGAGTTCTGTTATTGAGCAGTGAAATAGCCATGGCATGAGGAACCCTGACAGTTAGGAGGTTTCCTAAACCGTAGAGGAAGATTGTTTTACCAACAGGGCAGTACAATGGTATTCACAGCTCTCAGGTCTTGGACGAATCTGTAAACAGCTTTTCCAGACTTTTTTTTCCACTGGTAGGATGGGTGTGTTGCATGGGCTCTTGGTTGGGACTGTCAACCCGTGCTGCAGGAAAGCCCCCACCATTGGTGCAATTCCTTCCTCGGCCTCTGGATTTAGTGGGTACTGTGGCTTCCTGGGTAATGCTTGGTCGGGTCCACTTGAATCTTGACGGGGGTTGTACTCAGGATTCTCCCCACTTCATTCTTATGTTGTGCCCATAACTGGGGAGAAACTACTTTTGGGAGTTCGGTGTGCCTCATCTTTGCAACTTCCAGGTGATCTGGTTCAAGGTCCATCTCATGAAGAACTGCCAAAACTTCAGGCTCTTTCAGTGTGGGACCTCTAAGTGGATACCAGTCGGGGTGCAATAGATGATGCAACCAAGCTTGCAGAGCAGGTTGCGTCCCAATAAATTCACTGGACTAGTGGTGCTAAGTAGGAAGGCATGCTGTTCTTCCAGGGGACCAATCTGGACTTTAGCAGGCTCTGAGACTAGGTATTGATCCACGTGATTGCTTATCCCTACAGCTCTTACAGTCGCTGCAGCGGGTTGTAGTGATAGAAAGTCCTGTACCCTGAGAGTGGATCAAGTAGCCCCGGTGTCAATAAGGAGAGGGGCACTAGTAGCAGATTTGCAATGGAATTGATGAAGCATGAGTTGCCCCTGGGCTTTGTCAGTAAGTGTCATTGTAGAATACTTGAGCTGCTGCAGGCTGCGGTGCTGGTTGATTGGTTGTGGTGATAGTGGCTGCTGGTGGAGGAGGCCATGCCAACTGCTGTTCTGGGCCCAGAGGACTAAAAGGTCTGTTGGGGCAATGTGCTTTCCAATGCCCAGGCTGTTTGCAGTAATGACACAGATCATTTCTGGTCACCCCTCGATTTGGCTGTCCTCCTTGCGAGTGTCCTCTGTTCTAGCCCCTTCCTCTTCCATAGATTCCAGATCTGGGGCCATCTTCTGCTTGTTTCAGTTGAGCCATCATTAGGTGAGTTTCAAGAGCTTTTTGTTCTTCTTTTGATTTTCCTGGCAGTGGGTGGCTACTTCGATCAGCTTCTCCAGGTTTTCCTTTTGCCACCCCACACAAATATTTTTAACAGGTCTTGAACCTCAGGCAACAGGCCTTGCACAAAGGCAGAGGCTACAGCCCCTGGGGTGCTTGTAGTGGCATCAGGAATGCCAGAGTATCTCAAGAAAGTATTTTTCATGCGTTCCATGTAATCAGCTGGATTTTCCTCTTCCTTTTGTTTACATGCACTGATTTTAGCTCAATCTATCTTTTTCGGGCATACCTCCAAGATGGAATCCACTAGGGTCTTCTGGTTGTTCTCATATCTGCAATTACTGCGGGGGCAGTTGCCGGCCACTGAGCCCTGGTAACTAGTCACTGATGAAGCTCAGAGGGCATAATCAGCCTGAGCAGCTGATTCATATCAGCGTGATTGGGATCATAACACTCCACAGTGATTTGAAGTTGTTCCTTAAATTTTTCAGGGTCTTCCCGAATATTTGGAAACCCAGCTACCAGATTTTTAAGGTCTGTGGGGCTCCACGGGACATGGACCAGCTCCATGGCAGTATGTCCTGGTACCATCCGTAAAGGTGCCTGTATAATCTCCTGCTTAACTTCCTGCTTTTGTCCCCAGAGAGGATGTTTAGGCTGGAAATAAGATGACAGGCCATCCTCTAAGCATTGTGCTTCAGTGGGCCGTTGGCGAACTAGGCTGCTTGTTCCTCCTGCTACCTGGTCTAACTGCTCTGGAGTTTCCTCCTCCTTCTGAATCACAGAGTCAGCCTCTGCCATGGATTGAGCACCAGCACCACGTGGTGGTTGTAGCCTTTGTTGCTGCTCAAGTGAGGGTGCAGAGGTGACAGGATGAGACACCGGAGGTGGTGGAGAGGATGGGAAAGGGCACCCTGCATTCGGCACATCTGGGCTAGCTCTCCCCTCCTCCTCCTCAATCTGCTTCCCCTCTGGCTGTGTGACAGGCAGTTGTGGATACAGACCCTGTACTTTCCTGTCAGTAGCTTTTTCTAGCTGACCCTGTAGCTTTACAACATCATCTTTTAATTTTGACACATTTCCTTTCCAACTCTTTACTAGGGATTCCCTATCCCTCTTTAATGACTCATCATACCACAAAAAATACAATTGCCAGTGCTTCTGAGACATCTTGGAACTCAGGGCTTCCAAAGCTCCCCTTACGTGTAAAATTTTCTCCTTGTCAAAACTACCTTCTAAGGGGAATTGCAGCACTGGGTTGTCCTTTGTATACTGGTTCCATTTAGGTAAAAGGATACAAGTTTCAGATCCATAGTGAACAAACATAAAATAACCTGGGGTGCCCACGGGCGGAGCGGCAACCTTCATCTCACCCGCCCCCATTGTTCCCCATTTCCCTTCAAACAACAAGCAGACCCAGGCTTACACGATACACAATGCCCACTGGGGCACGGACTCACAGAGCACTCCCCTTGCGTTCAGGACACCACCGGTCACAGCCGTGCGGCTCGCAGTGGGCCTGGGGCGGCTAGAGTACTCTGTGGCCAGCCTTGGTCAGCGGCAGGGTTTTCACGAGGAGTAGCAGGTACACAAATACAGCACACTCTCAGTCACTCCATCAACCCCCCCACATTTCACAGAGTCCAAGGACTAAACAGAAAACTTACAGGTACCTTACAAAGGAGCCCAAAGCATCCTACATCCGAAGCTCAAGGCATCCAGTCCCCGAAGCCCAAGGCATCCAGTCCAGATCTTGATAATCACACTTAGACAAATATGTCCGGCATTCCAGGCTCTCCAGCATCCACCGCCTCCCCCCTCGTCTGCTCACCCAGCTGTCCATCTGCGATCAACGGCTGCAAGTGAAGGCGCCTTCCCGGACACAGCGTGGAGGTGAGGGAGGGAGAAGAGCAGCAGACGGGAGGCATAGGTGAGCTGGATCCAAGTCATAGCACCAAAAACTGTCAAAGAACGACTCAGAAAAACCTCTTAAGTGTGATTAGCAAGCCTTTACTTAAATCAGTATACAAGAGTGCTCATGGGGAGAGAACAAAGGAAATCTCCAACCAGTGACGTAGTAACAGCTTCTCTTATAGACTTTAGTTCATTCTGCAGGAAACAAGTACAGTTTCTGATTGGCTGAAATGCACTCCACCCCGGGTAGGCATACTGAGGTCAGCGAGACCTTCCCAGACACAGAAATACAGAAAAACAATACAAATCCAGAAACAGCCAGAACTGAAGACTGAGAAAGAGACAGAGACAGCTAGATTCTTTATCAGTGCCCCGCAGGTGCAGTCTTTTACACATTCAAGATATTGTGTGCCTAGGGTGGGCAATATAACAGCCATTAATATATCTGAAGACAGTTATCCAGTTCCTCTTCACTCTTCTTTCCTCAAGACTAAACAGGCCCAGTTTTTTAATCCTTTCCTTATAGCTCTACACGTCTTATCATTTTTGTTGCTCTCTTCTGGACCTTCTCCAATTTGTCCATATCTTTCCTAAAGAGTAGTACTCAAGTTGATGTCTCACCAGTACTGAACAGAGCGAGACAGTTACTTTCTGTGTCTTACAAATGATGCTTCTGTTAATACACCCCAGAATAATATAAGCCTTTTTTATCAGCTGCATCACACTGTTGACTTATATTCTGTTTGTGATCCGCTATAACCCACAGACACTTTTCAGCAATAGTACTACTTAGCTAGTTATTCCTCATTTTCTAGTCGTGCAGTCGTCAGTCTGTTAATCAGAAGAACTGCTGATGGGTTGTTAATCAGTGGCTGCGTGCGTGAGCTCCCCATGTGTGGGTTGTCCCAGTCTCTGTAATTACCAGAGACACCCTTTCATGATCTAATGAATCAACACAACCATGGATTCGTTGAGAATGAAGACACTTGAGCGAGAAGTATTTCAAAAAGCATGATGAAAAGTACAAACTTCCAAGTACCACTTGCGAGCACTTACCATATGTATTCTCTAATGCAATGGTAAGACACTGCTTGGCAGCAGGAATGCTGCCATCCCCTATAAAGCTATTTCCTCTGACCTTCATCTTTATACACTCTCATGAACAGATTTCACTTTGCCCCCTGTTATGTAGGTAGTTGCCACCCTCTGAGAGCATTTAGTCCTCTCCATCTCCATGTATGGGAGAATGGACCAAGACATCTCAATCCATTATATTGTTATGACATTGACAAGGTCACATGGTCCTCTTTATCTAGTGCTAATGCTGTGATGTCTTGGTACTTTCTATTTATACTATCTTGAAGTAGCAGAACACCAGGTCCATTTGAATTTTAACTAGCTAGTATTAATTTCCGTGACTTCTTACTGGCTACTCTATTTTTCCACATCCTTGACCATACTTTGTTTTGGGTTTTGTATTCTGGGCTAGTTTTTCAGGCTTCAGGACTCATTTTTGGCTTGTTATATTAGCCTTATGTCTTAGACTCTCACTTTCTACTACAGTACATTTGATTTTTCTTTCCTAACTGAAGTACTTTGCACTTGTCTTTACTGAATTTCATCTTGTTGAATTTAGATCAATTCTCTAATTGGTCAATGTGGCATTGAATTCCACTTACCTTTCCTGCTCCTTGGTGGACCTGATCTTTTTCTCCTCTTCTTTTCCTTCTAACAATCCTGTCTTCCAAAGCGCTTGTCATCTGCAAATTTTAAAAGCACACTCTCCACTCCATTATCCAACTCATTAATGAAAATATTGAAGAATATCAGACCCAAGAGAGACCTCAATACATATATCCTACCAGTTTGACTGCAAACTATCGTTAACTACTCTTTTTGTATGCTTTTCCAACCAGTTGCGCAACCACCTTGTAGTAATTTCATCTAGTTTGCTAATCAGGATGTCATGTGGGACTGTGCCAAAAGTCACACTAAAAGGAAGCTATATCACAGCTACTGCTTCCCCTCATCCATAAGGCCAGGAACTCTGTCAAAGAAGGAATTTATGTTTTGGCATAATTTGTTCTTTACAAATAAAAGTTGGCAGTTATTTATAACTCCATTGTTTAATAATTTGTTCTGGTATCTTTTCACGTATTGACAATAGGCTCACTGGTCGATAATTCCTTGGATCCTCTTTGTTCCCCTTTTAAGATAGGTACTATGTTTGCCCTTTTCTTGTCTTCTGGATCTTCACCAGTCCTCCGTGAGTTTTCAAAGATAATTGCTAACAGTTTCAAGATTGCTTCAGCTAGTTCCTAAAGTACTGAAGAAGAAATTTCTTCAGGCCCTGATGACTTGAATACACCTAACTTATCTAAATACTCTTTAACTTAACTTTTCCCTGATTTGGCTTGTGTTCCTTCCCCCTTGTTGTCAATATTCATTGTGTTGAGTCTCTGGTCAACAGTAACATTTTCATAAGGTAAATTAGCAAAACCCTGTAGTCTATGATGTCAGAAGTTATGGAAAGGTCCAAAAGTTTGAGCATGGAGATATTTATTGTGTCCATGGCCATGAGGAGGTCCTTTTCTAGGTCCATTAGGGCTGTCTCTGTGCTGTGCCCTAGCTGAACCTTGACTGTGATGCGTCCCGGATGCTAACTAATGTCATACATTGTTTCTCAGTTATTTTCTCTCCTGTGCTCCTCAAGACTTTGACAGCAGCTGCCTTTATTCCTGTCTCACTGCCAAAATCACTTTTCTCTCCTCCTTCTTCCATAAAACCTTCATCCTAATAATTCATTCCCTCTAAAATTCCCTAATTCTTTCACTCATCCAGAAATTTGCTGAGATTGCAGTCCACATCATCCTATAGGTCATATATGAAGATGTTGACCAGAAGCAGCCCCAGGACTGCCCCTGAGGCACTCAGCTGGATATCATCTGCCAACCAGAGATAGAGCCATTGGTTACTACTCATTGAGCCCAATGATCTAATCAGCTTTATATTCACCTTATAGTCCATTCATCCAGCCCATGCTTCTTTAACTTGCTCATAAGACTACTGTGGGAGTCTATATCAAATCTTTGATTAAAATGAAGGTATATCACATCCACCACTTTCCCCACGTTCACAGAGCCAGTCATCTCACCATAAAAGACAATCAGGTTGGTCAGGCATGATATGCCTTTGGGGAATCATGCTGATTGGTCCTGATCACCATCCCTTCCTCCAAGTGCTTCAAAATGGATTCCTTGAGGAGCTGCTCCATGATTTTTCCAGGGACTGAGGTGAGGTTGACTGGTCTGTAGTTCTTCAGATTCTCCTCCTTTCCTTTTTTTTGGTTTTGGGGGGGGGGGGGGGGGCGAGGGAAGATGAGCACTATATTTGCTTTTTTTCAATCATCCAGGACCTCCCCCGATTGCTATGAGTTTTCAAAGTCAATGGTCAGTGGCTCTCCAATCACATTAGACAACTCCCTCAGCACCCTCAGATACATTGAATCCTGCTCCATGGACTTGTTCATGTCCTGCTTTTCTAAATAGTCCTGAGCCTCTCTATCATCACTGAGGACTGCTCACCCTCTTCCCCCACCGTGCTGCCCAGTATAGTAGTCTGGTGAGCTCCTCTGTGAAGACAGAGGCAAAAAAGCATCGAGTCCTTCAGCTTTTTCCACATTATCTGTCACTAGGTTGCCTCCCCCATTCAGTAACTGCTGCACACATTCCCTGCCCTTCTTCTTGTTCCTAACATAACTGTAGAAACCCTTCTTGTTACCTTTCATGTCCCTTGCTAGCTGCAATTCCAGTTGTGCATTGGCCTTCCTGATTTCATTGCTTCATACTCAGGTAGTATTTTTAAATTCCTCTCTAGTCATCTGTCCAAGCTTCCACTTTTTGTCAGCTTTCTTTTTGTGTTTAAGCTCACTGCAGATATCTCTGCTTAGCCTGCCACATTTCCTGTTCTTTCTGCACATTGGGATGGTTTGTTCCTGTACACTCAATAAGATTTCTTTAAAATACAGACACCTCTTTTGGTCACCTTTCCCCCTCATATTAGCCTCCTGGGGGATCCTGCCCATCAGTCCCCTCAGGGAGTCAAAATTTGCTTTTCTTAAGTTCAGGGTCTGTATTCCGCTGCTCTCTTTTCTTCCTTTTGTCAGCATCCTGAAGTCAGTCACTGGTCAACTGCTGCTCAGGTTGCCATACACTTCTACTTCCTCTACCAAATCTTCCGTACTTGTAAGGAGCAGGTCAAGAGGAGCACAGCCCCTAGTTGGTTCCTTCAGCACTTGCACCAGGAAGTTGTCCACAACACTTTCCAAAACTTCCTGGATTGTCTGTGCACTGGGCTATTGCTCTGCCCGCAGATATCAGGCTGATTGAAGTTCCCCGTGAGAACCCAAGGCTTGTTATCTGGAAACTTCCATTATTTGTCTGAAGAAATCCTCATCTACCGTATCCTCCTGGTTTGGCAGTCTATAGCAGACGCTCACCACCACATCCCCCTTGTTGCTCTCACCTCTAAACTTAACCCAGAGACTCTCAATGGTCTTTTCTCCAGTTTGGTATTGCAACTCTGAACACTCATATTGCTCTTTTACATACATTTTTAATTCCTCCATGTTTTTTCCCTCCCATTCACTTAATGAATGAATAGTTTTTCAGTCCCAATGAGTCCAACTGTAGTCCTGTTGATGACTTCACTGACAGTAGGATCTGGCCTTTATGTCTGCTAAATTTTAACAGAAAATAGCCAAGTGTAAACTGAGCCTTAGGATGATGGGTAAAGGTTCTTTGGAGTCAAAATATTGGACCTTTTTTTAATTTCACATTCACCATTGTAATTCTATTAACTTCAGCTGTTTTGTTCTTGAATTGTACCAAAAGAAAATGAAATAAAAATTGGATCCACTGACTGTTTTGATCTGTAGACAATATGTAATGACAAGCCTCTCATATCAGACAAAATATAGAGTGCAAATTTTCTATCTATCTATCTATCTATCTATCTATCTATCTATCTATCTATCT